>OZ010598.1:53519676-53797176 GCA_963932145.1 Acanthosepion lycidas | reverse complement strand
ATAATTTTTCCCTATTATTATCTGATTTAAGTGTAGAGTTTTTATTAAAACTATTCAGGTATGGGAGTTTGTTCACGATTTTATTATTGTGTATTCTTATTATACCTTCTAGATTTTCAGTGCAACTGTAACTCAATTTTAGTGTGTTCTTATTGAATATATTACTAAGCCTACTTTTGGTGGGGAAGTGTTTATCGATATTTATGCTCTACTTTTGTATCGAACACTATTTTTTAAAAATAATAACAAAAATACTAAGGAACTTTGGATTATTTACCAAACCAGTTTCTTTCCTATTTTCTATAATATTTTCACATATATGTATGTATATATATATATATGTATATATATATATATATATGTATGTATATATATATATATATATGTATATATATATGTATATATATACATTTGTATATATTTGTATGGATATATATATGTATATATATATATATATATATATATATATATATATATATATATATATATGTATATATATATGTATATATATATATGTATGTATATATATATGTATATATATATGTATGTATAACCTATATATGTTTTTTTGTATGAATGATTCATGAATTTATAAATTATATTTGCCCCTTTTAATTGAAAGTAAATAACTGATCCATGTGCAACTTTCGGATAATAAGTGTGACATTACTGTAATTATTGAACAATGTAGTTCATGCCATATTGACCGAAAATCTACCAATAAAAAGAATTCTCTTATTGTTATATTTGTACAAAAACGCACAACCTTAAAATTTAAATTCAAACTCAGCGTTGCGACCGCACGTTACAAAACCATAACACATTTCTCATAGCATTTATTCGGATTACATCTCTATTTTCGTTGTCCTCTTATTACCAAGAAGTAAAACAAGAACAAAATCTACTAACATACCTGATGATGTCTGTAGGAACAGAGGAAAGCTTGTGTAAAAAAATTAAAAAGACCTTATGCAACTGGAATTTATAAACAGGGATCATATCATTTATATACAGGTTCGGGGTTGGTGTATCTTATTTATAACGTTTGCGACGATGTATTCTCGCCATTTAAATCATTAACGTCTATATTTGTTTTTTGTATGAATGATTCATGAATTTATAAGTTATAATTGTACCTTTTAATTGAAATGTATATATATATATATATATATATATATATATATATATATATATATATATATATATGTATATATATGTATATATGTATGTTATATGTATATATATATGTTATTTCGCATTACTTTAAAGGGCATATTTGGGGGTTACAGTTTGATATAAATCTAAATGTCTAAACAATCTACGAAGAATTTAATTTGAAGTTTGTTGGAGGTTTAGGTATTTTCTATGAAATAGTCGATTGGAAAAACTCATAGAAAGTACATTGAAAAAATAATCCATTTTATATTTAGTAATCTTTTTTATTTTCCTTTTTTCTTATTGCTTGTTAAGTTGACATCTATTCGTTTGATTTTTTTTCATTAATAAAATAAACTCGTAAGTGTTTTTAGGTCCCTAATTATCTTATTCCAATTTAAATAATTTTATCATCAATAATGATTATTAAAGTTTAATCTATTTCAATTTAAATTAAATTATCAATTTAAAATTTACCTCCGTATTATTTAAACTCACTTCCAATTGGAGAATATTAGAGGAGAAATTTGGTTACAACATTACTAAGAGAAAATTAGGTTCTTCTTTTACAATATTTTATATATCCATACACATACACACGTTTACACATATCCGAACACCTATCTATATCCACATACCTATATCTCCCTATATATCTATAAATCCTTATATACACACATGCACACATATCTACACAGAAACTATATGTATATTCCCATACCTACACATATACACCTGTAGAGAAATTGATCGATAATGTTCGTTTAAATATTTCCTATAAGTTTCGTTGAAATTGATGTTATTTTTTGAGATATGTACGAAAAACCAATGTGCTAAATACTTTTGCTACCCACTGCACACACACACACACACACACACACACACACACGCACACACACACATATATATATATATATATATATATATAATTTTCGCATTAAATAATAAATACAAATATTAAACGCCATAGTTTAAATAAAAAGCCCTACTCAATCGCATAAAAAAAACCTTTATGAAGTCGCGAAAAAAACAAATGTTAGCTAATTATGACAGTTTTATGTACACAAAACCCTTTCAGGAAAGAAAAAAAAAAAGTAAATAAATCTCCATAGACACTTAACGGTTAACCAGACTAGACGATGTCATCTTCTGCTTTAAATTTAGACACTCCAACCCTACCCTGACTTGACCTCTTTTATTTTTTACTGAGATATTGATACAAATTTTTAACCCTTACGTCCCTTATTTGAATAATTGCTCTTGCTGTTGCCATAGTAATTTTAATTTTAATAATGAATATGCCTATAAAAACGGATAAATTTCAAGAATTAGTTATTCCAAAAATTTCGCTTATATATAATATACATATATTACACACACACACACACACACACATATATATATATATATTGATATATATATATTGATATATATATTATATGAGAAAGAAGATATATAATCCGGTGGTCTTATTGATATTTTTTTATTTTTATTCTTACAAAACAGTGCATTTTAAATTTACAGAGCATAAATATTATAGATTAACTGATTTAAAATATGTTTTTTTCGCTACACAGTAGCCATGTTTCAAAATGGAAGCTAAATACTTTAAATTTAATTATATAATTCAATTAAAAGCAGTAGTTCCGTTTCATCTTCAAGAATTCATTTTTAAAAGTACCGAGTTTTAAACACACATATATATTCACAATTTACTGTTCCCAAGAATACAGAGAAATCCAATCATTCAGACAGGGGCGGTAGCGTGTTCATTTTTTTTTAACTGTTGTTGTATAATTGATACAACAATAGTTAATAAAATTGAACGAATATATATATATATATATATATATATATATATATATATATATATATATATATATGTCAGAATCTTTCTAATTGCTCCTTTCTTAATGTTTAACAACTTTTACCCTTATCTACTGACCTGCGTTCTATCTATGCAAAAAAAGAAGGTCCCATCCGGTTTCTTACTAGGGCCTGTCACTACGTCTGTCATTGCACAAAATATTTTACATAATTTTCGTATGGATTCTTAACAATTTAGACGGTTTTTAATCGCTGAACCACAAAACGATGATATGTGACAAATTGTTCATACCAATACACTCCTCTCAAAAGTACGTGTACAAAAAACAACGTAGAGTATTAAACATTTGGCATTGAAAAATAAAATTTTCATCTATTCAAAATGAACGATATTCAACATTTTCGTGCCTGAAAAAGAAGAAAAACCCGATTATCAAAAGCACTGTTTTCCTTTCACACTGCTGTCATTTGAACTGCCTTCATCCTTTGGCAATGTACGTCATTTACCAATTATTTATAAATTTACTAAATTCTTAACATATGTGAACCAACTATAATAAAATATTTTATTTACCATTTTTGTACAGTTCGAATCGATTGGCAATTCTCCGTCTTTTGCCACCCATTTCAAAGAACACAATTTGACAGCTTCGTCAATTGCGTCAAGTCTTCCTCCCGTTCGCCCTGGTACCACCAATAGCTAGTGAAAGATTTCGGCCCTTTACAGCCAAACCCCTCGCTCAACTATCCCATCTTGAGTCAAAGTCCTCGCCGATAGCAGCCACCATTTTTTCTCCAAGCACCATTGATAATAAGTTCGTCCGTAGTTGAAGATTAGAGGGAAGCATTTGTAGAGACCGTACCTTTTGCCTTGTGCCATCTTGTTGTTGCTGTAGATGTTTAAATGTCGGTGTCATTCTTTGAATTCTATTTTATTTCTTAATTTTTTGTTGGTGTTTGTTGCTCTGTGATGTTTGCACCTATAATTCATTTTGTCGTGCGTATTTTGTTCCCCCAACTGATATTATCAAACTTCTTTTTTTCAGCCCTTCCCCCAACTTGTTTCATTTCGAATTTTTTTACATTAGAGCGTTGCTTATCAATGCTGAAAAATTGATGCGACAAGAGTGCATTAAGTTTTACCACCCCATTTTTTAGTTTGTGGTAAACATCAGAACTTATAACTCTTAACTTAATATGAATTCTTTCGTATTTCACTTGTCTTTTTCCATAAGTTAATAGGAGTTGACTAGGTTCACCTATCGTTTAGTCTGCACTCCTTCCATATCTATTGAACAGGAGTAGCGGTTCATCCCTTGTTCCCTGATCAGGTTATGGTTTACGGTTCTGTCTTTCTTCTACCAGGACTACAATGATTTAACTGTCTCTACTTTTTGGTTATCGGACTACCTAGTTGTTGTGACTTTCCATTGTGAGACTAACAGGTTAACAATTTGTTGGCTGCTGCTGCTTCCGATTGGTCGTTAGCAGCCCGAACTCTTTAGTAGCGCTTAGAGAAGCTGCTCCGATCAACAGTTGCATAATATCAGATTATTATAATAAGTGATATCTTTATATTTTTTATCTACATATAAAAGATTAGAAGTAAAGAAGCTCAGATTTTAATGGCGAAAATAGATGAAACGGGGGTTTGCTTAGTTTGTATATAAGCATTGTTAAAGAAATTAACTAGTGTTTCAAGAATAAACAATGAAAATGTTCGAAGTCATAAACGGTTATTTGAAATTATTGAAAAAAGGCCTTTTTGAATTGTGAAATAAACAAAAGTTAGCTGTGTGTGATTGAGTTGTGTATGCGCATGTCTGATTGTGAGTCTGAGGCATGAACCTGCTGTTGTCCATTTAGATAGCACGAACAACCAAATGTGCTTTTTTGATCGTTTTGTATGTTTTATTATGGATAAATTTGATCAGAAAAAAGGTTTTGATACCGAATGGTATTGTTTATTATTGGTCAATAAAGTCTATTAGCTTTAATTTGATTGGCTTAAAGACGATGTACTGTGTTTTGACTTTGCTTGATGTAATTCTTTTTCTTTTTTTTTGTAGAAAGTTAATATGCTGTCAGAAGCCAGAGGTGATTCCAGCAAGGGTAAATTTTGCGCACACGAAAGCAACAACGTCCGGTTGTCTCGTAATCAGTTGAGTATAAATGCTCCCACAAATGGAAGAACATTTGTTATTTTCGACGGTCTCGTGTATCTCCGCGACCAATCTTTCGTTCAAGGTCAAAAATGACTTTCTGATCAGGCATTATCAAAACCGATGGCACTTCATTTTGAAACAAAAGATGGAATCTAAAAGGTGTTCATGATAACGCACATCCGACTCTTCTTTAAGAATGCAACAATGCCCGATGAAAAACTGCCAATATCTCATGTCACTTGGCATTTTATCATTGGTTAAACTAAAACTGGAGACTGAATGCAATCGCTGTTTGGTTTCGTATTCTCTTCAATTAATTTCCATGTCCAGTAGTAAATGTTTGAACGAGCGAAACACAACGGTGGCAACGGTAGAAGTAGGTTCGGTCGATATCCGGAGACAAATTCAAATGGAAAATCAAAGATGCCATTGTAGCGATTTTGGTGGCAATGGCTGCATTATATTTTCTTCACTGAAGAATTTAGGAAGAAATTCATTACAAGTTTAATTACTTTCTTATTGGCGTTTCTTAATCTTTTTTGTTTACATTTTTTTCTCTCTTTTTATTCATAGTTTTTCTTTTGTATTTTTAAAAAATTTCTCTGTTTCTTCTTTTATAATCTTTCATTGTTTTCGACATCATACATGATTTATTGATTCATTTTTCTTTTCTTTTCTTTCCTGAATGTTATTTTTTCTTTCATGCTTCATCCTTTTGTTAGTTCTCCCTTCCTTTCTTTTATTCATTCATTATTAAAAGTCTATTTTCTCATCTTATACTTGCAATCAATATACACATAACGAACACGTTCTGATATAATCACAACCAGGAAATTACAAGATGCATATTTGCTTCTTTTTTCTCTTTTTGGTCTGATTGACTTTTCAGCAGTGCACCAAATATTCATACATTAATATTTAAAGGAGCAGTGTGTGTGTGTGTGATTTTACGGAAAAGACTAGAAAAGAATTTTTGTAAGCTAATACACAGAGTCAAGAAGGAAAGATTAAATTTACATCAGCTGTTATCACATCAGCTGTTATGAAAGGAAAAAGAAATTAAGCAAAGGTATTCATTAAACAAGGTAAAGCACTTCTTCAAATCCGTTACAAATATTAAGTTCCGAGAACTTAAGAAAGAATTCATGCGTAGAAATTTTGAACAAAAATTTGAAACCCATAATTATTTTCTTTTCTATATCACTGTTATTAGAATATTTTGCAGTTAAATCTGATGCTACAAATAACCGGATAAATTTAAAATGTCTGATTGATGCTTCAGAAAGCAGCTGTATTTTTTGTTATTATTCTACATAAAACTCGAAATGTGGTAATTATTCAAAATCTATTTTTCAAAATACTGTCATTTTCTTGGTAGCTAAATTATTTTAACTTAAGACTTTAAAAATTTAAATGCTAATGAAATGACGTTTTCAATAGCTTTTGAATCTTTGGGAAATTTCGAGTTTCGAGAAAAATAGTTACTGATTAAAAGCCTTTATATTTTAATCATGATTTGAAGTATGATTTATTTCTTGGTGCTTTTTCGACGTTGATTAATAAAACGCATGGAAAGTAAATTAACATGGTCGATTTTATTTGGTAGGAGTTTCGACTTTTGGGAAGTAAATTGGGTTTCCCCGTTCTTCTCATTTGTCACCCTGACTTTTCTTTTTATTGGTAAATCTTTTTATTTTTCCACCTAACAACGATAGATGGATTTACTAATGTCCTTATCAAAGCAACTACAGACATGGTAATACAAAACGTATATAAACATTCCTCACTCCCACCTTCTAATATTAGACCAACAAACTTTTATCTTGCACACCACAAGTAGCTTTTTATAATCATAACAGTAACGTCTATTGACAGACTGTGGGCGTAGCTATGGGTTCTCTTCTCGGTCCTACTTTATCGAATTTCCACATGACTCATGTAAAAAGCAAAACCTTTAATAGTTTCGCTAAGACTATGGTATATGGTCAATGTATCGATGATATATTTATGCTAACGAAAAGCCTAAACGAAAAAAAACAAACTTTTTGGAAAACCTACACTTTATTTATAAAATTAATATTAATTTATTAATAATAGGATCCCTTTTTTTACGATTTAGTAGACCCGAACAGTTATAATTTCATTATTTCACTGTATAAAAATAAGCAAGTAAAAGTTTGTGTCTTCTCAATTATGAAAATGAATGATCTCACCAATATAAAATAGCTGTTAAAAGCATGATTAACCGAGCTACAATATTTTTTTTATTCGGACACATTATTTTATAAAAAACTGAACATAATCAGTTATCAACAATAATGTCTCCAACATGTCGTTGACAATGAAATAAGATTACATTAGCTTTAAAGATTTTTAGAAAAAATAACACATGCAGTTATCCTGGTATAAACCAAAATAAATCATAATTAGATTATTTTTAGCGTAAACAGATGAACTCTAATTATAAACAAGATGAAATCCATTAAAAATATAATTCGCTGGTGTATATAACTTAAGATAAAGGCGTTCTGAAATCAAGAAAAAATGTCACGTTAACGAATTTAAAGTTTAACTGAAAAATGTAAATATTGCTTCATTTTTTTAAAGTAATATAATAATTTAATATAATTCGCAATTATTATTTATTTTATTTCATTTATTATATATATATTATGATTATTATATTTCTTTGAAGTTATATATATTATTATTGGGTTTTTCTGTATTAGTATTTATTTGTTTTTTCCAACTAAACTGAAGATCATTTGTCTTATTTTTATATTCTATTTTTGCTTACTTAAAGTTATATTTATCAACTTTGCATTTTCTACTCTCGTTCATTTTTATCAATTAATAATTTACGTGTTTGTACAGTAAAAAAGGCGGTATAAATAATGTTACTGTAAGTTAAATAATGACTTCATAATCGAGTAGTTTAGGCTTAAATCCTGATATATCAGAATTTAAGCCTAAAATCTTTTTCTGCTATCTTTTAAAATTAACAAACTTTTTGATATTTTTAGCTTTCTGTACTGTATTGTTTATCTAACGTTTTACTTTTATGTATTTAAAAAAACCGTGATTTTTTTAGCTTCTAAAACACGTAAAATGTTTATATTCATACACGTTTCATTAAATAATATAGACAAGTGTTGTCTATTTATTTTATGTAAATTCTTTTCATAACGTCTGATAAGCTTAATAACATTATCATTAAACGAAGAAAGAAAATCACAATATTGATCCATATTTTTTAATCCAATCTAAGCTTTCGGCTTATATAAGCCATTATCAAAGATGACAATTACAGTACAATATATTAAGCAATACACGGACAAGAAAGTGATGATAGTCTGTTTCTATTTACATGGATGATTTTCAAGCAACGATAAACACGTGCATATAAAACGCTGGAAGCGAAAATCGCGCAACTACTACAACCGTCGATGTTCCCGTCTTCAGTAGTAGTAATAGTAGTAGTAATATTAGTGGTAGCAGGAGCAGCGGTACTTATATCAATAGCACATGTTAGCGGATGCTTCGTTCCAATCTCTGACGTCACTTCCTTGAAGCCCCCAACTCAACTCTGCTCACTGTCTCTAACCCAACTCAACTTGCCCGCTTGCTCTTTTTATTAGGAACGGGTCGACCCATTTCCCGACACACTTCTAAATTAAAACTTCACACTCGTTTCATCTTTCAGTACCCTGACCTTATTGCCATTGTTCTAAGTTTATCTATTAATAGCTCTGAGCAATTTTAGTAAACTTTACATAGATTTATGCTGTATTGTTATCGATGAAATTAACCTTTAGATCAAGACATTCTGCAATTCTATTTTATATTAGTAATCTGATATCTTTTGTACGCTTAAAGAGAAAAAAGATTGTATTTCGTTTTCTAAATAAAATCTGAACCATTTACATTTCAGAGTTTTTATAGCATTTTTAACATCTTGGTTCATTTGAAAACGACTTTTCTTTCCTGTTTTTCAGCATATTCTTCTTTATTATAATTATTATTATTTCGGGGCGATACGCCCCCGTCACAATACAATTTACCATGCTTTTCCTGTTATTTGTGTACGTTTTACTTCTTATCAAGTATGCTTTTATCTCCGTGAACACAAGGCTAATTTCTGCTGCTACTTTGATGTGAGTGGACCCCCAGAACTTACAAGTGGTTTTTTTCTGTTCACTTGTCACTAGGAGTTTTAGGTCAGAATCGCGTGTCCGCTTAGAGGCAAAAATTCTCATTGAAAAATTTGAGGGAGAAACTCCTTTCATAAGGAAATCTCTTGCCTTCTTCCTAATTGATAGTGATTTTCCAAGCGTTGCTTAGATGTGGCACAAAGCCGAAAGTATGGGGAACCTAGTGAGGATCGAACTCAATACTCAGTCGTAATTGTTCCTGCGAGACAAGCTTGCTAACAGTTACACCGCCTGGAGGTGCCTTTCTTGTTAATTCGTTAATTATGCCCTACAAGTCACCGTCAAATAAAAAGTACTTAAACCGCTTTGATAAACGAAACCGTTTTCTTAATCATTAAAATTTAAACTTATTTTCCTTTATTTCATAATTTACGAAATTTGGAGATTTCATCTTTAATATTCATAAAAAAGACAATCGATCATCATATTACAGACAACCAAAATACAACTCTTAAACATAAAACAAATATTAATAAATAAGGCCTCAAATACTATAAAGCAATAACTGAATGAAAGGCTTTATAAGGGTGTGTGTAATGTTGAGTGTTGTTGTCGTAGTAATCCTGACTTGATATTATTTGAGTGTTGCTAAAGTAATTACCCCGTTGCTATATGTATTTGTAGTGTAGGGTGAATCCTTTTCTCGTTTTTATATTGAAAACGAAATGAATTAGAACGTACAACAATAATATAAACAATAAAAACTTGAGATAAGCGTTGGCATGAATAGCAAGAATTTGTATTTTTTCTGATGTGAATTACCGAATATTGGTACAATGTGTGTAAAAATTTTCTCAGTGCCTCTTTTGTTTAAAAGTCAGTGCTTACTTGGTTTGATTCCGAAAATTTTGTTTGTGAGGATGGCGTGTGACATGGTTTGGTTCCGAGAATTTATTTTGTGACGATGGCATTTGACATCGTCTGTTTTCGATCACGGAGTGCTGGCAAAGATGCGAGTTTCTGTACTACTACTGGTACTGGTCTACTGGTACTACTATGGGTACCCTAGTATACACTAATCTACACTACCGACTCTTGTGGTGGAAGGGTCTTTTTTATAAATGAAAGCTAGGATGATGAACTATCCTTCTTTTCTATCATCACTGATAGCAAGCTTATTTTTAGAATAATGAATTATAATTCTGAACCATAACAACTCAAAATAAACGAAGCTGTCTATATTTCTGAGATGAGGTATTATGTACAGTATTTACATTAGTCGGACTATTGTCCTCATCTTTGTCGCCATATTTGTCACAAGGTTTCGGCCGGAGCGTACAACGGCCGAAACGTTGTGACAAATATGGCGACAAAGATGAGGACAATAGTCCGACTAATGTAAATACTGTATATACGAAGCTATTATTATGCAAAATAATCCGCATTAAATATCTTTCACATGATACGATATTTTAAAGAGCGTATTTAAAATATCTTATGCATTCTTTTCCAGTGCAGTCGAGCTATGTATGACCATTTTGCATAATACATTACGACAGGCGTATATTTTCAATTTCCATAAAATGTCAGGATATAGTCAACAAAACCTTGTCTACCTCACTAAGAACATATAATTCTTTATAATGACTAAAATGGTCGAAAGTACTCGAATAAAAAGAACAAAAGCATCAACTTTAATCAGTTCATTCAAAATCTTGGTTAGGAAGTACAATTTATTCAAAAAATGGAAAAATATAAATAATTAGACAGAACTGGTCTGAATTTATTAAAACTTATATGCTATTATATCTTTCAGTATATGAATATTGTATCTTTACGTGCTCACTTGGGACATAGTAGATGAATCCGGCCCGTTTGAATCTCGAATCCTAAACATGGCTTCTCCAGAAACAGAAGAATCTCCATATTATTTGTTATCTTTTCGTTCTCCTTTCACTCGATATGTTATATTTTTCTCTGCGTGGAACATATGTAAATATGTATATATAGTTTTGTGTATGTCTTAGTGGTATAAATCATTCCTGTCATTTCCTTTCAGCCATTCCGATCCACCCGTAAAATACGATGTTGTTACATCACAGATGTAATAATACTCATAATGGGAGGGGGTAGGGAATAATTAGGAGAATAAACCATTCTTCCATAGCTCTCCCGTTATAGGATCTTTAAAGTCACATCGTTTTATTTATTTTCATTTTTCTTTCTTAGCGTAAGATGTTAAAAAATATCTTGTCGCAGTGTCAAATTAATTTTATCATAAAAGTGAGAGCTAAATTATAAAGGTTTTTTTTTTTTAATTCGAAATACGTCAAAAAACCTGAATTTTAACAACGAATGCATGTCCTTATTTTTAACTTTAGTATACAAAAATGTGATAGCCATTGTTGGGGAGATGCGATGGTATTGACAATTGCAAAAAAGTCAATATTGCTAAGCGAAAACATTTTTTTCTGAATATTCTATTGACTTCTTTTTGTGTGCTGTGCAATTTTTATCTTAATCTTCTAAATGAAATAACTTAATTACAACAGAAATTTCGAGGTTTTAACGAAAACAGACTTATTGAGAGAAATGGTATTTTCATGATAGTGGCGTACTGGTGGATTTCATTCAGACCAAGTCAACTGCAAAACAACTGTGTTATATTTCAGTAGTTAAGAAACAGAAGAAGAAAAAACAGCCTATCTACTGATCTTTCATTTGGTGTGTCGTTCACCTTGAACATCCCGTCTATATACACTGATAAGTACATAGGAATTACGTAGTCATAATATTCATTGCTATAAAATTTTTATTTATTACCATTGTTATCGATAAGCCTGGAAGTCGTGTGTTTGTTTAATAAATTCATTGATAGGCGAGAATTAGTATTTCTGCACAGCATGTTTATCTAATCAAAAACACAGTGACATCATCACTGCCAATTTATTGCAAGTTAAAACTCTTGACAACACAGGATTTCACCAGTATTTCGCCGAAAAGGTAGACTGAATTATGACTTCCAGATGATCGTTCCCAATGTAACAAGAGTATTCTTTAATCATTAAGAGGTATTTTTCTAAAATAGTCAGTCATACGTATAAAAAGAAAAATGTCGCTGAGGAAATGACACTCTATTGACAACCTGAAATTGTGTCCAACTAATTGTTAAAAAAAATAAAAAAACAGTATGTGTTGAGTTTAAGATTTCTTTCCTTTGAAGAGGTCGAAATTATAAAAAGAAGTTTTATCGCTTATTCAGTTTACAAAGAAGACAAAACTTAATGATAGCGTCTAGATTAATAGGAATTAATCTTAAGTTATCCAAACGATTCAAGATCTATAGAGATTGCAAATCTGTCGAAGGATTGAATGTCTAAACACTAAGTATTATTAGTTTTTGTCTGTTCTCAGCTTCAAAAGTTCATTTTTAAGATTGGCCTTTAGTTTGTGTGACTACCATTCTAACTACGGGTAAATGAACAGAGTGGCCTTCGCTGACTTGCGATATTATTTATAATTAGAGCACCAGAATAATTCAGATAGCATTGCAAATTATGGCGCGTTTCAATTCCTTCTTTCTGATTGGGCGAAAATAATCAAAAGGAAGAATTTTCCTTCCAAGTCTTTTTTTCTAAAATTTCGAATTTTATAGGGTAGCAAAAAAAGAAAAAAAAAAAAAAAAAAAATAATTCTAAAATCAAAGCAAATCGAGAAGGCCGTCCGAACACCTCATTGTCTTTGATTTTATTTAGGGGTAAGGAGGCACAGGATTGTAATTTTGTAACATAAATTTTATAATACATAAACACACATATGCGTATCATATAGATAAACGGATATTTTTTACTTCCGCACACAAACACTTGTAGGAGTTTTTGAATTCCCATAAACCTTGAAAACACGATTATATTTATGCGAGCTTTACGCACCCATAGGAAGAAGACTAAAAGATTTTTCATATTTAATAAATTTGTTTGCGTAGAATATATTTTTATGTACGTATATTTATATGACAAATATGTGTGCATGTGTGTGTATTGATATAAAGTGAACAATTCAATATCGTGTTTATTTCCAGCCTGTGTTTGGGCTTAGGCGTTAAATTAAGGACCGGAATCTTTAGGGTTGATTTGAAAAGCAAACAACATCTAACGATCTTTGGTGGAAGGCAAACAGGATATAGAAGGTATGCCTGTCCCTGATTGCCAGGAAGCATATTACCCATAGCATTTTGGGGTTAATAAGATGAATTAAATCTAACAGATTTAATAGAAACATTTATTTGGGTAGTTTCGACACTCAATTAGAAGCCCTCAAGAGTAGACCTGTTTTTCGATCAGTGGCCAGGAGTCAAGAGAAGAGACAAGGATAACAGCAGAAACCAGGCAAGAAAAGAGGAGGTACAGAAAACAACAGAACCGTTTGTTCGAGTAGGAATTGTTTGTTATATCCACAATTCGGCCCTGGTATCGTTCACACGGTAGATACAAAAATATATGAGGCATATTTCCTACACGGACATATTCCTTAATTGCTATCAATCTAGTTTGGGTCATCTGATTTGTAGTAATCTGAAAATAATATTCATTAAAACACGCTTATCAAGAAGAAAGGAGACTGTAAAAATAGATCTTTCTTGTCATGTGGAAATTCTAGCAATCTGTATAATAATAATAATAATAATAATAATAATAATAATAATAATAAAAATAATAATATGTATTGCAATAGATATTTTGTCTGGTGGGATGTTGAAAAGTTCTCAACCTAACCATTTCCAAATGACCAAATGTAAGATGTTTTTAAAAAATCCCTTTTTGGTCGAATCCAGAACTTTTCAGCACCTCCTCATACTTATTTCATGATCAGAAATCAAATTCATTTATTAAAAATATCCTCTAATAAAATTTAGTAAAAATCTTTGTCTTTAATGCAAATAACTTGACTAATTTATTAGTACCTGAATAAATATCTGACAAATTAGCAGGAGAAATAATATCTGTTTACTTTATAAACATCTAGTGAAAAATAATAGATATATTACTCTAGAAATTGAAAAAAACCCTGCAAAACAAAGTATTATATTACTTTGTTTGACAAGTTTTATTTGCAAAATCAGCTTAGACTTGTTAAGGAGTGCTGAAAACTTCTTGATCTGATCTATTTCCCAAAATCAGACTAAATCATTTAAGGACTGCTTAGTTGGACTGAAGACTTTTCAGTATCCTCTCATATAGAATCAAAGAACATATCTTTATAAAAATTCTTCAAAGAATTATTTGAAAATGTAAAAAATGCCTTGAATGTATTCTTTATTCAAGTAAAAGTTTGTAATTCAATAATAACGACGTTAAATAGGACAAAATGACAAAATAATCATCAAAAAATTTCATAGATTTTTTGATAAAGTAGAATTTACTAATTTAAAGCATGAGTCATATTTTCTGTATTCATTTGTTGATTGTTAATTTGGCAGATATAATATTTCATTTCTTGTAGGCGTTCCTATGAAACTTTTAAAACGCTTCGTAAAATGGAAAAACCAAAACCGAACGACATATAAAGTGAAAAAGATAATTTTATTTGGTGAAAAATAATTTATTTTCTGGTGCTAGTTTTTTTTTTTTTTTTTTTTTTTTATCTCGAGCCGACAGTTCCCTTTTTCTGATGCACATGAAAATAGGATTGTCTATTTCTCAGACTTCGATAAAGTGGCGGAGAAATTGTGTGAGAGAGAGAATTCATTGGAGTTGTAATGACATTCTCATCATCTGTTATTTATTATTAATTTTAAATAAACTAATGATATTGATTAGAACTTACTGTGTATGTACTCTTTTTGCTTTAACCTATTCTGAGAGTTGAAATAGCCAAATTGTTTTTGCACGTAATTTTAACAAAAACAGTAGCGAATACTTTGTAAAATTTCGTAAACAGGGACATCTAATAAATTTAATGAGTTATTCTATTGTTCATATCAATCAACATACTACCTAATATTCTACAGTTCCCCATAAAGATGCAGGCGTTATTATTAAAAGTTACCTTAACAATTCGCAGTATCGTCAGACTCTTCCATGGTGGAGCGTGATGTTTGGATGCTTTTTTTTAATCAATTTACCTCAAGTAAGGCGATAAGGCCACTCAGATGAAAGGGACTACTGGGGGTGAAAGAGAATGAAAAATTCCTTTATATAACACCTTTCACCGCCGCCTACATCCGGTGGTATAGCCACGTGTTAGTGGCCTGCTCCTCAGTGTCTTAGAACGACGTTTTAACGACGGGGATAACTCTGCGCTGGTCAAGGCTGACGCTGGTCCAAGTTGGTTGTTGGTCGCTGGCCGCTTTGATACACACCAACTCTGCCCATGATCTTGATCTCAGGGCAGTGAAAAGTCGTAGTATTGCTGAGCTGGTTTATATTAAGGAAAAATATCTTCATGGCGAAAAATAGATTCGTGGGGTTAATCTTCAATTGGTTTAATAGGCCTTTGTACAACAAAATTTAACCCTTCTCGCATCAATCTCTATAGTGATATTGAGGCTTGTCTAAACTTCTGAAGGAGCTAAATTCTTAGTCTTGGATCTCAGCCCAAAGTCTCTGAGCTTCTCAAAGTCATATGCTTATATGCACTTCGGCCCAAAAGTGGGTGTGGGGGCGAAGGGTTCTGGGGATTCGGTGATTCCCCAATTTTCATTAATTCCAATGAAAGCTTTTCTTTGTTCTCTGTCTCTGCTTTCTTAATCAACTTTCCAAATTTGGAGAATTACCCACCTTCCTTGGGAGTAGTCACAGGGATTTTTCTTCCCTTAGTTCCAACCTGCTCCACTTCACATCTAGCACCGCTACTCTGCACCGGTGGGTCTAAATTCCACCTCTTCCTACTTCCTTCTCAGTATTCTAACTCTTGCCCACTTTGTGGCAAATCTAATTTTTAAAGTGCGTAGGAGGAAAGGCATGATTTATTCTCCTCATTAATTTTAGTTCTCTGACTCTTTTTCTGGACCCATTTGTCCAGTGGAAAAATACAAACCAGATCAACTTCTCAATTTAACCTTTCGAGTGATAAATAAAAATTATTTCCCAATTTGTTTTCGTCAATGAAAATATATTTGTTTACCTAAATTCTTAACAAAGAGTCACACACTGTTTTCCATCCTCCTTAGTCCCGGTCGCCGTCCCTAGCGAAAACATTTTATTATGTTACGACAGATCGATTTTCATTATCCTAATCTGTTCATTCTCTCTTTTCATTTCTCAATTCGTTTTCTCTAATAAAAATATAATTCTCGTCTCCTTCTATTTTTGTCAATGATTTGTGTTTTTCTAATTTCCCAAGAAAGAGATAAAGCCATTTACCAATTTACTTTACCCGCATGCCAGATTTTCTATAGATAAAAAAGCAGACTATTGGTGCATCATTCCAGTTCGAGTGAGGCAACCCAGATGGCTCTTTCTTCAATTCCACATTACCAGGTAATATGTCTTCTAGTCTCTCTTTCTGTTTCACTATCTTCCAGTTTATATTTCATTTTGAGCTTAACCCTTTTTTTTGCTTAGAATTAATGTTTAACCAACTCACAGCCTCAGTGTCACATTAGAAAGAACAGGAAACAAGAGATAAAACTTTACTCCTTTTCAAAAGACCGGGGAGAATGAGAAGCAGACGATTGGCGAATCTATCTTCCTATGCAGTAATAGAAAGCAGCTTGGAATGAAAAATTAGGGAGAAGAGTTCGAATTTCAGCCAGCTTCTGTTACATTCACTTTTTGCACAAATACCATTGGAAAACATATGAATCTATCTCCTCACCAGCTATGGGTTAAATAGTAGGACTTGTATCTGGAAAAATCATTGTTATTCTCAAAAAGTTGCAAATGCAATATTCACTCGCTCGCGAAAACATTACAATGCAAAATATGTTTTGAATTTAAATAAGCCACAAAGGGTTGATAAGCCATAAAAGACCAATCAATCAATAAATCATGGTAAAGCTTGATAATCTACGAATTAAGTTCAAATAAATAAATTGCATATTGGCCAAATGCAACTGTTAAAAGAAATCAGATTTATACTTAAATTATGATTTGTCTTATGAATTTATACCAACTTTAGCAAAGTTCATAAGTTGCTTCACTGTGAAAATTTTAATAAAAAATCAATTTTTCTAATCATTTCCTGACATTACACAGATTCCTTCCTCAAACAGTTGGCGAAAAACTGCCTTCCTCACGACTATTTCCAGGAATGGCGTTACCCCAAAACTTTACACATAATTCATTTTCCTGTTCATTGGCATCTGTTGGGTAGAAAATATTAATCAATTAAGATTGCAATTTATACTTACAAATAGATTGAAAATAGAAAGAGAAATTTATCGTTCCGAAAAATAATATTACAATTTTTTTGAATTGCACAAAATAGCAATTCTAAAAAAGATAATATGGAGAATTAAAAAGGAATAACTCGGTTTAATTCGATAGCACCCTTTTTTTTTTCTTTTTTTTTTAAAACTACTTTCGAATTGGTTGCGTAGCATTGACACACTTTAGATTTGATTTGTTCAGGCCATTTGGTTACCCCACCATTAGAAGTATAAATTTTATTTCTGTGCTTAGACTACAAACTCTGTAATAGTGTGTTTGTACAAAACAGCAACATAAATATCAAACAATGAATGTGGAAGGAACATTCCAATCTTATCAAAAATTTTGGTGAAAAGTATTATTTGTAGCCATTGTTAGGCATAGAGATATTTTCCATTGCCTGTTGTTATGTCTATAAGAAATCTGGTGTCGACGGTCAGTTTTATATTATGGTAGAGACTTGGTGTCGATGGTCAGAGCTATAGGATGGTAGAGGTCTAATGTCGGTGGCCAGTTATGTAGGATGGCAGAGACTTGGTGTCTATGTTCATTGAAGGATAGTAGAAAGTTGGTACCAATGATCAGTCGTGTAGGATGGTAGAAATCCTGTCAGTTGTTAATGATCGAGCAGGATAAAACAAGACTTTGTATTTAAATGCAAAAAAAAAAAAAAAAAAAATTAAAGGTCGACAGACATTTGATTTATAAGCAGCTGTTTGCCTTTAGTTGTTCATAAGCCGTATGCTACTATTATTGCTATTATTGAAGTTGGAGCACATCTAAACTGAAATATTTTCTGAGAAAAAAAGTTTTCTTTTTAGAGGAACAGTTGTTATGTGCCAGCTCAAAAATTGTTCTGTGTTTTACAGTTTTTTTAATGTTTTTCTCAAATATGCTGCCATATTTATTTCCCAAAGTCTGTTTGCTTTTTTCAAAATTAGACCCGAAATACATGGAAGTTTGCATTTATAAACACTGCAATTCATAACATGCCATACATACATTATGAAGGTTGTGTCGTTTGAAATATCAGATAAAAATGTGTAGAAAAAACTTAAGTCTAATAACGGCAACTTTATTGTTAGTCTTTGAGTATCAGTAAGAATTATGTGCATTAATTCATTTATTATGTTCTTCATGTATATTTGTTTTTAGGTAATGCCGACAGAACAAAAGAAAGACAATCCTGACATTGGTTCTTTATGACCTGACGAAGCATTTCATTGTTATACCATCAAAATTACTGAACATCATTAGCAGCTCTATCTGCTTTTACAAACTTCCCAAAGTTATTACTGCAAACTATAAATAAAGCACAAGAACCAATTTGCCTAGCCACTTGGGTGATTTTTCTGGTGGCAGTCAATAAAAACGAATTTGTCTACCGTGAAATTAAATGTGCGTAAAATAAAAAAAGAGTAAAAAAATATAACCGTTATAAAAGGTTAATGAGTAGATTGGCTTTTAACCTTTTATTATTTTGATAATTTTTATTATTTTGATAATTTTTATTATTTTGATAATTTTTCATGAATTTGGACACTCGTGACACTGTGAAGAAAAAGTATAGTTTAGATCGTCATATAATGAACCAATCTGAAAGTTGCAAATACAATTCAATGAGAGTTTCTGAAAACGCTAACAAAATAAAATAAAACGATATAAAACAAAATGACAAACGAAGTTTAAATTATTAATAACTAAAAAACATTTTGTTGTCACAGTTTGATCATTACACGAAAAAAGAGAAGAGAAAGGATTTCAGTATTTATTTGATGCTCATCAAATAACCTTGTGCCAAACAGTAAAATTATTTCAAGTTTATATGAAGTAAATAAGCAAGCTATCGATTATGTGCAAAATCATATTTTCCACTTCTAATGAAAATGATTCCTTCGTAAAATTCATTCAGTTTAATGCTTTCGATTAGGCTAAAAGCAGCAGCAACAATATTTTGCATATGTAAATGATGGGTTTTAAGGAAATGGTTTTAAGGAAATGGGAGACAATTTTAACAAGGCGATATTTTATATTTTTGTCTTTATATAACTGAGTAAAAAGAGAGAGAAAATACACGAGTTTGCATGCAAATAAAAGAAGATATTAAAAGTTAGAAATTGTGTGGGTGATATGTGTGTGAGAGAGAGAAAGAGAGAGAGTGAGAGAGAGAGAGAGAGAATTCAATCACTAAAGGGGGAATATATCCTCATGCTCAGGAGGTAGGTCCCTTGGATGTCGTCACTACAGCATGCTGGGCGGGAAAAAAAAGCGAAGAGAAAGAAAGACAAGAAATGTCCCGTTTTCATAACTTCTTGACAATACCCTCTAACGACTTGGCAAAACTGGCGAAGCTATGTAGAAGTAACACACACATTACTGATGACAGTAAAAATGTCATTATCGTTTTCTGTTTTGAGGTGATTATGATTACTGTAGATAAGTGCATGAAAAATGGTTTATCTTTTCAAGTTTTTTTTATACCATCGTCAGTAGAAAACAGAAAGAACAGATTGCCTAAACAAAAACATTGAAATATGATCACAAAATATGTAAACGTTCTATTACAGTATTTCTCCAGTTTTAAAACACCACTCATTGTTTTGGCGTAAACCAATGTACAAACACAATTTGACTGCATTTGAAATAAGACATTGAAATAAAAACATTCACCTCTCACTCAGTTTGAACAATTCCCACCTTACGCGGAGCAATACAATCATATTTGGAGAAAAGAAAAATATTAAACCCTAAAAGTCAGCTTATAATCAGAGTTTATTGAAATTATCGGAAATTATTCTGTAATAAATAAATTCATTTATTTATTTATTTTTTTGAATTTTGTGGTAATATATTTAGATCTATCATTAATATATAGATGTGAGATAACGATATATATTTTATATACCAAGAACAAAATTGAGGAAAGATATTTTAGAAAAGTTAACACTAGTAAGCAAATGTGATTGTAAATTATTAGCCAAGGATGGTCGGTTTTTACGTGTAGACATGACTTATACGAGAATTTAAGACTCTTTATGTAAGAGCTGTTGATTCATTTGAGTATCTTTTCATAGCAAATGCTTTCAACTTTCGAAATATTCTTTTGCTTTCTCGGGAGCAAAGCACGTGGCCAGGAAAATATATGAATTTTGAAAAAATTCAAAAGACCTGACGGAAATTGACTCGATGAGAATCCCTTCAGTTTCGCCTTCGATATTTACGCCGAATTTAACGGTATCAGAAGAGTTTTTTGTTTCTCTAAGTCTTCATTATTTAGCTACACTGTATGGTGCCAAATAGTATTGGCCATTTGTTGCCGTCATGGAAGGCGAAACACCCTCAGAAACAGATATAACAATCCGAGATCAAATTTTAGTTGAGGTACTTTTGTAAATATCTTCATTACTCTTGCGCATTCTTTCTCTCCTCATCATGCTTTGTATTTTGTCATCGAATGCTTCAACAGGCGGGAGATGATTGCTGTAGAAATATCCATTCATAAAATTCAATTTATAATCAAAATAACCGAACTACCAGATTATCACTTTAGGTCGATAACTAATCGTAGTATCTTAGGCAAATTTTATAGATCACCTACTCAATACGCAGTTCATGTCCCATTTTTTAGTCATTATCCCTCGTGACACTTGTGGCGTTCATATAATATAAACATATACAGCACTGGCAAGCTGGGTTTATATCACAATTACTTGCGATCGGGTGGCTATTATTAAATAAGGGGCATAACTTTATTAAGCAATAATATCGACTTAAAGTATATTTCTGAATAGAATGTAAGTTTTTTTTTTTGACAACGAATATTGAGAGAGAATGAAATAGAACCGTTAGGATAAATCGTTTAATACCTGGAAGAGATTAAGATAGGTAGAAAGACTTGCAAACACTCACAGAAGATGTAAGGACATATTAAAATATAATATTGTCTTATGATAAACCGATTGCTCTATAATCATTGAATGTTGAATAATTAAAATAATAGGATTTTATAATTTTCAATGTTACTTCCAATGTTTTGTTTTCTTTCGTAATACCAACATAGGTACATTTTATCTGTATAATTTTGTTTGTTTTATTTTGTTTTTGGTAGTTGTTGAAATCGCTTGATCTACAAGAGAGAAGTTGCAAGATTAGGGGTTGGGAATCACATGTGGCTATTTCAAGTGGCTCTGGGGAAACTTGAAAAAATCTTATTAGTTGAAATTAATTACGTCCATTTGATTTTGGAGAGCTTGCTAAATACTTATAGTTATCCAACTTGACACAGGCAATATACAAATTAGGCACACACGCGTGTGTGTGACGACGTATTGTGCTGTTGACAAAACGAGTTATCCTCCTTCCTACAAACAAAATGAGAGAAGAATGCGAAAAGCATAATTCGATTTTTGGATGTCTTTTTTGTTAACGGGAGTGTATAAAAACATTTTCACGCCTAAAAATGTAGCTCCGACAGAAACTGCAATTCTAATTATTATTGTAATTATTACTATTATTACTGAAAAGGTTCCTGATATTTGTGGCACTCGTTACTTAGGGTTGCACGTAAGAAGACTTTTCTTCTCGGTATTTCACAGACCTTGTTTTTGTGTGCGTGATAAAAACACAGTTTGCTATTAACTTTATGTCAAAAAGACAAAAATGTTGGTTGGTTTTCAGTTCCACTGGCAAGTTCATTGCTCTCATCTTAACGGTTTCTTTCATTATATGGTTTTCTTGCGTTTGGAACGCTGGTGGTGTTCAATTGATTTGCCAATCAGTTGAATACAACCGCCGCCCAGAACGCAAGAAAACAATATAATAGGAGAAACTGTGACCAACTTTTAATTATATCAATCCGATAAAGAATTATTACGAAGCGGTGCTGAAAAAGTTTCCTACAAGACTCACTTCTCAAAACCTGATCAAATGAATAAAGTTCAGAATTCTTTTAATTATTAGGTTGGTGCAAAAATAATGACGTAATAATGTCGTTTTTTGACGTATTTTTTAACGTCAAAAAACGACATTATTACGTCATTATTTTTGCACCAACCTAATACTTTTTGATCGGGTCGATAACTTTTCAACTCTACTTCATAGTTTCATAGATGCTGTCTTTGAGGTTTTGTTCATTGGTCAAAAAAGAAATCTAATAACAAAAAACAATAAAATATCAATATTAGTTATTTTATAAATTTTCAAATGATTGTAGAGTTAGAAAGTTCACAAGCAGTTTCCGAAGGATTTGAACAAAAAGTTACATACTTCGGTGCTTTTTTCATCTAGAAAAGAATAATTGAAAGAAACATTATAATTATTAAGCTTTGGATACTTTGGTACACGGCCACGAGTTATAGAGCTCTCAGTGAGAATTGAAAATTTCACAGTAGTAATGATCCAAAGTTCGCTATCTCTTGCAGGACCAATGCAAGGTTCTTGGGGGCCCCTACCGAATCTATGATACTTGCTCCTACCGGATCAGTGGGGGTGTTTGGAGGCGGTAGTACACACCAGCCCTGATTGTTTACTTCACAGCGAAATTATAGACAAAATTATAAGAGAAGAATAATAGAAACATTGCTTCCTTTAAATTTCTTCAGATTTTATTAATCTCTCTCTGTGTGTCTGTGTGTGCTGCCATTAAATATTTTCCCGTTTCTTTTATCAAACAAACAAACAAACAAACAAAAAAAAAAACTCGTAAAGGATTTTTTAATTGCTCATCACAGTTTCTGGGGCAACCAGCTTCGTACTTTGCAAATTTTCTTTTCGTTTAGAAGAGAAAACCAAAGAAACGTTGCTTTTATAACAGAAAGACGAGCTAAATCGTTAATGTTCTTTTAGTATAACACCAGTATTTGTGAGAACCAATTTATAAACTTTTCCTTTTTTTCTCATTTGAAAACTTGTTTATTAGATGCAGATGGTATCTTTATTAGTTTTTTAACAACTGAAGACTTGCTTGTTGAGATAGTTTTTATTCATAAATATGAAAATCTGAAACGATGAATCATCAGAAAAATCGATAAGAAAGCTTTCGGTCTTGATGTCATTTCAAAATGGTGATCCTGGAATGGCATAAAGAAAAATTAAAAAACTCTCTTCTGTCTCTTGGTTTCTTTATGAAACAACATTAGTGTCTTCAGATGAGAATTTCTAGTTCATCTTAAGCAATTGTAAGAAAATTATATATATATATATATATATATATATATATATATATATATATATATGTATATGTATATGATGTGTGTGTGTGTATATTCCAATTTATAAAAAAATATTATATTATTTATTAAAACAATATCACATATACGTGAACAAAATATCATTTTGCTATTTTACTTGTTAATACATGTTGATCCTTGACATTTATCAGTTCGTTGATTTTCTTAATTTCTCTATTGTTTCGACTTTAACAGTCTTTCATCAGTCTTTAATGTTTTACAAAGGTCTTTACTTGAATATGGTTTTTCATTTCAATTATCGAAGCCCAGATTGTCGGTTAATTAATAATAATTACATTCTGAATGTAATGATATGCAACATAAAATGTAACATTTCAGAATTAAGTTTTTTGCAGCGTTGTCGAAAATAGCAGGACAGTCATAAAAACTGGAAAAATTTCTATTGAAGAGATTTTGGGTATTCTGTACGTGATACACAATTTTGGGAATAGCCATTTCAAAGAAAGAATTTGAACAATTTATTCTTTTATATCTAATGTACTTTCGTGACCTGGATGATTATGGCCCTCCTCAATTTCCTGTCTTTTGCCCTTCTTTACCACTCTCCTATCCATTCACACACACACTTTACAAGTTACAAGCTGTTTTCCTTTGTTTCTCTAGCATTTAAATATACCATGTCAATGTTAAATTCTTCAAGCCCACTTTTCTCATGTTTCCCGAGATATTTCAGTTGTCTCTTTCCCATTATTAACAAAAGTTTCTTTGTAGTTCCTATTTTTCTTTTAAACTTACTCTATTCACGATATTTTTAGCAACTCTGTTACCAGTTCAACACTTTTCTTTGTTTCTAACAAAGTTTTTCTATTTTTTTTTAATTCTTTAGTTTCTGAAATGCAGCTTTCCCTAATCCCATGCACCTTTGGATTTCTGTTGTCTGTTACTCAGATCGTTAAATTTCTGTACATGCTTGATTTTGACGTCTCCAACGTGTAACTCATAATTTTGGTTGGCTCTTTTGCTAACAACCATTCACTTACAGTTAATGAATATTTTTTCCTTCTTGCTTTCCTTTACTACTTTCTCAAAGATTTATCCACCTTATTTCTGAGTCATCAGCACAATATCATCAGCGTGCTTTTAAATTATGTCCACAAATAATAAATTCTAGTAGAAATTCCATTCTCTTAATATTTTCCTGCCTTAGAGATTAAACAAGTCCAGTGAGAAAAATCACCCTTGGTTTATTCCTCTTTTTTATTTTTTGGTGAATTCACTACACCCGTTCTCTATTTGCATATGCAGGCTATTTGTTCCCAGTTACGGTTACGGATTGATCGAATATTTGTTCCGAGTAAATGAAGCTTTTTTAAAATATTTCAAGTAGCCCTTTGTGTTATGCTCTATGTCTGAGTAATCTAGTAAACTAGTACAGGTCTATCTGTGTTTGCATTGCTTACTCTGACATGATTCTAGTAATTAAAAAAATAGTATTTATTGTTTGTGCTAAAAAAACATTTCTTCTTACGTGAAAATATACAGCTAGTTGTAGAGATAAAGATAAAACTATTACTTATGCAGAAAATCTAATCAATACAGGTGTAAAATTACTTCAATATGACTGCCGTATTAGGTAAACAAGTATTTTAATGTTTCATCTACAAATTAGCTGTTTTTTTCGTGAATCTAAAAATACTTTAAGGCAGCAAAGTGCTATATTTTATCGCATATTCTATGTAAATAAAGAGAAATATTTGTACATTCTG
Organism: Acanthosepion lycidas; assembly: GCA_963932145.1. NCBI lineage: Eukaryota > Metazoa > Mollusca > Cephalopoda > Sepiida > Sepiidae > Acanthosepion > Acanthosepion lycidas. The sequence continues at coordinate 53,771,552 of OZ010598.1, read as the reverse complement.
TCAACTGACAAAACATATGCCATTTATGACTATAATTAAGTTTGGGTAGTTTCGAAAAAGAATTCGATCCGCTTATTTATTAATTAGGGTATATTATTGTGTTATTGTAAATCTATTTCGTTTTTGCAAGTGAAAAAAATGATCTTATGTCAGAATATAAGAACATCACATAACATTTCCAACTGTGCGTATATATATATATATATATATATATATATATATATATATATATATATATATAAATAAATAATATAAAGATATACGTCTACCCGTAAACTTTCACATATACACAGGTGTGGTAAATCCCTTTTGAACATATAATTAATCAATGTTGTTAGAAAAGGAATTATGACTGGTGTTTTAGCCGGTGAAAGTTGCGTCTGTCGAAGTAGACGTCAAACCCAAGAAATGGAAATGTTCTTTCACCTCGGTCAGACTATACTTTAGCAATATTAGTGAAAGAACAAAACAGAAATAAATAAGGTTTATTGCATTGAAACTCATGATTGAGATTATATATATAATCTCAACTTTCAGATTAAATTTATCATTCCTCTTACACATCTAATGATTTTATTTCGAAGAACAAGACTTAATGTTTTTATAGGTATTGATAAGTATTTCATTAAACGGCATGCATAACAATCTATCCTTATTTGAGAGTTTATGTTTCAAGATCCCCATTGGGTACCTGAAATAGTGGATTTTTTATTGAACCATAAACCGTTTTATCCTATACATACATAGTTGCGAGGCAGTTCAATTTGAGTAGCCGAAATAGCTCATTTGGTAGAGCGTTCGATTGAAGATCTAAAGTTACCCTGTTTCAATCCTGCCTGAGTATAATCGGTGTTAATTTATACGCAATATCTTATAAATAAAATGGGTAATTGCTACCATTTATAGGTTGTATCTGTTCAATCTTAGCCTTGAGTTTCAAATCATTTACGCGGTCTTTTGAGAGATTACATATTTTCCACTCTGCACCCTCTTGTTCCACAGACGCAGTGCCGTAAGCCGTTCACTGCTCTATCGTTATTTCCGTAGCAAATGTTCAAAGAGCTCCACTCTTTACTTCCACCAGTTCAGATATTTACTGTTTGTACAACCTTGCTATCTGCACAGAACCGGCCCACTCTTATTTTTTTGCGTTCGAAATGTAAGAAGGAGATTCTACATTGACTCTTTTTTTCCAAGAACAGTCAATTTGTGAAAAAGTTCCCCGCATGGTTGCCTCCTCGAACACTTTCATCTTTACCTCTTCAAGTCAGCGATCAGTCGTTATCTGTCCTTATCCTCTACTTTCTACTATCGTCTCTTTCACTCATATCATACACCTCACTCATCAGTATCATTTCGACTATAACTCTATCTTGAGTGGCTCTTTAGCCTAGTACTGGGTGATATTTATTAAAATAAATTTAGACACAGAAAGACACTAATAACAATAATTAAGTATAAAATGAATAATTGCACCAATATAATGCAATAAAAGTTATTTAACAGAGATGATTCATTCTTACCGTAGATCTTATTACCAGTTTACTAACACATTGGATTTTATTTCTTTTCTCCTTCCAATGTCTGTTATTGTCCTATTCCCAGTCTAATTCTACTGCAAATTCGATGTATTAGAATCCTAATGAGAAGTTTATTTATGTGGCTCTTAAAGCTGATTGTCAAGTGAAGTTTGTATTAATTTACACCTGATTTATTTGACAGCATTATGAAGATAGACCTACTGAGTTCTTCTGGTTATGGCGTTGCTGTCATATATTTCATTCATCATTTCAGTAATCTCATCAATCCTGAAATTGTCTATAGTTGCCAGCATCTCTATTAGAATCTAATCTAGTCCTGCTGTTTCGATTCAGCTTGACCAGTGAAGTTCTTTCTTCGGATTTTAATACTACGGCTCTTTCCATATTTTTATGTATTTTGTTTTTGCCCTTCGATGTATTCGTTTCATTTTTGTATCCGTTCTTTTGCCATTGTTCCTTTTTAGATTTTAAGCATATCCTGTCGATGATCTCATTTTCTTTTCTCTTAACTCTTATATATTTATGCATGTTTATGTTCTACAGTTTTTCAATCTCTGTAAATTTCCCGTTGACTTATTCATCCTTTGTATTTGTAATGTTTTTGTTTAGCATTCTATATTTTGTGCCATTTCTTGGTGTTATCAGCTCTCTTTCATTAGCGCCAAAATTTCGCCTGTCTTCTTTTTTTTTTTGGAATGACTTCTTTTACTCTTATTATCAGTACTTTCAGTTACTGATCTCTAACAACTTGTGTGCCCCAAAAACCTAGATTCTTCCGTTTGTTTTCTATTATCTTACGTCTGAAAGAAATGCATCAAAAGGAAAAACTATAGAGCCGTTCACTTTTATATTTATATTTACATACGCTCTATCTCTGATATTGAGCACCATTGTTCATTTACGTTACTTTTCAGGCAGATGTTGCATGTTTCACTATTTTATACACCAACAAAATCTCATCGATTCACAAAACTGAAACTTATGTCTGTTGTAGCCATTTTCCCCGGATATGCACGTGCGCATGCTTAGATGCGAAAGTGTGAAATGACACTGACATTCATTCTCGATTTATCAATTATTTCATTCACCTCTTCGTTCCTAGCTAGGTCAGAATCACCAGATTATTTTAAGAAAATGTTAACAGCTTTTATATCCACAAACTAAAAAACAATTCCGCTTTTCAAATTCAGCCAACTTACAAAAAAATTAATCTGATATAAATCGCATTTGGATATCAGCGATTTTAAGAATTTTCGATACTATAAAAATATGAAGAAAAGTAAACGCAGTTTATAAAAAAAGTGTGGTTGAAATAGTTAAATAGAAAACCGAGTTAGTCAAGACAATGTGACCGGAAAATTAAATAAAGAAAAGGAAATTCCAGAGCAAATATAATCAAACAATAATTAGGATAAAAGCTGAAGATTTTGTGAGAAATGAACAGTAAGGAAAAAGTACACCTCATAATTTGCTGATGCGTCATGATAGAACAAGAGAAATTATTAACCCAGCATAAAAAATGAATGAATATTTTGTTCAACATAGTCTTACATTATTCAGGCTTTTACCTTTTGTGCACAGTTAAATTTAAATTATGGCTATAAGGAAGTCCCTTTGAATCCCTGATTTTAATAGATATCTCTTTCTACAACGTCACTTGAAGCGAATGACCATATATTCCTGTCAGTGGTTCAGATTTTGATACCCTCCCCCACCAAGAGAATATTCCACTTCTTGAATATTGGTTATCGCTTTACTTTCTTGTATTTCAACCGAATTATTATTATTAGTTGCAGATTTAACAAACGATATTTTATTTCATATAATATCAAAAACTAAAGGTGCAATCACGTACACAAACACAAATTTGTAAAAATTATAGTTAGACGGGAGAGTCCATCATAGAGAGTAACTTTTCAATTGCTCTGTGTATATATATATATATATATATATATATATATATATATATATATATATATATATATAAAAGTGAATATTAAAGTCAACACTCAGAGGCGACAGGCTGTTTCATGCTGTACGCAATCGTCAGGCAGTTCACTTTTATATTTATATTTACATACGCTCTATCTCTGATATTGAGCACTTTATCCCATAAATATAGCACACCTTAAAACTATATTTCTTTATATATATATATATATATATATATATATATATATATATATATATATATATATATATATATATATATATATATATATTGTATAGGGGCAGCAGATCATTATTTAAACATATATTATTAAATATAACAGATAATGAATGTCTATTATGTCTGATCATGAGTCGTTCTAATGTTCGGAAATTTGCTTTAATTTCGGGTGAAAATAAAGACAAAAATTGTCCAACATTTGAATATTTTTTTTATTAAGTTTGCTTTGATTTTAATTTGACGGTGGATACCATTGTTTCATATCTGCATAACCACTCTGAGGATAGCTCATGTGGGCCGAAAGTTTAGCACCAACTTAATAAAAAATATCCAAATATTGAAGAATTTTTGTCTTTATTTTCACTAGAAATTAAAGCAAACACTCGAACATTAGAACGGCTCATGATCAGACATAATAGACATTCATCGTCTGTTATATTTAATAATATATGTTTAAATATGTATATGGATGTATGTATGCATGCACAATCAAGTTTTGTTAATTCAGACAACAAAGTCCGTTTTACTTTATTTTTCCATTTTGCTAATTTTCGAATAAAAAATGTTATGTTCTTTTCCAGTACCGTCTATCTCTGTGTAACGCATGAGGTCACTTATACTTTATATAGCTATTTTTAAATTGATTCGTATGTGCAACATCTTATTCGAAAATTAGAAAAATACGCTAAAATTAAATGGATACGTTGTCTATTGAATTTAATAAATGTATCAGATTAGAACGAAAGTTTTGTTCGATTTTTAAGGTGAAAACGTTGAATAAAATTTATTAAATTATTACCTCTTCATATTGTTTAGCAATGCGTTACGATAATCACTGCATTGCATTCCAGAAGCAAAATCTTTCGAGAAAGTTGAGACCTCACAAACCAGTTCTTTGGACGGCCATATTATGCTGTCAGCCAACTTCGAGCCAAACTTGAATCAGTGCCTTCCACCTACGGAACAGGGAAGCTACCTGCCAGCACAAGATTAGTTGGTATAGAAAACAGTGAGAATACACTTCCACGCCTGTTGACCTTGGGGTCACTCTGGACTAGTCCCTTATTGCAAAGACTAAAACAAAGGTCGGATCAGGAAACAACATCCTAAAGGAGCTGGCTAACACCAAATGGGGTGCCCGTCCTGGTACAATCCGCACCACAGACCTACTCCTTTGCTACTCCACAGCAGAATATGCCTCACAAGTGTGGAACAGATCATCATATGCAAAGAAAATTGCCTCTTTCAGATCAATCACTGGGTATTTCAAGCCAACCAAAGTAGATGATCTATACTTAGTGAATCGCTCCCCCTTACATCAGGATAGCCACTCCAAACTTGAGAAGTCGAAGCAGGAAACTGACCACTCGTTTAACACAGGCTCTCTTTAAGCCCTACAAAATCCTCCCACGCTGGCTCCACTGATGGCTTACGCCTCTGTTCCTGCCCGAATCGCCCCCGAACAGCTATTGGTCGTTGCAGAGCAACCTTCAGAAGTAGGGATATGCCATCGATGTTGATCCCAGCTGTCAATACGGGCAATCACAAACTATGAAGCATCTTCTAGTTTGCCCCAATTTTGAAGATCCATGCACACTTAACGACCTTGAAACCTTAACACCCAGGCAAATCTCTGTGTGCAATACTAGATGGGTATCGTGTAACGATTCGATAAGATATTTTTTTTATTTCAGATTATAAGAATATTATTCATAATATTGTTCTGAGCTTATCCTTATGTTCATAACAACTAAAGAACACATTCATGAAGGTGTCAACACAGGAGCAGCAGCAAAATTCATCCAGTGCTCTTATTGGGTCAATGCATTGAGTAGAAGTTGTAAGAGGTAGTTTTCCTCGTTTCAAAATTGGGGATTTTAGTCCATAGAATGAACTAAGGCAGAATTGTCCAAAAGAAATCGATTCGGAGGATTTGAAGGCTAGTGCTACAGCAAATCCCACTATTACCATGAGAAATCTAATGTTAGTCAAGACACAGTCCTTTGCGAAGGTTGGAAAATGGGCCCCGCACAGCCTGTTCCCAGAGAATCGCCAACAATGGACAGGCTTGATACCGATGAGAATTGGATCTATCATAATGCTTAGCACCGTCGTTAGTGGATCAGCTGAGGAAACAAACCTGTTCAGCAACCGAGACGAGAACTTCATTCAAGGAAGATCATGTTGATTGTATAGTGGGATAATCAAGGAATCATCCATTAGACAATAATCAAACAACGCCAATCTCTACTGCCAACAACTTTGTCATTTGAAATAGAAAAAGTCCATAATAAGTTAACAGAAAGTGAGTAAGCCTTCATCCAGACAATGTCCGCCTCACACTGAATGATTGACTTAAGATTCCATAGAGAAGCCCAGTTATGAAAAATTACTTCATCCTTCACATTCTCTCAATCTTGCTCCTTCTAATAATCACTTGGGGTTTGCAGAACCATTTGAATTGGCCTAAGTTTGGCATCAAGAGAAGAGGAGGTTGAACATGAGTTGGTCTCGTATTTTACATAAAAAAAAAAGAATTTTACGAACGTGGCATCTACAAATTTCTTGATTCATCAAATGTGGGATGAATCAAATTTCTTGATTCATCAGGATGCGGGAAGCAATAGCTGCTATAATGATGATAATATATTTCTATAAACACTAGTATCTTTATTTTTAATATACACGACGTTTTGTTCCACACTGGTAGTTTAGATGAGTTCTTGCTGTCTTTATGCGTTATGTATAGATGTAAATGAATGAGTTCATTGACTATTAATCCTATAGTAAACACTGGGAAACTTTTGATTAAATGAATATATGATGTATTTATAAGAGAAAATAAAAGTGGGGGAGGCGTGCGTATACATGACCGACGCACAGACACTCATTTCAGATTGCTGGTGTAATTTCAAGAATTCGCTACTGGAAAAAGCATAAATATTTGTTTTCAAGTGTTCTCTACAATCACCAGTAGTACCTGAAGTAGAAATGTATAAGAAGAGAACGTGTCATTCATACAATCAATTAAAAAATTCTCTGATCGATATTGACGTGTAAGCTAGGAGGCATGAGACCTAATTTTAATGCATGCACCAAATCGACAAAAAAAAAAAAAAAGAAAAAAAAAAAAAAAGAAAAAAAAGCGATACATCTGGTAAGCAATCAAAATTAACTTGTTCGTAAAACGTATTTAAAAAGTGATAAGATCTGCCCTCTTTGCTCTCCTGATGAGAATCCTTTGCATTAATAGTTTTAAGGCGTCCTCGAGAGGAAGACCAACCATCGGCCTCACAATAGCAAGGCCGAATCATGGTCATGATGCTGAAAACGAATGAAGTCCGCACTTGCAGTAAGAGGACAAATATGTTTTGAACATATACTGATTTTTTCTATTGGATCTCTTTGTTCTCAGTTAATTGGCACATATTTACCACACGCACATACACACACACATACTCTCTCTCACGCGCGCACACACACTCACACTCACATTCTCTCTCATGTACACACACAGAGACACACAGAGACACACACACACATATATATATATATATATGTATATATATATATATATATATATATATATACACATATGAGATAATTATAAAGTTATAAAAATACATGAGCGAACAATTTCAGATTATTTGTTGTCGTTTCATAACGTTTTTTACGCTTAAATGCTGTCATGTTATAACATTTCTAGTACAGAAATTTAAAATTTAGATTGACGCCAATAATTAACCTTTTTTACGTAATGCATAAAGAATGGGATATATATTAATTTATATATATATATATATATATATATATATATATATATAATATATATATATATATATATATATATATATATATATATATATAAATGTAATGAAAAACAAATCACTTTAATGTACCATTACGATAATTTATTTCACCTAAATCCTTTTTTAAGGATTCAGGATCATCAGGTAAATCTTCCAACAACAAAAAAGTTTTACCTGATGATCCTGAATCCTTAAAAAAGGATTTAGGTGAAATAAATTATCGTAATGGTACATTAAAGTGATTTGTTTTTCATTACATATTAGCTCTGTCCTAACATTGAGCTCTCAGGATTTCATCCTCTTTGGATTTACCAATTCGGTTTACCAAGTTCCTTATAACTTAACTATATATATATATATATATATATATATATATATATATATATATATATACTTTATCCTGACAAGCGGAACGGTATATCTGCGAAACTTAAGTCGGAAGATAACTCATTTAACGTTTGAGAGAGAAATGAGAATGGGGAAGGGATAGAAAGAGAAGAGGAAAGGGGACAGAGATAGAAAAAAGGGGACAAGGAGGGAGGTGTATATATATATATATATATATATATATATATATATATATAGAGAGAGAGAGAGAGAGAGAGAGAGAGAGAAAGAGAGAGAGAGTGAGAGAGAGTGAGACACCTAGTTACTGGCAGCATCTTAATGGTTTTTCTTTTCGAAATGTCTTTTCCTCCATCTTTTGAAAATGGAAAGTGGAGAAGATAGAGTTTAGCGCTTCTCGTAAACAATCAACGTTTGATTGCTTCTAAGCAACGCGTAATTTCTATAATTCACGTTGATGATGAAGATAAAATGTAAAATTAACTTAAACAAAGCCGCTAATTGCTATGGATAAATAGTTAATTAGCGATTTTAAATTGAAAGTGTGAGAAAATGAAACGCGAAGAAAAAGATGACAAAGTCGAGAGAAAGACGTGAAATGCAAATGAGCAGAAAATGCATCTCTTCACGAGTGAGTGAATAAGTTAGTTAGAGAGAGAGAGAGAGAGAGAGAGACAGACAGACAGACAGACAGAATGTATTGAAGGAAAACAGGAAGATTGTACCGCCCCTTTATCTTTTTTATTGGGAAGGAAGAGTTTGTGCTTGAAATCCTAGCTTTTAATTGGTTTCAACGCACGCATACATAATCACACGCAAGCACATGCACATACATTTTTGACTGACCAAATATTTCAGAATCTTTATTATAATTAAAATTTTACAATTTATTTTTAAAAAATTCATGGAAATAGTTTTGATTTTTTAATTTAAATATATCTCCAGTATTTTCTTTCCATTAGTGCAAGTAATAAAAACAATTATTTCAAAATAAAGAAAATATATTTAAAATCAGCTACTCTAAAAGCTCAGGGCATTTGAATAGCCAAATATAGTACGGATTTTGTCGCTAGCTTTTGTGATCAAAACCCTGTGTAAAGTAGGTATAAAAACAACAAGCATGGTTTTTACATCGAAGGAGACAGTAAAAACTAGGTGATTGGGCAATTTCTTTTCATATTTTAATTTAGTAACATCTGGTATATACACTGGAGAATAGCAAGCGATATTTCTGGTAAAATTTAAATTTCTTTTCAAAACAGTTTAGAATATTGAAAATACCTTTAAAAGCATTTCCACATAGAAGTCTTGTGTAGAAAAAATATTTTTTGTTTTCTTTATTTAATCATCACCTGTCATCTCTTCGGCTGACGAGTGGACGGAGCGATTGTTGAGGGTCCGTCTACGAAACTCTAGAGTCAGGCTGCTGAAGGTAACACCAATCAGCTGACAAATTTTAGATTTGTATTAATCCCATATATATATATATATATATATATATATATATATATATCACGCGAATTCCAGCCGCGTCCAACACGCGAAGGTCCGGAATAAACGCCCCTATCCAAAACAACACAAAAATAAAATACAGTGAAAATTAAAATTATATCAATCAACACTGAACAAAATTTATTACGAGTATTGGTAGTAATGTTTTAAAATGCATTTGAGTTGACTAACATTGAACAGCATGTTGCAATTTACCATCTTTTGTAACTCATCATGCATTTCGAACGCTTGCTTACAAAAGATCATAATCACAACGATTAATTTTTAAATAATTGTAAGATTTTCAACTTTACAAAAATCACAATCACAACAATTACAACTAGATTAAGTTTGTCTTCGCGTTTCACTCCTGCGAATGATCTCGGAGGAGATCGAAAGTACTTGGGTTAACAAGAACTACGGCACATTCAGTGATGAATTACATCTTAACATCAAGAAGATAATTAGAGAACTAGAACGTAAAGATTAGAGAATTAGATTGCTTAATTAGAGAACTAGATTGTAAATATAAGTAGACATAATATGTCTATATTATTTAACTAGCTAGTTAATAAGTAGACATAATATGTCTATATTATTTAACTAGCTAGTTATTTAACTAGCTTAAAAGCCACCCGATAGGGTGGCATTTAAACTAGCTCCTACGGAGGATCTTGATTGGACTTTCGGCGTGTTCAGAACTTTGAGAATACCTAAGTCTTTGCATATTCTCAGCATTGGAAGCTTTCCTGACTGCTGTTTGATCTGGGTTGTCATTTGCACAGGACTTTCTTTTCCTCACTGCAGCCTTGGCTCTTTTGATTGCAATCGGGTCTTCTGTTGGTGGAGATTTCTTTTTGTGATGCATACTGCTGCCGTATGCAATAGGCAACAATAAACTACAGAACTCAAAATTGATTGCTGTATTTAAGTATTGCATTAATATTCAAGCTTACCTTTTAAAAGTTCAACGACAATTCTTCTGACGCCATTTAATTTAAAGGCAATTTGTTGTGCGTAGGTCCTTAATTTCTGTAGAAACAATTATGTTTATTTCATGAGTGACGTTCGCTGGATTTCGCGATTAATTTTTATTATTTGCAAATTTATTTCCAAGTTATAAAAATTGTTATCGTACAAAACAATTTGTAGCAAAAAATCACGTAAAAAAATCGGCGAAAACAATCGCGGTAACGAAAACTTGGGAATATTAAATCTCTGTAACATGATCTATTGAATGTTAAAGAGTTGTGTCCCTTTAATTGAATAGTGTGGCAGTGTCACACAGACATTCGCATTTATTATATAGATAAAACATGCTTGAATATATATATATATATATATATATATATATATATATATATATATATATATATATATATATATATATATATAATGTTTTCACAAATTCATTCGTTTTCTCGATTTATTTTAATACTATTCAACAATTTTAACAAATCAGTCAGTAATATACCATTGGACAGTTCTGAAAAAACAATATGATAAAATAGTTTGCGTATTAATTTAACTGGAAGGAAAACGAATGAATTTATCTGACAACTCAACATATCGACTATCGATAAAACGATTACAGGGTGCGATGCGTAAACTTTACTTTTAAAATTTCTCGCAATCGCTTTTGTTTTTGATCTTGTCGACTGCACAATATAGTAGGGTCAATTGGGCACCGTGTGTAAGAAAAAGAGCACCATGACGCAATACACTCCGCCAGATATTTGGAAACGTCATGCTGTACTGCTTGGCATTCGCACCGGAAGCTCCAATACAAACATTTCAGTGTGTTTGGGTATCCATCTGAGGACAGTGCAGTGCATTCGGAAATAGCTGTGTGAGTCTAATAATGAAGGTATAGCAGCTCGGAAAACTCATTCTGATCGTTCTGATAAGAAAAGAATCCCAAATTTGTTAATAAGAGCCTCAGACTCAACACGGAGGACTACATCAAGCGCCTTGAGGAAGTAGTGCTACCTTGGGTGAAGAGGGTGTCTGGTAACCATACTCTGCACCATGCTACACAAGCAGGAGAACTCAGTTTTGGCTATCTGTCTATATTTCTGAGATGAGGTATTATGCACAGTATTTACATTATTCAGACTATTGTCTTCATCTTTGTCGCCATATTTATTGGCTGTCAGACAATTTCTGTGACAACATCATCCCTTACATCTGACCACCTAACTCCCCAGACTTGTGTGGGACACAGTTAGTTGAGCGAGAGACAAACCAAACTCCTTGTAACTCCAAAGATGAAGTGAAGGCAAGGATTATGGCAGCATGCACCAACGTAAACAAAGAGACCGTTCAGAGTTGCAAGAGTTTCCGAAATCGTCTGGAGGCTGTGGTTGAAGCCAATAGCGATTTTATTGAATTACTCTTTAGTATTTGAAGATATTTTTGTGTAATTTTGGTAAATATATATGTTAAAATGAGATTTTTGCGAAATGTAAACGGCAATTTATCAATCGCACTCTGTATTAGTCGAAATAAGTTCCTTTTCGGGGAGAAACGCGTTACTTATGATTTTTTCCATTTTGTTATTTGACTGTTATTAATTGGAATTTACATATATATACATATATATATATATATATATATATATATATATATATATATATATATATATATATATATATATATGAGAGAGAGAGAAAGAAATATACAAAACTACATCAACGAAACATGATGTTTGGTAATAAAGCCAAATAAGTTTTTTTTTTTTTTTTTTTAGCTAACTTTGATTTATTAACCCACAATCTTTGATCAAAGTGTTCTTCAAGGTCAGTATTTTCCTAGCCAGTCTTATATCCACATAACAAAGGAAATTACAATTCTCTATCTGTTTCCGTCTTTTATTTGGTAGATCGGTCCATATGGAATTGGAGAATGTGTAAATAAGACAGAAACTCTTCTTCTGTACAAAATTTCGTTGAGGGAAAGTGAAGAAAGCAAAAAATGTTGAGAAACTGACGCAAAATTGTTAGCTTTATACATTTTACCGAAAAATGATAAAAATGTGAAAATAAAAATGTATCAATATATAGAAATTTAGCTACCTGTCTGTTCTTCAAGTACGAATTGAGTTCTCCGGGCCACTGGCGTATTTCGTATAGAAAAAAAAAACGTTAAAATGTCCTTTTCTCTTTCTATATATATATGTGTATGTGTGTATGTGTGTATGTGTGATTAAAGACGACATACAGATACAGCGATTAAGCTTATTATTTAAAGAGTAAAATATTAGGAATACGACCACAATGTGCTGACTTCGGAAAATAAAACATTCCTATAACTCTCGAAACATACACGCAACCCATTCGCTCATTTAAAAAGTAAAAATAAAATCATCCTTGATAATGGTTAAAAGTATAGCCGAAAGCGCTCGGAATTACAGAACATTTTTTATTTTATTTTTTTACACACTCTGTGTTCAGAAAAAACACCCATTCGAACACAAGAAAAATTAAATAAAAAGATTAATCGCAGTATTTTGTATTGTCTCTAATGAAACATGTATAAATGAGGGATTGCTGCCTAAATACACAATATATATATATATATATATATATATATATATATATATATATATATATATATATATATATAGGTGTGTGTGTACCTAAAAAATAAAAAACGTGTTACTTAAGGTTTAAAATGCATTTTAAAAATGGAAAATCTTTCTTGAAGCTATTATTTTAGTTTCAGTTTCAAGCTAATAGTTTAAATTTAATATTTCCGATAAGCAAAATACTTTGCTGTATTTACAACCGAATGTAAATTAATTGGGAAAAATCGGACATATTGACAAATCTGTCAACATAACATAATTATTTTTATTAAAAAATCTTTCGAAAATAAAATATAGCTTTCTGAAGCTTTATTAGATGAAAATTAACTAATTTAAATTTGAATTAACCTGAATTGAAACAAATATTAATTTATTTTAAAATATAGTAGAAAAATATTTTTTGTAACATGAAGGTCAGTGTTTTTATGAAATGTTAATACATTTATCGATAACCAGATATTTGTGAGATTTATGTCAGGGAGAAATAAGTAAACGCCCTCTTTAGATAACTACTCAGTAATCTTAAAAATTTTAAATACTTTAAACATTCTAATATTTTATTGAATTTTTGGTACGTTTACTTTATAGTCTTACTCACGAAGACGCTTGTAGAGGAAATGTTAGAAAATTAATAATAAATTTAAAATTTACTATAGTTAGCGCTCTTATTTTTCTGTCCGTATTTACAAAAATCGTCACGTTTATGCGCGCACACACTCACACAACGAAAAAATTCAAAATACTTTTATGGGTCACTGAATTGTAGTAAGTTTTCCCAGTTATGATTAGTAAATTAGTTTTTAATTAATCACTTGACCAATAAAAATAATATAGAATTTTAAGATTTAAAAGTTTATGAATTATTCTAATTAAAATAAAAAAATGAAAACAATTCTTGTAAAAATGCATTATTCATGGAAAATGTTTTTCTTAAGACAATTGTGTCCATAATATATTTTATAAAAACAAAAAAAAAAAAAAAAAACAAAACAAAAAAACAAAACAAAAAAACAAAACAAAAACCAAAAGCATTTCTGATGAAGTAACGTTTAAGTTTTATTGCATTTTGTATTTTACGATTCAGAGCAGATCTTCTGTAACCGTGGTTCCTTGAGCAAAAAAAAAAAAAAAAAAAAAAAATGTTTTAAATTCTCCTAGAACTTGTCCTTATAACTAATATTAACATTAAGCGCTGCGAAAAAGAATTTCTAGAAATAACTGAAGGGGTAATAAATATAAATAACAATATTTTTTGCTAAGATTTTCTAAAAAAAGAAACGTTTAAAAATAATTTCATTCATTTGTGAATGCCCTGTTGGTTCTAAAAAGGAAAAAAAAAATTGACATGAAAAATTCTTTGGTTTTTCCTCTTAATAATAAAAAGATTTTGACGATAAAACTTGGTTTTTAATATGTTTTAATTTTCTACATATCTATACATATACATATCCTGCAGATGTTTTTTTTCCTGTTTATTAATACAAATTATTTTGTGCAAAAAGAAAAAAAATCAAATTTTTGTGAATGAATTCTGTTTGAAAGACTTGCAATGTACAGTGATGTTAGCCGTTTTCCCAAACAGTCTCTCCTTCTTTGCCACCCCAGACTGAGAAATAACCCCAGGATTGACCAGCAATCAATCGATTTTGTTTTCTTTTCATTTCTTTCAGAGTGAACAAACAATATCAGAACTATAATGACATTCGTTTTTTGGGATGAAAATCGAATTTTTTGCTGGAATTGAGAAGCGGTTCTAAAATAAAGCTGTCAAAAAGTTGCAAGTTTAATTTAGTTTCACCCGAGTCATTTTCGGACACTCTCTGTGTACAGAAAAAAAAACAAAAACAAAAAAAAAACAAAAACAAAAAAAAAACAAAACAAAAAACAGCAGAAAATTAATAAAATTAAAAAATGAAACTAAACTAATGCAGTTCTTATAAAAATAGACCCACCTATACGTAGTCATATATAATAAATTCACGCGTCAAATTCAACTGCTCGGTGGTTGAGATAGTTGTGAGTTTGCCTCTAGTGCCAAGAAAGCCGTATTCACTTCTGGTAAAATTCAAGTATTTGAAAACAAACGGACTTGATTGCATTTAGAAACTGATGCCAATCTATCTTGTTATTCTGTGCGCTTTTGTAAACTGATATACGCGGGATTCTGTGAACATTGATCCTGGATTTGTGACCAGTGAGTTGATCTCAAAAAATATTCTCCATGAATCCGAACTTCTTTTCAAACAAGTGGAATTACTGCAGGCTATTTTCATTTTTTTGTACATAAGTACATTAAAGTATATGTATATAGATAAAAAAAATAATATTGCGCATTCAATTAATTATTGGATTGATTCCTCAGGCAAACACCTGTTTGTTATATAAGCGCATTTTTTCTTTTCTAATATTTTTCATCAATGCTCTCTAATTAAAACAAAATAACAATGCATGTTTCTCAATATTTCATATTCGTGCAAAGCACCTGCGAATATTATTTATTATTTTTAAAATGATGAATTTTACTGCTTTTTCTTTAATTATTATGCAATGCAGATGTCGTTATTTTTCCACTATCAGAATGTTTCTAAGGGAATTATTTAATGTTTGTATCAGCTGGGTTCCTCGAATTTTGCATAATCAGATTCTGATTGGAGAATTTTTCTATTATATTTCAAATCCAACTTTCTAGTAATGAGTTGCACTCACCGAAACCTCATATGAAAATTAAATGTCTTTCCTTGAAATTTAAATATATTTTCAAAATCAATTGCATTCATCCCAATTTAAAATTAAATGAATTTTGTTGATTTTTTTAGTTGTTGTCACAAATTGACCACTTTAGATTATTAAACAAATCGGTATATGACAAAACTATAGTTTTAAGGTGTGCTCTATTCATGGGATAGGGCGTATGTAAATATGAAAGTGGACATTGAAGTCAACGCCCAGCGGCGACATGCAATCTGTTGTGTTTGGTTCAACTATTTATGCTAGTCAGTGGTGCATTATGGGTAGGTTTATTATATTATTCTAAGATTTTGTAATATTTACGAACTCGTTATCGAGAAAGTAGATCCAGGTTAATCCTTCGGGCAAAAAACAAAAAAACAAAAAAGAAGAGCAAAAGAAAACAGGATTTCTAATTGAGTGGGTTTGAATTTGTGTAGAAAAACTTATATATGTTCCATACCCACGTGTTTTTCTCTCTTGCGACTCAATTCACTTTGGGTGCTAATAAAATGAGCCTGTGTAAAATATGCGAATAATATAATAATTTCGTTTGAATTTGCGATAGTTTCTTGTAGTGGTTTCATACACCCTTCAAATGTAAACATTGATTTTGTTAGAAAAATTTATCGTACTGCCCACGAATCCATTAATGTTTTACAGGAGTGGAAAACATGCAATCTCTGTCATACAATAGCAATAAATAAAAGAGCAAGTAAAAGTTTTTCCAATATGTGTGTATATATATCAGACCAATATGAATCGATATATTGACAGAACAAATTGAAGAAAACCAAACAGTAATGATTAACAAAAACTATAAATTTATTGAAAAATACACTAATGTGGATAAGATGTTGATATAGTGCGCTATATTTATTCTATATTTGCCTATGACGTATCTTTCAATTAGTCTCTCTTAACCGATAAATACAAATAGACTGACGTAGATATTGACAAATTGAGAGACAAATAAAAACAATGAAATATATTTCCACTGGGTTGTCTTGTATTTTAATTATTTTTCTTCTTCTTCTTCTTCTTCTTCTTCTTCTTCTTCTTCTTCTTCTTCTTATTATTATTATTATTATTATTATTATTATTGAGTGAGTGATCATCAGTATGCGCATAGTGAACGGGTTCAGTGAATACCAAAAATAGAAAGGGGCGTAAGGCAAGGATGCGTCTTCTTACCCGACCTGTTCAACCTATGCAGCGAAGCAATTCTACCGGAATTTAGCATTGGCAGCCATAATCTTAACAACATTAGATACACAGATGATACACGACTGATAGCAGACACGAAGGGGACTAAGCATAAACTACAATAAAACAGAGTGCATGGTCGTCAGTAAGAGGATGAGCCCGAAATGCGATCTGAAGGAACACTAGAATCAAGCGGAAATTTAAATACCCGGGAAGCGTCTTGACAGAGGGATGGCAAGCGCGACACTGAGATCCGTAGGCGTATTGGGATAGCCAAGGGCACATTCCAAAAATCAGACAGAGTACTGCGAGACAGAATACTGAACTCTTACGTGACATCTGTTCTTCTTTACGACAGCCAATGTTGGACGATTTCCTCAAAGATGAAGAAGAGACTCGAGGCGATAGAGATGTGGTTCTACAGAAGGATGATAAGGATATCATGGACCAAACGTGTAAGCAACGATAAGATTTTGGAGAGGTTGCAAACAAGAAGGAGGCTTATACTTAATATCAGGAAGAGGCAGCTGAAGTTTCTAGGACTCATAATGAGGAAGAGGGCCTGGATCTTAAAACATATACATCTTTCATAAACTTTGAGTGCTGTAAGCTATAAAAATGTTAATTATTTAATCTCATTTATGTCAGGTAGTAAAAATAGCTTCACAAACTGCGTTGAATTAACAGGCTGTCTGATATATGCGAATTACACAAACTTCAATAACTCGAATTCGCTTAGAAAAAACATTTGTCAAATTTTAAACGTTCAATTTAGACGTCAAAACAAAACCAGAGTTAAATATTTAGGTAGTTTCGATATGACTTATTGAAATTATTTGCTTTATTCTAAAAAAAAAAAATGCTTTCTGAAGTTATACGTCTGAATCAGTGTTTACTTAAATATCACGGTACTAAATTCATTTACGACTGATCAATGCTTGTAATAGAACAGATAAAAACACGTGATAAATCTTTGAAGCAGTTACATTTAAATACGGTGACCTTTCTCAGTTATAATCAGTAATCTATTATCCATTGATTTTGACTTGAGAAAGCTATATTAATACATCGAGTATCACCTAAGATTTATTTTAGAAAACTAGTTAAAAAACAGTCAGTTTTCATATATTTTATTGATCCAAATTTGATACTTAAAATATTTGCTGTAGTGAGATGGAGATTTTTTGTAAAATCTGAGTTTCTGAAGTATTCTACACATTTTCCTTTTTTGATTCCTTCACTTTTAGCCTGTCAAAGATTACTGGTTAAAAGTTGTTGTTTCGCTAGAACTCGTTTTACTTTATGTCACTCTCGAAGTGACAAGTTCTTAAAAGTTCTTCTTCTGAGTTTAGTTATATTTTCAACTTTTCTTTATTTGATGATCTCTGCGAAATTGATATTTCCAAAAGCGGAATTCTCTCCTTCAATAACTTTAGTATTTCTTGTTTTTCAGCATTTATTAAATCCTTTCCATTACCGATGTTTTAATATATAGCAATTTACTAAGTACATCTGAGATGTTGCACAAAGCCGAGGTTAAGGAGCACCAACTGATGATCCAACTTACTTATTCATTACGCCTCCACGAAGTGCTCACGTTTCAATATATGTATTTCGAAAAAAGACAGAAAATAGTATTTATTAGGTTTCAAACACCTTCAACTAATATTTTAATTATCACAATAAATTCAGATAGTTCATTTTCGTAAATTTCAGAAACCTGAAAAAATAGCCGTTAAAAGTGACTGAAATTTTAGTTAGATATTTTATTAATGGTGGAAAAGCACTATCTCACAGACGCGCCGTCGCCTCTCTCTGTCTCTTCTACAAATACTTTCATGGTAATTGCTCCGATGAGCTGCTTTCACTGGTTCCCAGTCTTCATGAATTCAAGCGCCCTACGAGGCTGGCATCCCGCTCTCACCCTTACACTGTAGAAACTTTTAAATGTAGCCGTCTCTTCTACTCCAATAGCTTCATACCTCGCACCTCTCGCCTGTGGAATACCCTTCCCAATTACTGTTTCCCTGATAGCTATGATCTCCAACTATTCAAATGTAATGTCAATCGACATCTCCAGTTACCTTGATCTACACACTATCCTTCGCTTCATCCTTTCTTCTATCACTCCTATCTGCTCTTGCTCCAAATCTTCTGCAACCCTCCTGCATCCTAGTGGCTTCATGCCTTGCTCAGGGCGCAATGCTTAAAAAAAAGAAAAGAAAAAGATGGGTGACTTGAAATTTGAAAAATATTAGTTGATGCCTTTTTAGTTATTGGACTTTGTGATTATAACTTCAGACAATCCTTGTAAACTTATTTAGTTGTTATTTAATATATATATTGATTGAACTACAGCAACTTTGGTAAAAGGCCATGTTAATACTGCACTGAGGACTGAATATGTTATTAATGGTGCCGCAGATTTTGATCGCTAACCTCTTCAAAATGGCATGGGATCTATGGGTTTAACAAACGCATACGTTTTACTTAAGCCTTAACTTAATTTCCAGCGTGGTAGATTAAATGTGCTATTTGGAATGTTTTGGCCGTACTCATGAGAACCAAGGATCAAAACAACATTTGCTAAGCTGCAGGAAATTCCTTTATTGCGTCGATCGATCATAAAAGGTGAAAATCACGAGCAAACAAATCTGGTTTAAAACGTTAACGACTGGCCAATAAAAATTCAATTATTCCATTATCTAAATTCTCTTGAGGTAATTAAAAGTATCCCCCATAAATGATCCTGCCTGCAGTTATACATACACAAAAGTTAATATCTCCTGTAGATACATACGCTTCTTTCTTTTCAGTGGTCAATGGAGTAGTTGAAAAGGAATCACTACAGTTTGTGATACACTATACACACTCCTCCAAGTTGTCAGAAAGCTGGGGTTATTAATATTTTCCCAGATCGCTTTACGAATCGATTATCATTTTTGCCTTAGCGAGTCGTTTCAAGAGAGAAACTAATGAATGGTATTATTCTGCAATGACTTTATTTCCTCTTAATTATAAGCCGAAAGAACTCTGAATTTTTTAAAAATATATTCAATACGAAAATGATATTAATATAAATATTTCACAACTCTTCCCCGAAGAAGTCAGGAAAGGAAAATTTAATATGTAATATTAAAAAGTTGTTTTAATTAATAAAACTAAATGTTTTTTTTTTGCAACAAAAACAAAATCTAATGACATTTTATACAATGGCACGAATATGTCATGCAGATTTGTGCTTTACTAAATAAAATATGAATACGTTTGATTCCTATTTACGTATATTTGCTAATGTGTGTAACGCTTCATATTTATGTTTGATTCCGACTTACGTATGTAACGCTTTTACACAAACCCCCAAAACACTAACAGGTTGCATTGCTATACTGTGATCCATTAATAATTAACGATTCTGTTTGTGCAAAAAGTTTAATTACCATTCCATGATAATAAAGTTTTACGCTAAACCTTTCACAGTGATCAAATATACCACAGCTAATTTAAATATCGGCGAAGAGTTTTAACAGAGGGCAGAAAGTGCGACACTAAAATCCGATGCCACTCTGGGATAGAGAAATATGCTTCCCAAAAGCTAAGTAAAGAATAAAGAAACAGAAAAATTTCGTAAGAAACAAAGAAAAGAGTACTGAAATGTCATGTAAAGCCAGTCCACCTGTATGGCAGTGAGTGTTGGATAATCTCCTCAGAGATTAAGAGACTTGAAGCAACAGAAATGTGGCTCTACAGAAGGATGTTGAGTATACCATGAGAGACAATGGAAACAAAAAGGACATATGCTTAATATTAGGAAGAGACAGTTGAAATTTCTAGAGCACATAACGAAGAAAGAGTATTTGGAAAATTTGCTACTCAAAGAACAGATTAAATGCAAGGACAAAGGAAAACAACGTATAACCTACCCGGCTAACTTGAATGAATGGATGACGGAACAAAGTTTAGGAGAGAATAGCAAAAATTTATTAAGACCTACAAAGGACAGGAATTTGTGGAGAGCCATGATTGCCAACGTCCTGAATGGACATGGCATATACAACAAGAAAAAATTAGCTTTTTGCGGAATTGTATCACTTCTATGATGACACATCGAGTCAAAGTGATCGGCGTCTTAATTCCAGTGTGAATTATTCTGAACACTTGTGACGTTAGCGAAAATTTTGTTTATGACAATTCATTATAGATTTAAGGAAGACTAAATAAGTAGCTTCATAAGTAGGGTCAGTCCAAACGGTACCCTCGAGAATTGGACCAATGTGTCCATCGCTTAACGCGTAGTCCTTAGTTGAATTGTGATAAAAAAACTTTCACTATATAATGTGTTATATATATATATATATATATATATATATATATATATATATATATGATTCATAATCACTACTGTATTAAGTGCATTAACAAGGAAGAAAATTAAGTTGAAAATTAAATATAACTTTCCATCGTTAGGCTACGGACCTATTCATGCAAGGCAATTCTATTCCCGTAACTTTGAAAACATTTTTAAAGTAAAAATTTTCTTAATGTTCATGAGATTTTATTTTTCCAATAATTCAATATTTATTTTCATTTTTAGGATATTGATGTAAACATAGAAACATTATCACCAAATACATTTGTGGTGTTATTTTTTATCTTTTATAGTATAGCATTGTCAAATCTACACGGTTTTACGTAAATATACATATAGGTATAACATAAATTGAAAATAAACCAAAAAATGTGTGTTACCACATCCATAACTTAAAACCCGAATGCATATAACAATCTTGAATATTGATTTACAAATAATCGAAATATACAGAATTGTTATAGTAATAAAAATTTCTTGATATCTGAAAGTTTTAAGAACTTAACGAATTTTTGATTATCCAAAGAGAAAAAAATTCTTTTGGATAACTTCTTCCAGGAATTTATGTTTTTGCCAAAGAAACGAGTGCTTCAATAAAAAGTAATATCAGAAATGGTAAGTAAATGGTAACTAAGTCATTTCCTGGTATTATCAGTTGTGAAACAGAATTGCGTGTCAGCATTAAAAAATGATTGGTGTTTTAACAGTTTGAAAGTTTCTATTAAGGTTTGAAACCTTTGTGAAGGCAGATTCCAAAGGGTAAGACACAGAGATGAATTAAAGATTTGGATGAGGTACCTTTCTAGATCCATTAGATAAGTGAAGTAAAGTGTTTAGACTTAAACAGGGGAAAATGTCGAGCAAAAATATCTGACATAGAATAACCTCAGATGGAAAGAAAATTTGTTCTTGTTATATGTAACATGCTTCTTACACATGCAAATATTAAGAAATGGAAGGTGAAATCGTTAATATATAAAAATGTTGGTAATTTAAAACCATCTCATGGGTTTTGAAATGAAGAGCATGTATGGAGATACATTAATAAGTCTGTAGCCTGATGATGAAAGAAAGGTGTTTATTTTAAATAACGAATATTTGCAGCCTAATTTTCCTTATCATTACACCTCTCACATCAATTGAACATAAAAATTTTCGATCAGAATGTCAGGCTACAGATTTATTGATCATCTCATATAACTGGAGTTATACCAGGTATTGAAAGTCTTCTTTGAAGTTACTACTGAATATTGTTAGAAGGTTGAAATGACCAAATAAGAAAGAAGCATTTTAAAAAGTAGAAAAATTGAAAATGTCTTTTGACTTGAAACCTAGATAAGCATTCTTTTATTGTACTACAAGTCATAATTTATTTTGATGGATGTCTTCTATTTCTAACTGAAATCGATTTAACTGACTAGTGTCCTGATATAGTTTATCTGATTAATTAAAAACCGTACAAATTGTAGAGTTAAAGTTTCTTTTCAACGACATTCAATGAGTGTGTGAGCAAAAGTTAAAAACGAAATTGTATTTGAAGTAATATTCTTATTGAAGTTGATTGTTGTGGTTTTGTAGATACTTCAGTCAAATATATTTGAAATTTGAAGAATTGTTTTCCGGAGAAAAATAGAGATTTCCTAAAGTTCCGAAACCGGACAAAAATGGTTGTAGCAATCATATTCGAAGCTAAACGATTAAAAGTAAACCTTTAAATCTCACAGAAATTTACAAGGAAATACTTCGTTAGTGGTGATGATATTTTAGGATCTAAATCTTGCCTCATTCAAAGATTGGTATATTATGAATATTTTATTGTAATAAATATTGGATTTTACTAATATGTTCATGAATATCGATAATCTCTTTTCCTCTATCAATCACACATATATCCCTAAACACAGACTTCTATAGGCATACTCATGTATATAATATTATTAAAAGACATTTGAAGCAAGCGTTTAAATGAGTTTCATGAGTTTTACTTAGTGAAATGTGCAGGACTGAAAGCGCGAAAAAATTACTTTAAAGTAATCGCCTGATAATCAAATTCCCTATTTTTCTAATATTATAGGAATGTCGAATTTTTGATGTATGGAAACGGTTATTTTTATCATTGGTAATTGAAAGCAATTTGTTTCTGAACTTTGATATCTTTCATATTATTTTACATCTCTAGACATCAGTAAATATTTCCTATGTTTACAGAAACATATTTCACAAGCATTAGGAACACAAATGTATTTCTTCTTGGCCATTTTACTAACCTACATAGTCTTATCCATTCTACTCATCAAGTAGGTTAATTGCAGTTTTTCCTTGTTTCTCTTGCCTTCAGCACACCTTATGAATATTAAATTCATTAAGCCTTCTTTCCTTATTATTACTCTCAGCATTCGTTGGTAGAATCACATTTCTATCTTTTCAAATGTGGAAGATCTAACATTCACTAAAACATTGGATATTATCTAGCATTTCAGCACACTTTTCTTGGTTTCTAATGTAAGATAGATAGATAGATAGATAGAGAGAGAGAGAGAGAGAGAGAGATAGATAGATAGATAGATAGAGGTATACACCCGCACCCACATGAATGCACACAGGCAAACATAACTTTTATTGACTGGAAGTGCAAATGGTGTTTATATAGTACAATTTGGGTTAAGATGTGTGTTTACCGATGAGAAACACGATCTCAGGACAGGAGGCGATGTTTTAAACCTGGGTCACTAGTAAACAATGGGGATGGGCGAGATACTTGGTTTTGTTTAACAGTATTTGTTTTGATTAAAAGTTTGAATAATGCTTAGATATCCCAAAGTATAATTTTGGTGAAGCGAGAACTCGTCATTGAGATAAGGTAAATAATTGGAGAATAGGTTTACATGTCAAGAGATAGTTTTTGGCACTCATGATAATCGCGTGCCGGGCCAAGGGTCGATTCATGATCAACCAGATTTATCTATATAAACGCATAGTTATGCTGAAGAAGAGGCAGATGGTCGAGCGAGACGGAAGAGGCCAGACGGAAGAGAGAGACGGGAGAGACTGCGATCGGTCGGCACATCGACCGTCACGGGTCGCGGTGCTACAATCCAGACGGAAGAGAGAAGACTAACCCCTGTTCTGAGAAGTCTGTATGAGACGGGACTCTTAGTCATAAACCTACCCCAGGCGATTCAATACGCGTTTATCACACACAAACCCTCTCTCTGTTGGGAATTCCCTGGATGCATTTTGTTTTTTTCTTTTTCTTTTCTCATTTATGTTAAATGTTTTTATTCTCCCTGTAACCTCTGTTCTGATGTTATCTTCTTATATAAAAGACGTCAATATTTCCCCCATTGTTGTCTGGCTTCTGCAGATATTATTTCTTGTTTTATTTTGCCACATTCTAAACTTCCTACCGCCAACTCTCACAGCCGTGTCCACATCCCCAGTCGACCGTGAACGTATGGACAACACCCCGCTTACTGGATCTAAAAACTAACACAGCGTGGGCAGCGAGCGGGACTTGACCAGTTGACCGGTCGAAATAATCTACGGGTACTCAGGAAGCGTACAGCCAGTTACCCTTAAGTTCGGTTCGGACAGAGTGGTCACCTCAACCAAAAGAGGAAGACGCCGGATGTTGAGGGGCTGAGGACGAAGTGGTAGACTAAGAATATTTTCTTATTCCTTAATAATTTGCCTATATTCTGAAAGACATTTTTATTATTCCTACGCGATTTTCTTTGTTGGAATTTTCGTCATCTATTACTATACTACCCAGCAAGTTAAGAGTTCTTCACTTCCTTGATTTTGACATCCCAAATACGTCACTCACAACTACAACTGTCTCTTTTGTTAACATATATTCATGCTTAGCTCTTTCTTTTTGATGATTTTCATTATGTTAAGTTATTTCCGCCAATAATAAACGCTATTAGGTCTTCTAGTTCTCTTATGACCTTCTCGTTGTACAAGTTAAATAAATCCGGTGAGATAACGCATCATTTTAATTTTGTGCATTTCATTGAACTCGCTTTTTATTCTCGTGCAAGCTGTTTGTTCCCAATAGAGGCTACACTTACTCGTATATCTTTCTCGTGTAAAGAAAACTTTTCTAATATTTAAAGCAGCTCTTCTTAACCGAACCTATCAAATGGATTTGGGTCATCCATGAAACATTGTACATTTGTATTGCTCGGTATGATCACATTCGGACCATGAAATTCGAGGGGTGAGCAAGAAGAAGGGATTAAGCGTAAAATACAAGAAGACAGAATGCATGACCCCAAAATGCAAATGACAAGTCGGGGATATTAAAATCAAGTAGGTACAGAAATTTAAATATCTGGGAAGAGGACGGAAAGTGCGAGACTGAGATCTGAAAACATATTGGGATGGCCAAATATACATTCCAAAAGCTAAGCAGAGTATTAAGAGACAGGAAAATTTCGCTGGAAACAAAGAAAAGAGTACTGGACTGTTATGTGATATCTATGAGATATGTGATATCTATGAGATCTCTTTTGAGGAGATTGTCCAGCATTTGCTGCTGTATAGCAGCAAATGCTGGACAATCTCCTCAAAGATGAAGAAGAGACTCGAAGCAACAGAAGTGTGGTTCTACAGAAGGATGCTGAGGATACCATAGGCCGAACATGTGAGCAACGATGAGGTTTTGGAAAGAGTGAAAACTTATACTTAACATCGAGAAGAGTCAACTGAAATTTCTAGGGAAAATCTGATACTTACAGGACGGATAGAGAGAAAGAGGGACAAAGGAAAGCAACGCGTGACATACTTAATGGGCAAGGTGGTACAGAAATTGGGAGAAATAACCAGAAGACAAAACTTATTAAGAGCTACAAGAGAAAGGAGAAGGTGGAGGGCCATGATCGACTACATCCTGAAGGGACACGGCACATAAAAGAAAAAAGAACCTCAATGCGTTATTTAATGCCGACAAAATGTTTAGGATAGGTTTGCATGAATAAAATATGTATTCTTTTTAAGAAATCAGTTTGTGGTTCCTGTTTCATTGATGTTTTTTTTATAAAGAGGGTTTTTTGTTGAGAATCAAATCTGTCTATTGTTGATAATATTTTTTTCCAAAGATGCATTGCGGGTAATAATTTTTTCAAAAAATGTATTGCTAGTAATATTTTTTTTTCAAAAATGCTGGTATTTTTACACTTTCATAGACTTCAATTTGGGTGTCAACTATCTGTACATAGCTGGGACCCTAACAGTAAGAGTGGACCTGGGAATAATGGCAATTAAAAGGTGGTCCCACGCTCCTCAAAATCTCTTGATCAAAATCTTGCTGCCGGATCTAGTTTATCGTCATACCCAGGACAAGTCCCCGACTGTTAGTAAGGATCCCAAAATCTTTGATAGCACTTCGGATGATATCGGGGTATTTGCAGTGCCATGTCTATGCATATACTTCTGGCCAGCTTGTATTGCTATAGACGATGGACAGTGATAATTATTTTGACCTTTTTTCTCCTGGAAACAATTTCTCCTGGAAACAATTTCGCACATTTATTGTTCTTTACCCTTAATGATGTTTTCTAATGATGTTTTCTACTTCTCATATTCTCTCATACTCAGCAACTCCTTACGACTTAGTGACTTTATTGCGACGAAGACGCAAAGGCTTGCATGGGATGAAATGATAGACCCGCCTCCCCTTTATGTATCTTTCCGAGGATATGTTTTCTGTCCTACTATTTTGCTTATTTTATTTTTTCACTTAATATCTTGAATGTTGCTTAGAAAATAACAAAATTGCTTTGTCTTATTGGCAACATCCCGTTTAAAACAGTTTCTCGTAAATTCTTATTACCAAATTTTATCTATTATTTTGTATACTAAGTTGTTTTCATAGATACGTTAAAAGTGAGTCTTTTGTTTTTTTTTACGCCCAAAGGGATAAGTTTTTTCATTCAACATTAGTTAATTAAATGTTTTTCAAAATGTTTTATCATACCTTAATCGGTAAAAATTCGGGAAAAAACATGAAAGAAAAATGCAACTATTCACACTAAAATATTTCACACATGTATAAACTCATTTACTATACTTGCAAGAAAGAAAATTACATGTCTTAACAACCCTGAAAATGTGTGTTTAGATAAGAATTAATCAATTGATTACATTGCTGATTGCTGCATTACCTTGTTGTGTCATTCGAAGTGTAAAGGACATTGCTCCTGTTGAATAATTCAAGTTTTTCATCGATATTATAATAGATCACTTCGAAGTAATTGCCTCTTCCGAGAATTATTTGCTAATCATCAAAGCACACGATATTTAACAGCACACCCTAACACCGAATTTTAAGTGTAAATCCAACGCATACATTGAACCAGAAGCAGAAAAAAAAATAGTCCAACCGCCTTGACACTTCACCTTTTAGGGGCCCCTCCTCTCTGCGAATGAACCTCATTAATATGTCCCTAGGATAAGGTATTTTACACAACATTTTTATTTTCAACATAATCTCTTCCTTATCTTCATTTTTAATATCCTTTTTTATTTTAGTCATTTTTCATTTTTGGAAGACGTTTTTCAATCCAGTGGGTAAATTTATTCTGACTTAAAATGATTTCTTAAATAAATCACGGTGTTTATTTTAACACTTCTTTAAAGAAATGTTATTAATGTTGTTAGGGTTAATAAGCATGAACTCATTATATTCCATAATTGATTTCACCTTGTGATGCTGTTAGAAAAGAGCACCCATCATATATATATATATATATATATATATATATATATATATATATATATATATATAGAGAGAGAGAGAGAGAGAGAGAGAGAGACATACAGAGAGAGAGAGACATACAGAGAGACAGTTGATTGGTTGATTTTGTTTAGCTGCATATCAACCTCTATGGGTTATTTAATGAGAAAATATTTTGAACACATTCTTACTTCAATTACAGATAAAATGAGTTGTTGTTCCTTTTGCTATAAAATTTATTGTTGATATTTCCGCTATAAATAGGTATAAATAAGTATGTGGTGCAAAACTGTCAATGCTGATAAGTTTCGTCGCTTTTATGTCCTCTGCACAATGTTCTCAATCAAAAGCTTTTTTAAAAAATTTTATTTTACTTTTTTTTTGGGGGGGGGGTCAAACTTGGAATGAGATGCGCTGCACATAATGCCAGCTTCCTGTGTTTGAATATAATATGTTTGAAATTAAGAGTTAATGCGTGTAATATTGGACTCGAGCAGAAAAACGAATGGTATTGGTCGAATGTCATTTAACCGATGTCAATTTGAAAATTGAGGCGTGCTTACCGCCATTGATCGGAAGGTTATGAATCGGAGTGTCTACCTGTATGATACAACCTAGGGACGAACAGACTTTTTGAACTAAACATTAAGGAATTTTTTGGTGTGTGATTTTATTTATTGACGAAGAAAAGAAAAGAAAAAATACAGAATATTTGTATACATGTGTAATAACTGAAATCACCGAAGAAAAAATAAATAGGGTGAGAAAATGTATGTATAATATTCATAAAGCTCCCAAAACCCTGTTGATTGAGTGCATTGTGCATAGGACCTTATCAGGTTTGTCAATTTTGCACAACAATGTGATATTGATCACAGGTGCACACAATTGCTTCATTTTCTTGTTTCTTTTGTTTCCATTATTATGTATTGTGCCTCGATTGTGATCACACAGTGAGGGAAAGGAGACGAACATTTTGGAAAATAGGATGGTGACGAATGTTGGATATCAGTTGAGGAAAGACCTTTGACCTTACTTCCGCTGCATCTGTGTGTGATCGGAAATGGGGATGGGTGATAGCATAAACAGAAAATGCATCCGGTGGCTAAAATAAACATTACGCACAGATGTCCGGAGTCTTGAATAAACAGGGCGCACAGGTGTCCTGAGCGGAAGGAAATGCGTGCTTGCGTGGGCGTATGCCGGAAGAAGTGTGGCCATACGAAGTTACGTAGGCGACATACCGGAAGAAGGCGTAGCCACGGGAAGTTGCGTGGGTGTGCAAACGTTATAAAACCGGTTCAAATCTTGGTCTGGCCAGGATTTGCGTCCGTCAGTTCCTGTGTGCGCAATCTTAACCTCTGTGATTCTCCTTCAGTCTACTCATTCGCCACAACTCGAACAATAATGATATTTATATATTTTTATATAATAGTGTCCATCGCCTTATTTGAGCCTAGCAGCAATATGCTATAAGATAAGTACTGAGAAGTTGAAGCTTGTGGAAACTTTAAAGTTAAGGATTAAAATTTACTTCTGACAAGCAAATAAAAGCAAAAATATATTGAGTATAGGAAAAATAGTTTTTTGTAGCGTTAAAATACGCATTGCATCATCCACTCAGTGAAAGGAAACCAAAAATCGTTGTTGTAGGTGAGGAAATAAAAATCTATCAAACAGTAGGCGCAGAGGACTATGGATTAAAAGTGAAAGAACGAGGCAACAGATAGATATGAACAACTTTCTCAGGAGGAACGAAAATAGTAGAATATGAATTTTCAAATATATCATCGCTGGAGTGTTGGAAACATCTCCAATGATTTTTGAAAGATCTTAGTAGGATCAGCGATCAAAGAAAGAATTAAAACAATAGTGTTATATTATTATCATTATTATTATTATTATTATTATTATTATTATTGACAGTGGTGGTGATGACAAGAAGAAAAACACGGAGGAGGAGATGCAAATTATCAAATGATTTGTTAATTTCAATGAAAATGAGCATGCAAAATTGCCACTGAAATTTTAAAGCGAAATATTTGGGATTTTGTTTTGTGTTTGCTTTAAGGCATAATGAATAATTTTAAGAAAAAAGAATAAAAATGACAGCTAATGGTTTTGCAATGAGGTAAAATGAATGTAGACATTGATGAAAATGATAGATTGATATAAACAAAGGCAGATTGACAAGTATGAAATGACAGAGTTTATTTATAAATATATATATATATATATATATATATATATATATAAATGTAATGAAAAACAAACCACTTTAATGTACCATTACGATAATTTATTTCACCTAAATCCTTTTTTAAGGATTCAGGATCATCATATATATATATATATATATATATATATAGAGAGAGAGAGAGAGAGATTATTTCTGACTTAGATGATTAGCTTCTAATAAACCCTCCCCGTCCCGATGACTATTTCCCCCTGGAAAACTAGAGATTTATGCTAGTATTTGGGTCATGACAATTATGGAAACAATTTCGTGAGGAACTATTTTGCCGACTCAGAATAAAAGGATTTTATTTTTCAGCGTTTAGATTAAAAAATAAAACGAGACAATATCTGCATTTCGGATTAGATTTATTCATTGGTTTTCCTTCCTTCAATTTAAACTACGATAAATAGCTTGCAGGATGCACTTTAATTACGTCATTAGTGATCTCGTTCAAAAGTTAGCTTTATTAAAGTTCTCTACCTACATATCCCCGTTTTAATAGCTGAGTTGAACAAAATATCACTCGTTCTGCAGGTTGATTGAAGGTGAAATCCACCGATGATAGTATATAGTACATTTCTGAGGATAATAATAATTTCTCGACTTAAGCAACATGTTCAAAATATATAAACCAAGCAGTAAAACTATTTGCACCAGCAAATGATATGCTTTCTTTGACATTTGAAAGTCTTGCATTCATTTTTTTTTTCAGGCGTTGTTGAAAATTCTTGGATATATTTTCCGCTACGATCGCACATTTTTAATTTTATTTTAGATAATCTTTTGTCTTTTTTTTCTGTTGATCTTTTTTTAGTGACTTTTTGACAGCATAAAATCTTCACACGTTGACTTGTTTAATTATTTATTTTTGACTTTTAATACAATTACAAAGGAACAAAACGAAAAGACACATTATAGCACTATAAAGAGGCTTTGAAGTTTAAATGACATTTACCAACGTAAAACTATTTAAGTCTTTAATGATTTAGTAAATTTAGCTGAGGTCATTTTTACATTTTCTGATGTTCTTTCTAAAGTTATGATAATCTTAAAGAAAATGAAAAAAACTTCTCTAAAATAATTGCTTATACAGAAAAATAAGAGTGTGCAGAATCTTTGAGGAGATGAAATGTATGAACACCAGTTGATCTGGACATGCAGTCGCTGAAGAGTTTATCGACCTCTAGGTTGAGGGCAGATTTATTGAATAATAGTTTCTTTCTAAAGTGAATATATACAGGCTTTAGAAAACACACTGATGTTCCTATTAAATATCTTTGTTTCTCTTTATATTATATTTAGTCCTCAATTCATAGCTCTCTCTCTGTCTTATATATATATATATATATATATATATATATATATATATATATATATATATATATCTGAGATGCGCATATAGCATATATACTCGTGTATAAGTCGACTTATATTGCAACAATTGACTTTTTGTTTTTGGAGGGGATGAATTTTAACCCCTCTAGAAAAAAATACCTTTGTATTGTGCAATCAGTCAAACAAAAAGCATGATTTATAACTTCTTAAAAAAAACCTTTTTGGGTCAAAAACCGATAATAAAAATTCGAACTATACTCAAGTATAGACACAGTAGTCTTTTTTGAGGTTTCCGGATGTTTCACCTATGAATACAATTGGGCATTTTTAACAAATCTATTCTATATATTCAAGCATTTGTCCTGTTGCTGCTATCTCATTTGGTTCTAATTATATCTCATTGTTTTAGAGGTGGTATTAATGAATTTTAGGTTATGGTTGGATAAGTTAAAATTCATTAACACTGCCTCTAAAAAAGAGATATATAGCTAGCACCAAATGAAATAGAAACAACACAATGGGACAGAGGCAGGAATATACTGAATAGATTGGCGAAGCATCCTGAAACCTCCCGTTATATTTATATCTATAATTCTCAAAATGTGTGTGTGAATGTATGTGTGTGTGTGGGTGTGGGTGTGTGATCGGATGTTGTTTATGCGTTTCCACAGTTTTCATCCGATTTCGATGATTGTTTTTGTTTGATAGATAATTCTTCAGGGCCTGTTTTGAGTCCAAATTACACATTCCCCTTATCCCCCAAGTATTCAATCTCTCTCTCAAGTGAGGTTACCTTTTCCGTTGCATAAAGCCTACTACTACAGTTTGAAAGCGCTGCTTTCATTGTCGTTTATAGCCGTTCCCAATTTAAGTTTTTTATTGTCCTTCTAGTTTTTGCATTACATTCACCGTAGTAATAAGTAAGCTTGCTTTTTTATTACTCAACATTTATTTTTCCAACCTTTCCTAAAGTTATTCGAACTCAGTGATCCCTGTAGCTTTACAGCGTTCCCTTCTGGTATTTGCCCACGCATTCCATTTGACAATTCATATTTGCCTAAGACATGCCATTAAAGAAAAGAACCTGCCTAGGTCGCAAAGCCGCTGCCGCCATGTCCGCCAAGCGAATGAGAGATAAGGAATCGTCTTTAGAACGTTCAGTTTGCCTGTCTCAAAATGTCTCTCGAAATGCTTCAGTCAGAGCCACTGAGTCCAAAGGTCAACGTAGCCATCGGCTTTTCAGAAGAGCATACCTGAACACTTCTGCGCGAGAGGCTGAAAATGATGATCAAAAAACTTAACGGATGGGGAGAAACGCCTCTTCAACTGCTGTTGTGCGTGAGGCTGAAACAGGATTAAGAAAGTAAAACGGCCCTTTTCAGGGCCACGCCGCCATTCAAATTGTTAACCCTCCATTTGAGAATGTGCCTCAATTGCACCCAGTTGTTGTTACTAATATTAATTTTCGGGTGGACTAACTTTAAACTTAAACTGCTCCAATTGAACGGTAAAAATTTCCAGTAATGAAGGATCCGATCGAAGACGGGTTATACTGCTAGTGTATACACACACACACACACACACACACACACACACACACACACACACACACACACACACATATATATATATATATATATATATATATGTGTGTGTGTGTGTAGTAGTAGTAGTAGTAGTAGTAGTAGTAGACATAGATATATTTTAATATAAGGCAGTGAAATTATAAAAAAGAAATTCCTATTGAATTCCTCATGAAGGCATATTCAGTATTTCTGCGAAGCTGAAGTCGTTGTGCAGCATTTCGAAACTCATCCTGCAGCATTTACCATGTTATCTGAAGCCATTCATATACACTCTGGAAATACTAGAAAAGCAAATCGCTACAATTGTCATGTTTCTGCAGAGGAACGTGTGAATGACTGTATAGTATTGAGAGGGACTTGCCTAAAGTTAATGCCTGGATGATTTTCTAAAATATTAAGATTTTTGGATCTTTTTTTCCAGGTGCTACAGTTACAGGATCGTATTATCTTGACAGTTTGCAGTA
Organism: Acanthosepion lycidas; assembly: GCA_963932145.1. Taxonomy (NCBI): domain Eukaryota; kingdom Metazoa; phylum Mollusca; class Cephalopoda; order Sepiida; family Sepiidae; genus Acanthosepion; species Acanthosepion lycidas. The sequence continues at coordinate 53,737,945 of OZ010598.1, read as the reverse complement.
ATTCCTTCTATCTCATTTGGTTGCAGGTATATTAATTAGCACTGTCGTGTTACAACAAGATGGCGCTCCTTATCATTATGCAACAATTGTCCAGGATTGTCCGAATGAATTATTTTAACATCGATGGATTGGCTGTGGAAGTAACAGTTTCCAGATCTATCAAATCAAATTCCACATTCTTTTCTCTTAAATTTGCAAACGGTTCCGTCAAGTCCGTGTATTTTGGTAAGTATCGCCTGTAAAAATTTACCAATCCCCCCCACCCCAAAAAAAAGACTCCATTTCTTTTTTATATGTAGGTGTAGCTACTTTTAGTATTTTTTCTATCAAGGCTTGGTCTGGTGATATACCTTCTTTTGAAATGGAATAACCTAAAACAGATATTTTACTACAATTGCTTACGCATTTTTTCTCATTTATTGTCATTCCAGCATTTCTTAAACTATTCAAGATTATGTCGGTTTTCTTTTTTAATTCATTTTCATTAGTAGCTCCTATGCATATATCGTCTTGATAACAAATCATATTTTTCATATTTTCTAAAACCTGTTCAATGGCCCTTTGAAATATGGTGCTTGCGGTTTTTATTCCATATGGCATCCATTTCCATCTTAGTAACCCTATTGGCATATTTATCGTGGTTACTTCTTTGAAGTTCTCGTCTATTGGTATTTGGTGGTATGCCGTTTTTAAATCTATTTTTGAAAAAACGGTCATTCCTGCCAGTGCATGTAATCCAAGTTCAACATTGGGTATGGGATATGAATCCGAGCATATCTTTGTGATTTACTCCTATTTTGTAATCTCCACAAATACGTAAATCACCATCTGTTTTCCTCAACAGTACAATGGGTGATGCCCACTTGCTACCTCCAGGCTGAACATGTTCCAGAAGGTCTTGTTCTACTAATTTACGTAGTTTTGTCACTATTAATGGCAATAAATGTACTGGTAATTTTCGTGCCTCATAATAAGAGGGGGAGACATTTTCTTTTAATTTTAAACTCGCTTCATAGAAAAAACTATCCGGTTTTTTCCATTTTTATTTCATTAATTAACTTGGTAGAATTTATGTTAAGCACGTCGTTTCAAATAAGTCCGTGGTTCTTTTCGCAACTTGTAACAACTATAGGTATTAATTCAAATTTGTCTTTTAACTCTAAGGAACCTTCAAAGTATCCTAATGTTTTTATAATCGATCCATCAAATTGGCGGAGTTGTAAACTGCTCTTTCGTAAAGGTGGCTTACCAATGCGTTCCCAAAAATATTTTGGTATCAGTGTTACTTCACTCCCAGTATCCATTTGCATATCTAAATTGCAGTTATTAATTTTGACCTTTACTATAATGTCTTTTTTCTTATGTTCAATTTTTTTTATAGTCTTATTTTTTAATGTAAAAACTTCCCTATTGGTGTTGTTTTCTTCAATTCTTTCAACGTTTTTCTTTTTTAATTTACACACTGTTTGAAAGTGGTTCTTTTTAAGCAATTATTACAAGTTTTTCCAAATACTGGACACTTTTCCTTTTTTATTTCGTGTTCACATCCACAATACGAACACTTTTTTTTATCTTCTTTAACATGTACGCATCAGCGAATATTTGTTCGCTGGGTTGACTTTTATGATGGTTGTATTTCTGTATTAGTTCTTGTTGCTGTATAAAGTCAATACATGTATTTAAAGACATATTTCCTATTTGTAATTGTTCCATTATTTTATATCGGTGTGATGCATTGCACATACCTTCAAATAACCTTAATTGAATCAAGTCCTCTTCAATAGTCTGTTCGTCTTGTTTTTTCAAATTCACAATATCTACTCGCATTTCGTAGACAGTGTAGATATTTTATAATTGGTTCATCAATTTCTTGTTTCATCGACATGAACTTCGTTCTTTCTGCCACTAGCAGCCTTTTCTTGGGTCTCATATTTCTTCTTATAATCTGACGTATTTTTTCAAAAGTCAGGTCTTCCAAATTTGAGGGATATGCCATGGTGGAGACTTTCATTATCGCTTCGCATCCAGCTGTAGCCAAACATAAATCCGTGATTTCATTTTCGCCTCTCTTTTCCTTGTTGTCTTTCAACTTTTTGTTCTCGCAGTGGCAGAGAAACAACGAATCCATGTATCCACGAAATCTGGATCTTCCAGAGACAATTGATATCCTATCGGCGACGCCATTGTTGCCGCTAAACTCGTTCAGTATTTATTTTGTAAAAGTACAAAATTGTGGAACAAGGCCGAAAAAGGGCAGGGGTAACGACTGGTCTTCACTAACTATCTTATACCTAGCTAATCTGATTCACGACCTATTCATACATTACAATTTACCCATTCACCATAAGAACTCGTCCGTCACCAATCAATCCTCCATGTACCATAGTACCACATCCACTCTAGGGAGACCTACAAAACGCGCCCCGTGTCATAGAAATTTAATGATACTAAAAGATATATACAAAATTCTATAATGAAAAAATGAAAGGGGAGGGAGATGAACCCAATAACAAACTAAAATATAAACATAAGTCAAAGTAAACATAACTGATGTTAGTAGGGCCCGTCCAACCCTCAAAACAGAGAGGCCGCTGTATTCTGCCCATGGGACAAAATCAAGCAGCTCTCTCGCTAAGGGAGTGGGAAAAGGATAAAAAAAATCATACGGGCATGGGAAAATATAAAGCTGACCCAGTCGAGATAGAAAGGGGCCAAAAACAAACTGGGAGGTTGGGAATCTCAGGCTGGATCATAACTAAAGATGTGACCGGGGGCAGGCCGGGAACAACACTTACTCACATTAACTAGGTACACAAAAGCTTGTCTAACCTAACCAAGGGGAGGGCTCCACAGGAAACCACCCTGATATGAGGTAGGCTTGACCTAAAAGAAAAAATCAAGGCTAGCCCCGTTCAAACGAACCAAGCTCGCCTGGGTCACTCACCTTTCGCTGAATACAAGCGTTTTCTATCAGTTCTAATCTTCATCTTGAGCTGATGCTCAAAGAATAGGATCAAATCCTGATGAGATACGGATATCCCGCAAGACTTCCTCCTGTCGCGTCGTCCATATCACCATTCGGGCCGTGGCTAGCAACGTCAGAAACACCATCCGTTTCACCCCGGAATACGGGGGCGACACATTGTCACACGCGTATGCGCGATCAATGGGCACAAGCTTTTCGGGAGCGAGACGAGCCGTCAGCTCGCCGACATGGTCCCATAAGGGGCGGACCCGGGGGCAATGGTAGAAGCCTTGCGAAGCCGTTTCTTCTAAACCAAGGCCACACCGTTCACAGTCTGGCAAATCCGCCAAGCCCCATATGAAGACCTTGTCATTGAGAGTCAGCCGATTCCGAGCCAATCGCCAGGTAAGCGAAAACTCAGGGTTATTGAGGTAATCCGCCGCTGGCGCCCAAGACCAGTAAGAGCGAAACTCATCCTCCGACAAGTCGAGATTCTCACGTAGGGAATCCTTCGCGACCCCCTCCACGAACAAACGATAGAAGACCTTCCTAGGCCGAGAAAGGTCACTGGACCGAGGAACGGCCAACAAGGCCGACCGACACTCGCAAAGGAAATACGATTGATTCCGGGGGGACTGATAATTAGGGAAGGGAACGCGTCCCTAACAATCCCCGCCGTAACTGAATCTCCTGTCAATGCGAGGCAAGTTTGTGGCTCTGCAAGTGTGGCATTCCCAGCCCCTCATGACACGGACGTTGTGCACAGACTCGTCTGTCGACCCGATTCCCGCGTCCACTCCATAAAATGAAGGATAGCGAGCGCTCGAGCGCCTTCCTATGTTCGTCACAGAGAGGAAGTACGGACAATCGATAAAGGACAAGAGGGAAAATGTATGTAGCACACACTTCCGCCCTGCACTTCACGGACAACCTCCGTCGACGCCAAGTCTGACCGGCTGCATTGACCTTTGCTCGTAATTCAGACCAATTTTTCTCCAGCTGGAGGTCGAGTCCAAACCACACTCCAAGAATGCTGACAGGACCGTCCGTCCAACCGAAGGGCCCCGGAAGATCGACCTAACCGCAAGCCAGACAACTTGTCGCGGTTAATCTTGGCCCCTGTCACCTCATCGTACCGATCAAGTGCCTTCAGTACCGCTTCATTGTCGCTGCGGGACGACACGAAAACAGATACGTCATCGACATACGCAGAAACACTGGCTCGAGCTCCTCCAGGAACGGCAATTCCGCGTAGGGCCGGACTGCACGCCCTGTCCCTCAGCCGGCGAAGGAGAGGCTCCAACGCCAAAGCATAAAGTAGGGGCGACAGTGGGGAACCCTGACGAACCGACCTAGACAGCGCAAATGCGCCCGACAGCTTCCCGTTCACCTGCACCACAGCACTGGGGGAGAGATACAGGAGGCTAATCCAGCGGCAGAAGTCGGGTGCGAATCCGGCGGCCTGCAGGACAGTAGCAAGGTAGCGATGGTCAACCCTATCAAATGCCTTGGACTGATCCAAATTGATCAGCGCGGCCTCGTCGTCGTCTTTTACTCCCTCTATGATCGTGCGGATCAAATGCAGGTTGCTCTGAATTGTTCGGCCCCTCACAGAACAAGTCTGCTCAGGACCCAACAGAGACTCGGCAACTGACTGCAAACGCTCCTGCAGGATCTTGGCCAAATCTTTAACTCTGTGTTTAGCAGAGTTATGGGCCTGTAATCATCTAGGTCCCCCCAATACCCTTGCCCTTTTTCAACAACGTGATCACACCCCTGGAAAACCGGTCGGAACCAGTTGTTGAACACCACTGTCAAAATCGGGACAAAGATGTGCGACAGCCTCAAGTACAATTCATAGGGCAAACCATCCAAACCGGGCGACTTGCCTCTGCCGACCCTCTTCAATGCCGCATAGACCTCACCGTCCGTAATCTCTCCCTCACAGTTAGCCGCTTCAGTCGGCGAAAGCCGAGGAAAGTCAGCCAAATTGCTGCGAAACTCGTCCTCACGAAGACCAGGCTCCTTGGTAAACCGGCTCTCGAAATGCCGCCGAAACGCCTCGCACATATCGTCAGTGACCCGAAGAGTACGTCCCTCCGGGGTTTTGACTTCACGAATGCAACGATCGCCACCTCGACGGACCTCTTCCTTGCGCAAATCTGCGCCCTTATTCACAGCTTCGGAAGACATCTTGCTTAACCCATGTCTAATTACCTGGCCCATGTAGCGCTCGCTATTCGAACGCTCCACGGCCTCCCTAGCTAAAGCTATCTCTAGGGGATCCCTCCAGCCACCGCCCGGGAAAGACTAGCTTTAAGCGTCCTCACCTTATCAGCTTTATCTAGGGCGAGCCGTTTGCTGAAATCAGTGGTGAAGGACCTAATTCTGCATTTAAGTCTGCCCCACCAGCTATTCCCGATAACCGCCCCCACTAGCTCCCACTTCACTAAGCTAGTTAACTGCTCCTGGAAGTCCCTCTTGTCCAGTAAAGACAAATTGAACTTCCAGTAACCAGCCATTCTAGGCCTATGATCTAACGCCACACGGGCACAAACGAGTTTGTGGTCCGTATAGCCTACCCAGTGGAACGTGGGACAATCTAACAGATCTATGTCGGCTCTTCTAACTAACATTCTGTCAAGGTAGCTAACTACCGTGTCACAAGACCAGCTATGAGCCCACGTCCACATTTCCCCCCCCGGGGTGGTCGACCCGGTATCTATCAACAATCCCGCCGACGTCCGTGGGGCAGGTTAGTTTCACTGCTCTATATAAGGAGGGATGGAGTAACACGGAGACCCTCCCAGCACAAAAATGCCTTAGTTTTCTTAAAGTTCTCCAGTTCGAATACTCTAATGTTAGGGAACGCTTCTTTTGCCTCAAAGAGGTGGCTCCACACTTTTAGGTACCCCAGTATCCCTCACGCAGGTTATTACGCCTGGGGCTTGTGGGAAATTTCGGGGGTCTTCGGTACTTTTGTCATCTACGGAGTCCATTTTATAAAGTACTCCTAATAGTGCTTTTCTTTGTTTCGTCAGGCCCCTTTTGTATTACTCCCTGTCCAACTTACAAATGGATTCAAAGCCTGCGAATATCTTTTTCTTCTTTTTCTCCCTTGAAGGATGGGGAGGGGAAGAGGTAGATGTGTGGGGTGGAGTAGTAGATGAACTTAGGGAGAGGAAGTGGAGGGAGAGTGGGATGGAGCACGAGATGGGGAAGAAAAGTGGCTCCTAGCTTTGGGCGAACTAAACGCTTCTCTTGGTGAAGCAGGGACGGAGAGTGACCTGGTTCTATCCATGCCTCTCTCCACCCTACTACGGCCAGAAAGACTTTGCTGTGGTTCGTCTTCTTCTTCTTTACTCCTTTTCAGGGATGAAGCACGAGGTGGAGGCATTCTATCCACCTCCATAGGCATCTCAGTTTGCTGCTTCTGTTGTTGTTGTTGGTGTTGTTGGTGTTGCTGCTGCTGCTCATTCGTCAAACCGAGCTCATCCCTTAGAGTATCTCGAGCGCCCCACCCCGCACTAATACCCGATATAATGCCCTAGAAGACAACAGTCGGGTGTCGGAGAGGCCTTCCTTAACCCGTGTAAAGTCTTTCAAAGCGCGTCGACACTCGTGATAGAAGGCGTGGAGTATGGGCGGGCCTCCTCCTCGCCTTCATGCACACTTCTCAAAGACAGAAATGCTTTCTTAGCGTCTTCCTTCCAGAAGTGGCCGTCACCCCCATCTTGCTGACACATTCGATCCAGGAACTTGAGCCTCAACGTCTTTTGACGAATCTCAACGTCGGGCATCCCTAGACCGCCCTCAGTCGGGTGGAGGCAACAGACCGGCCGACGCACCGCAGGAGACCTGCCACCCCACAAGAAGTGAAACAGGACTCGCACTAATAAAATTAGTTCGGCGGACGGCAGGGGAAGTACCGAGAACCGGTAAACAAGGAGGGGGTAGATGTACGAGGCACAAACTTCCGCCCTCCCTTTTAAGGAAAGCCTCCTCCGAGCCCACAGCCTAGCTACAGCCTCGGCGTTTTCTCGGACCTCTAACCAATTCTTCTTCAACTGGAGGTCGGGGCCAAACCAGACGCCGAGTATCTTGAGAGGCCTGTCCGTCCAAGTGAAGGGTCCAGGAAGAGAAGCACCCTTCCAGGCGCCCAACCGCAAGCTGACAGACTTGTCGCCGTTGATCTTGGCTCCTGTCACCTCCTCATACCTGCTGATTTCCTTGCCAATTTCATCAATCTTGGCATTGCTCGTCACAAAAGCGCTGATGTCATCGGCATAGGCGGAATACCTGGCCGACGTGTTCGAACCAGGGAGAGTAATTCCTTGTAGGACCGGATTCGCCTTTAACTTGCGCAAGAACGGCTCCAACGCAAGAATATACAGCATCGGCGAAAGCGGGCAACCTTGACGAATGTATCTGGACAAAATGAAAGGTTTTGACCTCACCCCATTCACCTCCACCATCGCACCAGGGGGGACAAGAGACGAATCCAGGATCGAAAGTCCAGCCTGAAGCCAGCCGACACGAGGACAGCCCCGATGTTCAACCCTATCAAACGCCTTGGACTGATCCAAATTGATCAGCGTGGCTTCACTCGAGGCGAGGAAAGTCGGCCAAATAGGTGTCGAACTGAGTTGGACTCAGACCTGACTCCCTGGTGAAAAGCCCCTGAAAGTGAACTCGGGAAGCCTCGTATATGCCGTCGTTTGTAGTTACGGTACACCCATCCGGCAATGTGACGCTAGCGATGTATCGATCCGCGATGCTCCGAACTTCCTCCGCTCGCAACTTGCAACGGCCATATTTGTTGCCTAGGAAGACATCCTTTTTCATCTAGCCCTACTGCCAGAGCTTGATCCTTCTTGATAAGCAAGGAGGCCAAATCTGCCCTAGCTACGGCTATTTCCGCACTATCTCCCGATTTTATAGCCCTTTCTACTCTAGATTCTTGTGGCGTTTGCTCTGCTAGTCTATCTTGGTTGAGTCACTTACTATAATCAACCGCAAACGACCTAATAGTAGCCTTGAGGTGTTCTCACCACTTATTCCCAACCACAGAGCCCGTTCATTCCCGCATTTGAGTTAGTAAAAACTGGTCCTGAAAATCCTTATCACCGAACAACGAGGTGTTGAATTTCCAATAACCAGCCGTTCTAATCTAGGCTTATCTAAGTTTAAACGAACCCGGACAAGCCTATGGTCCAAATAAACTATAGTATGATGACTTGGACAGCCTAAGAGCCCTATATCGACTCGCCTAACTAAGACTCGGTCAATGTAGCTTGTACGCAACACCGAAGCCGAGCTGCCTCTATTAGTCCGAGTCCAAACTACTTCCCGGGGAAATTCATTCTTGAACTTATCGACAAAATCCAACCTATCATAAAGTCCCGAAATGCCTTTACATCCGAGTTGTTAGTACCCGATCTAGTGCCCCTGCGATCTATATCGGGATCGAGGACGGCATTCCAGTCACCCGCTAAAATTACGCGTCGAGAAGTCGTCAGAAACGGCTCGATCCGCCGAAAAAAGCCCGTTCGCTCCCTGTGGTCATTGGGCGCATAAGACATGAGACGAAATGCCTGATCTTTTATAGTAACGTCCACGACACAAAACCTGCCCTCCCGATCCGCGTAGACAAGCATACACACAGCGTCCAAAGAACGGTTCATCAGCCAAGACCCCCCCCCGCTTAGAGCGGCCATCATAACACGCTGAAAAGAGCTCAAACCTCTTTGTCAGTATCTCATCATGGTCCCCAGAATGGAAACGAGTCTCTTGTAAAGGACATATACCCACCCCAAGGCGCTGAAGGTCGCGATTGAGTCTCGCCCTTCGAGACTCCGACCTCAGCCCCTGGACATTCAAAATTGGCCATCTGCTCTAAACATTGTCGGGATAAGGATACCGACGGCCTCGCCCATCGATCCATGACCCAATTCCTTATTCATTTGACCCTCAATCACGAGACCCCCGATATCCCACGGAAATGTTAACAAGTGCTCTATAGAGGGACGGGTGAACAAAAACACTTTTTGTTCACCCTCCCCGAGCAGAAATGTCGTAATCTTTTAGCCTCTTCGGACTTCCAGTCTGCAATTGGTGGTGAAAGTTGGATCCCATTTACAGCTTCCTCCACCATTTCCCATGTATGCCGGGAACCGGAACCAGACCTGATGACAGTGAGGACGCCTTGAGCCGACGGAAAGTTTCGCGGGTCCTCGATGTCCTTGTCTCCTAGTTTCTGCATTGCCATTAAAGCTTTGAGCGCGTGTATTCGGTTGCCATAGTTCTTGGTCCGCTCAGCTTGGTTTGGTGTTACGCGACAAATGTCTTTTCCGAAGTTGTAGGGCAATTTAGACCTTCGCCGTTTCTCCTTAGATTCCTGCGAAGGGCTTCGCTGCCTCTTTGGGGAGTTTGGTGCAGGAGATGATGCTGGATTTCGGGAAGGAGTGGGCTTCTTTTTAGTGGGTGGGGGACATATCCATCGAAGTTGGGGCCTGGGACCTAGAAAACTTCGCAGATTTGCGTGATGGGGAATTTGGAGCAGAGGCTGACGGGTGAGGTACCCCCACTGGCTCTTTCCCAGAGGATGTGGACGCCTTTTTCAAAGTGGTCATCTTTGAGGGAGTTAAGGACAATCTCCTAGTCATTGGAGGTGGGGGGGGGGCTAATCTCTTTTACAGGGAAGATGGTACAGAGGCCGGGGAACGTGAAACCCCCACTGATTCAGACTGTTTCTTTTGTCTTAGCTTCTTGTCTCACTCCTTTATTTTTAGGGTCTTCTCGTAACCTGGGTCGAATCTCTTGGACTGCCCGTGTAGCTTTTGGGCATAGCTAGCAGGAGTATCACTCTTGGGAATGATACTGTCAGTGTCCTTGCTCTTGGGGGCTTCCGGGGACTGAGATCCCGCAGCTTGGGGCTTTCCTCTCCCTCTAGCCACGACTTGCCATTCCTGCTTATCTTCCGCCTTCTTTTTGGCAGCGAATGTGGCCTCCGGAAGAGAACCAACCGGGGATTTTCCACCTCCGGTGCCGGTCGCAGATAGGCCCACTACAGGCACCACGGAACAAGAAGTATCAGTTTGAGGGGTATCGGTCTTAGGCGGGACTCCAGAGGCCTTCTTCTCTGGGCAGGAAGGGGCCAGATGACCAATCTGGCCACACTTCCAACAAGCTGGTTTCCTACCCGTCACAACGACAGGGTAGTGCCACCCGCCTATCTCCAAGCTGTTGGGAATGGAGGTGAAGGCATTATGGTCTATCATTAACTCGAACCCCCACTCACCTATCTCATATTCTGGAGTGACATTCACAATCTGGCCATACTGCATGAGATATGCCCCTAAATGCTCTCCAGGAATATAATCAGGAATCTCATATATCGTCACCTTGGTCAGGACGCCGTCCTTGGTATTCTGTGCGAATGATATAGTCTCTCGTGATTAAATCACGAGACGTTGCATCCCCACAGTCCTCTGGAGTGGTCAACAATATGTCCCATGAAGAAACCTTTGCCTTTAATGATCTGTTGAGGTTTAACCCCCAAGGAATTCAGTGCATTCAACACTGTGCCTTTCGTGCAGCGACAAATTTTGCGCGTTTGCTTGTCGAGCACGAAGACTGACACTGTTCGTTTTGCAATGCGCTCTTTCGCATCGAGGTCTACCAAAAAGCCCGTCCTCAGTAACCAGATGAACGAACGTTTTGGCTCTCTCAATGAAATCCGTTATATTGACCATGCATTTCCGGGGGTGGGGGACTCCAGAGGGTGATTCTCCCGCCGCTACCCCGCTAACTTCGGCCGCCATGCTAGTGCTTGCTTCTTCGTCCTTTTCCTTATTAGTCTTACTCTTATCTCTAACAGGGGTGGGGATGCTGGATTTGCCTTTATAGGGCCCACCTTTTTTGTCCCTTTTGGGTTGGGTGGGGGATGGGAACAGCCTCATTCGATTTGTCAGGTGGATTTGCCTTAGTGGCAGTTCCAAATAAGTTTTGGACGGTCCGACTCCGGTCGGCCATCGTGTGAAATGTTCTTTTTCAAACAGGCAGTAATAAATTCTTTTTTTTTTTTTTTTAAAAAGCAGGCCACAAAATTCAAAGAAGGGAGCAAAAATAAAACAAACGAAAACAAAATATAAACAGTTCGAGAGAAAAACAAACAAAACAAAAAACAAAGTCTGACGAAAACAAAAGAACTAAAAAATTAAAAGTCTGCCGCTGAAAAGTAAGTAAACTGAAAAAGATTTAAATAAAAAGAAAGTTTGTCAAAAAAGAAAAATAGCTTAACAAAATGTATGTTCCAACAAAGTCCTCGTGTGGTCTAAATCACGTCAAGCAAAGCTAAGCTCGTTCGAGTGACTCGTTATTCTCAGTGACCAATTATATGAGTGTTCACTTGTGCTTATGCAAATTATGCATACTAATTTGCTAGTATCACTACAGTTTGTAGAACAATTTTATAAACAAAAGCCAATCATCCTTATGAAGGCCAACGCTCTTATAATTATACTGCTTCCATCGCAGAACAATTCCTACCAATTCCGAGTGCTCTGTTCTGTCGTAACTTCCAGTACTTACAAACTGTTTGAAGAGCAGGAATTTTTTGATGATGGTCTATAATACGAATTCTTCGCTTATTTCTGTAAATTGAGTTAAACATATATATATATATATATATATATATATATATATATATATATATATATATATATATATATATATCGTAGTAGAGGGGGGTAAAATTCCACAATATAGTGTATATATTTATTCTTTTATTCTATACAGTTGAAGCAGTTGATTGCTTTATTGTTTTCCACTAATTATACTAATTATAATTTCAATTATTTGTATTTTCTAAAATAATTTTGCTAATCTTTCAGATTTTTTTTGTCGGGTTGATTATTTTACATTGGAGACTCCTTTTAAAATCTCGTTTATGGTCTTTTAGAGTTATCATTGTTTGTTTTCAATATTTCCAATACAATTATCCAGTTTTGATCCCGCTGCGATGTTTGATTCTTTATTAATTTTCTCTTTCCTATTAATGAGTCGATACTTTCTGAAATTGTTTCGTTATTGCGTCTTAACAATTTCTCATATTAGTCCTTTATCCAGACACGAGAACGTTCGAGATTTTACCTCCTTTGACCTATACCTTATTTGATCTTTTTAAAATGCGGTAACAGAAAACTCAAGTAGCGGTCTGAATTGTGTCTCTTTTTTGGAGTGATGCTGCTGGCTAGCATAATTTCTCTGGTCATAGTCATTTAGACATTGAGCACTATTATTGCATAGGTAGGTAGGTTTTTCCTTCTCAATTTAGGTATCCTTTTCTTTTGTGTCCGTTTTTCTCTTTTTTTGTGTTTTTAAACTTTATTTATTGATTTTTATTTTCTTTGATCACTTGGCTGGTATTGATTTGTTTTTAGTAATATGTTGGTTTGTATTATATATATATATATATATATATATATATATTTCTCTCTCTCTCTCATTATTATTAGTAATTTATGCAGGTGTCATAGGTTTTCTGGTCCTTTCATCCATCCCTTTTCTGAATTCTTTCTGTTCTGGCAGAAGTCTTTTACTTTTCATATAGCAATGTATTTTCTCGGCTCTGTGTTCAGTTAAATTTTTCTACTTCGAGGGTAGGGACCTGATCAGTCAGTGCATGTTCAAATAGATTTAAAGAATCTGTTTGAGCAAAGTACTCAGTACCTTTTATTGATGAGCGTTGTTCTATTGATGGTTATCAATTCTAGGAATTATCCTTTCTTTAGACAGTTTTAAAGATACTGTGTCAGTCTTATGTGCTGCGATGAATTAATTGTTCCAATATCTAGGGATCTGAATCTTTGTTTTTCGAAGTCTAACACACGCCCTTGTTCAATACCTAAGAAGTTTTTACAAATTATTACCAACCATTCCGACATTTATGCTGTATTTCTCTCGACATCTTTATATTTCGTTTCAAGATGTTATTGTGTCTGGATTTTGTCTTTTCCTGTTTATGACCAACAAGTTTTCTTACGTTACTATGGAATATGCGATTATGTGTTTATCATGCAAGCCTCCGTCTAAAACCATTTTCGATCATTTTTCTTTGGCCAATCATTTATGTTCTTCCTTGCTATGGGCTAATTCATTATCTCTTATTTTGCCTGCATGCATCCCATCGTCTGGTATGTAGTCCGTCGGGTCTTGTCTTGTAAAATTGCATCTCTTTGGCGGTTAGCAACCTGTTTTGTCTAATTTCCTTTCCTAAGTTGTTCTTTCTATTCTTTTGACCAAGTAAATTTCTCTTCAACATTCTTGCACAAGTTTTGTTATGTTGCTAGTTCTGATATGTTGTTCAAATTTGCTGACATTTTGACTTTAAGGGATGTTAGGGATTTCTTCTTTTTAAAGATATTTATTTGACTGTTACCATCTTCTATTAAGCTGACTAATTCTACATCTCGTTCACTTGTTTCCTCGTTTATGACACCTTTAATGTCAACATATTCTTCCATAATTATATTTCATTATTAATTTTCGATTTTCTTTTACAAGACAGTATTCCTTTTGTAACCCATCAAGAGAGAAGATTTTAAAAAGACAGCCAACTCTTGTAGGATGACGTACTTTCTGTTGACCACTAAGGGAATTATGACATCTGTGCTCCATTTAATTGATCATATTTGAGTTTCAAAGTACAATTGTAGAAGATTACGTCAAATGTAATATTAGAGTTTAGTTCAACTTTATTACAATCCTTTAACATTTTCTTTTTGATAAGGAGTTAATGAATCTGTGTAAATGTATGAATTGAATAGAGGGATAAGCATTACATGTATATATCGTGATTAAATTTTACAGCGTAAAAGTTGCTGTAAAAAGTATAAAGATTTTCATTGTGTGTAGTTAATTCCACAAAGACAAATACAGATACACTTGAAGAGAAGCGACCCAACAACAGTATTAAATTCAACGGGTATGTATGCACAATAGGTGAAAAAAGGTGGCGTCTCGCGGTCTTTGACTGCGGACGCCTTCTGTCCAACTCTCTGCGTTTGCAGAGAGGAACCCGGGCGAGGCTTTGCCGAAGGGCAAGGTTTCGTTCGGGGAGTTAGACAGAGCCTGAACCCGTCTAGGCGGGTTCAAAAGCCATATTTTCATGAAATATCATCATCATTCTGGATCATAACAGAAGTTCCCCCATAAGAACAGAGTGTTTTAATAATTATTTTTTCCATCAAACTGTTCTGACTCAGGCTGTAGTTGTGATGGGTGACTTTTCTTCTGTTGTTATTTCTTGCTGCAAACTATTATGCATTTTATTTTTTGTTTTGTTTTTCTTTGTTAAGGTTGGTTTTTGCATAGCTGGCAGACCTGTTCTATGAAATGGGTAGACCAAGTTGGTTGCATGCTGTCAGAGTCGGCTTTTTTTTCGATTTTCCGAGTAGGATTCGTTTGCTTGTTGGCAGACATGTGTTTTGGGTTTGGAACTGTTGTTGGCGAAACAGCTTTACTGTTTTTTTTTGTTTTGTTTTTTTATTAGGGCAATTGTCATAGATTCTGAAGAGCATTTTTCTCACCGTGTACATTTCATTTTCTAAAAATAACCTTACCGTCAGTGATGATAGAAAATAAGGATATTTCATCATCATCCCTGAAATAAAGATAAAAAATTTCATCATCTTAAAAATAACCTTGCCTCCAATGATGAAAGATGAGAAAGATATTTCATCATTCTAAAATCTGGTTATAAAAAAGAGGGCAGCCAGTTGAGTAGGGTCAGTAGACTAGAGTAGAATAACAAGTAGCAATAGTAAAAATAATGACAATGTGTCACCATTGCTCCGGAAAATCGAAAGTTGACGAAATTTCCAGAAAAAGCAAAAACAAGTAAGTACAAATTTTTAAAGAATCAAAAGAGACAGTAACACTGAGAGCATTTTTAACAGACACCATACCCCAATATATCTGTAAATCACATCACGAAAGAGAAAAATACACATTCTTATTAATATCAACACGTATCTCAAGTTTTATTACAGTTATATTGATGTACGTCTTCATTCATTTTATTTTCAGTATAGAAAAGGTAAAAGGGATTCCTCTATCAACTAATACTACAGATACATATATAATAACAGGGTAACTTACATTACACATAACCCAACATTCGACTCCTTTACAAATACGAGACAGTTCGAGACAGGCGTGTTATCGGAATTTTGTTCTGAATGTTAAAATAAAAAATGCAGCAAAAAGGAAGACATTATTTAATTAGAGACGCTTTCAATTGCTTTTATGAATAAGACATATTATGAACGTTATGGGAAAAAAAATTTGATAAAAATGAATTTTCACAAGAATTGTTTTCATTTTTTTAAAATTTTAATTTGAATAATTTATAAAGTTTTAAATCTTTTAAATTTCTGTATTAATTCTGTATTAAATTGTACCGGTTAAGTAATATTGTTATTAAGTACAAATTATATTTATTAATCATAAATGGAAAAGCTTATTATAATTCAGCGATGTCCATACACAACCTTCAGAAAATAAGAGCGATAACGATAGTAAATTTAAAGCCAATTGACTGGAAGGAGTTTTTTAAATCACTAAAAATCGCCGAGGAATATAACGTGAGCGCTTTTTTATATTATTTTTAACTATATTATAATATTTTCTTAAATTTTTAAGATTACCGGGCAGTTAAAAATACCATAAAAAAGACGCTCACGTTATATTCCTCAGCGATTTTTAGTGATTTAAAAAACTCCTTCCAGTCAATTCAAATTAGTTTTGAAATACAGCAAAGTACTTTGTTTATTGGAAATATTAACATATATTGCACCCAGCTTAATGTTGGAATTCTTATAATTTTATTTTCGTCACTATATAGTACCGCCAATAAAACCTAATAAAAATTAAAAATGCACTTTGAAAAAAAAAAAAAAATCTTCATGGAAGCTTTAATTTTAGCTTTATTTTTAAGCTGATAGATTAAATTTACTATTCCCAATAATCAAAATACTTTATTGTACAGTAATGCCATGAGATACGAATTTAATTCGTTTCAAGACCGAGCTCGTAAGTTAAAAGACTTGTATCTTAAATCAATTTTTCCCATTGAAATTAATGGGAATGTTTCCGAATTGTCCCATTCCCCACAAAATCACCCTTATTTTCCTAAAGCTTAACCCTATTTCTGTATTTGTGGGCTTCTTACAAGCAAAAACGTATGAATAAACAAAAAATGTAGTTTACAAGTAATAAAATAAAACGGAAAAAAAAAACAAATCGTAAAAAAATAAACTGTACTAAACCAGAAAATTCAGACGATTCAATTGGAGGAGGAGGAGAGAGAGAGAGAGAGAGAGAGAGAGAGAGAGAGAGAGAGAGAGAGAGAGAGCAACAGCTAGCTAGCCTAGGAACTGCTAACTTAGCTTAGCAGCGGCTAGCCTAATGTATGATCTTTCTTTTTTTTTTTTACGTGCCGTGTCCTTTCAGGGCGTAAGCGATCATGGCTCTCCACTTCTTCCTCTGCCAAATCCCACCCACTTGCTTAAGCCCGCCAGGTATGTCATGCGTTGTTCCCTTGTCGCTTTTTCCCTCTATTCGACCTGTGAGTATCAGATTCTCCAGGCCCTCCTTTTTCATTACGTGTCCCAGAAATGTCATCTGCCTCTTCCTTATGTTAAGTATAAGCTTCCTCTTTGTTTGCATCCTCTTCAAGACCTCGTCGTTGCATCCTTCTGTAGAACTACATCTCCGCTGCCTCAAGTCTCTTCTTCATCTTTGAGGAGACCGTCCAATATTCGCTGCCGTATAGGAGGACAGATATCACGTAGTAGCTCAGTACTCTTTTCTTTGTCACCAAAGAAATCCTCCTGTCTTGCAGTACTCTGCCCAGCTTTTGGAATGCATCTTAGGCCATCCCAATCCGTCTTCGGATTTCAGCGTCGCATCTACGCCCCCCCACCCTTCACAGATATTTAAACTTGACACAGTATATTTAAACTTCCGCAAATTGTATTTCGGTCTCATCCTTTTACTGATAACCATGTCTTATGGTTAGTCCCTTCTTCCCACTCTCCCTCGCTACCTTCTGTAAGAGGTTTTGTATTTTCTTTTCCGTGTCTGCTATCTGTACTGTGTCGTCTGCGTATCTTAAGTTGGTAAGATTGTGGTCGCCAGTGTTGAATCCCGGTAGGATCTCCAATACTTTCAGAATTGTCTCGTTGTATAGGTTGAATAAGTCCGGTGAGAAGACACATGATACTGAAGATTAACTTTATCACTTAATTTAAAAAATTTTAAAACATGCATTTTATCTAACTGTAACTAACTGTCTCACCAAATTCATTATTCGTATTCCTAAGGTATTTTTTAAATAGTTTCCCATTTTACCTCAAGCGAAATCATATGTTTCGACTTTTCAACGCTGCTCTTTCTTTACAGTTACTTTCTTCGGATCCATGGGGTCACTAAAGGAATTTTGCAAAATAACGACAAAAAAAGACACAACATAACACAACAGAGATCTTTCCAGAGGGAGGTGAACACGTGTACTACTAGTGGAAATACTCTCGAAGCTTGACGCTCGCTGCACCAACTAGCGGATGCTTAACTGAAACTCGCTCCTATCTCAAAATTATGCTAGGATCTCAAGGTAAAAAATCGGCCGAACTCCGACTCGTATCTCAAAAACTCGTATGTCGGCGTTACTGTAATTCAAACCGTAGTGAGATTGATCGGAATCTTTCGCTAAATTCGTCCATATTTACACATCCGTAAACACGAACTAGTTTTCTTTCATAAAATACAATTTTCTGAAACGAAGTTAATGTTTAATTACTCTGATTTGAAACAAATATTACTTTTAGCATAAAATATAACAAAAAACCCCCAAAAAACAAGCATTTCTTAACAGACAGAATTTGTTTTTCTGACGTGTTGAATGATTTATTGTCAGCCTAGAGTTTGGATAAGATAAGTAAGGAGGAACAGAAATGACAAATTATTTGACAAATTCTAAGTGAACGCTTTGTTTTTGTATAGTTTTTTTTTTTTAACTACCTGACTGCTTTTTTTAAAATCTGCTAAAATATTTTAAGCAATCTTTCTTGGATTTTAGGGACTTTGGTTTTATAGTTTGGTTTAACGTTTGAAGATGCTTTCTGAAAAATGTTAGGATATTACTAATAAATGTTACTTTATTATAGGTAAGAAATAATATTGAAATAAAAATTAAAAACAACACAAAAAATCTTGCTTTAAAATTTTGAAAGGTTAATTTACAAAATCTGGAATGTGTGTGTGTGTGTGTGTGTGTGTGAGAGAGAGAGAGAGAGAGAGAGATACAGACAGGAAGACAGACAGACAGACACGTATGCAATACAAAAAGATGTAAATATTCTCAGGAGTTTCCCTGTAAGGGGAACAACCCTTCAAATATATGATTTTTAATGATAATGTCGTCTATGGACGTTGCTATTGCGTGTTTATATATTAAAAAAAAAAAATTCAAAATCCTTTTTAAAATAGCAAGGTTCGATGAACTGTAGTAAATTTTTCCGTTTATGATTTGTAGAGTTTTTTTTATTTAATAACAATATCAATTGACCTTAAAACTAATATAAACATTAAGCAGTACAAGAATGAATTTCACGAAATTTCATAGAATTAAATGGGTGGGTAGGTGACAGATATAAAAAATACGAAGATTTTTCTGAATGTCCTGAAAGTTTCATTAAAATCCGACAATCTGCTTTTTGCAAGAATTTTCAAATCAATTTGTTTTTCACAGCAAAAAAAGACGCTAAAACATACTCTACTAATTTATGGTCCCGTAAACGGAATTGAAACTAGGATTTAATAATAAAAATATTTGCTTTTTCCTATTAATAATAACACTAATATTTTTGAAGATAAAAAATGTCGTTTTTATTAAATTTCGAGCATTTTTTCATTGTGCAGGCTATTTTTTAGCGAATCGTTGAAGGTACGGGAGACAGAGATAGATAGACAAAGACGTACAGAGACACACAGAGAGAAAGAGATATAGAGAAAGAGAGAGACGTACATGATACATAGAGAGAAAGAGAGCGAGAGAGAGATAGGGAAAGAAATAGAAGCTTAGGATACAGAGAAAGAGAGAGACAGACAGAGAGACAGAGAAAGAAAGAGGTAGAGAGAAATAAAGAGACGCACAGTAGAGAGAGAGAGAGAGAGAGAGAGAGAGAGAGAGAGATACTCACACAGGAGACAGAGAGAGATATTTAAAATATACTAAAAGCATTAAGCATGAAGAATAAAAAGCTCAACATCAATAAAGTGTTATCAAATTTATGAACATCTAGCTATCTGTCTGTCTGAATCAAGTTGCCGCCTAAACTCGTGAACCAATATTAAGGAAACATTGCATACATGTTAAACTAACATCCAGTTTACAGGTGTTTAAGCAAGGGAGATAATTGGTTTCGCAAACTTAGAAATTAAGATAGACCTGTTTACAATATAATAACTCTTATAAAGATTAAAATTCCAGACAGATATGGATCTTCGTTCTATTTTAAAATTTAGGGGACAAAATCTGAACTAAACGCAGGTTGTTTCCTGGATAAAATATTTATTTAACACATTAATTCAGTATAATCTTTCTTTGAATACGATCTCCGGTTTTTCTCCTAGCCAACTCTATGTGGGATGTTCAAGAATCGGCAATCCCAATAATTTTTTTATTTATACTCCTCACGGAAAGCCCCAAAATGTTGTTTTTCAAGAGGCTCTGCAAACTTGTTAAGAAACACCCAATCATCAGGTGTTTATGATTTAACTTCGATGAGATCACTAAAAAAAAGAGCATAGTATTTAAAACAATTTAAAAATACTTTGTTCTTTCCTCTTAATAATAACATAAACATTTAGACGATAAAATTTTTTTTTGTCAAGTTTGGCGTCTTTTTCCTCATGCTATGCTCTTTTTAGCGATCTCATGGAGGTACCTAATTTAACTGTACTGTTTGTCAGTTTTGTAAATCTGTTATTAACCATGTTATTTTCTTTTTAAATCTCTATATAAATCTATTTGCAGGTGTATTGTGAAACTATATATCAGTTTATTGTAAATTTATGTTAATATAACCCTCCTAAGTATTATATTCTCTGTGAACGTACAAAATCCCTTTTCAGGGCCACTTTGAATTGTTACTTTCGGATAACCGAAGAAAGGATATGAGAATAGGAAACTACGGTGATAACATCCGCTTTTTCAGGAATTACTACATACGGCAGCTAGTACTAAATATATTTGATAAATAAGACAAACCGAGGAGATAACACGAACTATTACGTCAAGATGTGATAATTGAAAATCGACATAGCACAAAAAATCCCAACAATGTTGATGTTTTAAAAAATCCGAAAGTACTTATACATTGGACAATTTTTCATTTATTTACGCTGATTTTTAATCAAACTGGTAGATGGCAGTGAGTTTGCGCGTGCGTAAATAAATGTAAAACGACTACATATCGTACGTGGAAACAAGATATAATATATACGGTTTGAAATTCCATATTACATCGATTTAGTCTTTGAAGTTTGACCCTTTCGTCATTAAAACTTAGAAAGCAACATTCCATGTCAAGAATGAGAAAAAGTACATGATGCAATATGCAACATTTAATAATTGTGCATCATTTCTCTTCATAGGCATAGAAAATAATAAATTGTAATGAATACGTAAAGCCAAACAGTACTAGCACACAGAAAATTGATTGTCAAAATAAATGTATTAGAGATCTATTTATTCTATTTTTACATGAGGATTTTGCGTAGGAATTTGATTGAGACAGGCATCGCTTTCACTAACATTAATGTTTGCTTTGTGATAAGGAATTGATGATGAAGATTGGCGATGAGACAACAAGCAGAGAATATTGGGTTTATACGTTATTGAGTACATAAACATCATCGTCAGTAAACAAATTGGAAAAAAATAAAGACATTGATATTATTTGCCAAATTCTGTTCTTCAACCTACGCTTTTCTAATATGTACACCAACTCATTGAGTTATCAACTCTTGAATTGTAGACAGAAATATTTAAAAGTTACGATCACAAATAATATGTAGGCTCTTGATGGGGGTACTGAAAAGTTCTCGGTTTGATCAAGAATCTAATGACATAGAACCAGGAGAATTACATACTCTTCTATGCACTCTATAATTCAGCTCTCTTTGTACGTCGTTTCTCGCTTTCATCGGTAACCATCGAAATACTGATTTTGGTAATCGAATCGAGCCAAGAAGTTTTCAGTACCCTCTCGTATATAATGGAACGCCAAAGAAAAAGGGGAAGTAAAAATTAATGGATTAATTTTGTAGTCCTAGTAAAGTATTTTGTAGCTTTTTGTAATTTGGCGACCAACAGTTACGAGACAGAATCGGTTTTGGCAGGTGAGTTGCTTAAAAAACAAACAATACAATATTGGATATGTTAATTTAGTTTGAATAGAAGTAGTGAATGGAGCTGCATTACCTTTGCGTAATTTTTGTTTGATATTAGGAATTTCATAAATCTAATTCTATTAAAAGCCAATTTATTTTAGTCTATTATTGTCTATATATCGTTCAGATTATATATATTCGGTCAATTATTTTGTACTTTCTGTTATTTTCAAGCAGCGTATTTCTTTCTATAAATTTGAGTCTCATCTGGCTATTCCAGTCATAATCCACATAATATGAAGTCTGTCCTAAAAAAGAACCAGTTGTGTGTAGTCTTCGTACAATTTGCAACTAAACAGAACGTACCCTACTGTGTATGATTGTAGAGGCACTCAGTCGCTAGTGTGATGTTGTCAAGTGGAATTTTACACTCTATGAAAGTGGGACAGATATTGCGTTAAGTACGTAAAGTCCCAATTGAATTACTTTGAAGAAGACCAAGGTGCCATTTCTAAAGAATTGTAGACTATTTTTTTCTTTAATATAACATAAACATTTTCTGATAAACTTCAGACATACAGGAATTTGCAGTTCAGACAGTGTTTAAGTCTTTCTCTTTAGACAAACATTTTACACGCGCATAAACATTGTAAATTCCTCCAGGAGTATAATATATAAGACACTATGGTAACACATTAATTTCACAATATGAAAATAAATTCTCAAAGGTAATGTAGATTATTGTGATGCCCCTATGACCCTCTGGGGGTTAATTTCACAATTTATGTTGATGTTACTGATCGTATTACTGAAAAATCATAGTTATTAAAAAAAAGACGGACATTCATCACCTCTTCCTTCAAAAAGTAAGAAATTAGCCTTTAAATTGAAGTTTCATTAGATCAAGGAATATTATCAAGTGAAGATTTAAATTTTTCCCAAACATATTGGAATCATTTCATCATGATTCGAATCTAAAATGACTAATCGGCAACTCTAGGATTCATGACGCTACTATTTATTTGGATAGACAGGTTTACGCAATTTCTTGTAGTATTTGCCAGCAAATAAAACTGAAAGAATAAGCCAAAGACAATACTCTATCGGTATGCATACGAGCGGGGGTGGGTGGGTAATTGGTAATAACTTGATGAAAGTATGCACAACTCAATTGTGCATAGAATGTTTCAAGAAGTGTTTTAGGTTTAAATTTATGTTCCTAACATTTGTCTTTTTCAATTTTATAATCTAAAATAGTTAAAGTGCCATTCTTATAGCTTTAATACATAATTAAAGCAACAATAAGCACACGACTACCCATTAAAAACAAATTATCTCGTTCTTTACCATTTGGTGTGCATCATTTAGGGGTTAAACAACATATTTATAAAAATTAAATAGAAATTTTTGTCGTCTATTAAAATTTATATAAAAAACAAGTTTACTCATTGTATAAATATAACCGAAGTATTCTGAATTTTTATCTATGCAATTAACTCTTATTTTATTACTTCAAACGTTATTTTACTGGCTAAAAAAGATTACGTTTCAAGTATGTCATATGAAAAAATAAGCTCCATGAATTCTAGAAATGACAATTAACTATTATTACATGTACGAAAAAAATAGCCTTTTAAATCATTAAAATTAAAACTCCGCCAAAGAAAGTTGGTAGAAATTGGTAGTAAATACCAATGCAACCTGATCTAATAATCATGAGGTATTCTACTTACTGACGTCGATTAATATCTTCTCTTACATATTGGAATGTTTCATTACTATAAAGGGGAGATTATTGCGTCACAATGTATTTTATATAGTTACATTAAACATTATTAGCCATTTCATGCTTTATCGATATAAAAAACATACTAATTGAAACCTGGTTTATTTTCAGAATGATGGCCACATCTATCTGCGCAATAGGATGAAAGTGGGTTTGTTCAGCGCAGTTACAAACAAACGTCATTCATGTGTATGAAATCTCTTATTTCGAAGTTTCAAATTAATAGCCCCATTGTCAATGAAAACCTTTAAAATTGGTCGTAAGTCAGCTTTAATGGTTAAAGAGAAATGTTTAGAAACTTTACAGCTAAAAGGTAAAACAACGTAAGAAATTGCAAAAATGATCAGCAGGTACAATGAAACTCAAAATTGGTTTGTTCAAGATCCTAGACGACCGAGATGTAGGTTTGATAAGAGTAAGTTAAAGACTTATATTAATATATATATATATAATATGTTTTGTATCAAGTGAGAAATTATAAAAATTCCAGATTTTTTTTTTATAACTACTATTTTTAAAAATAACTATTAGATTGTTTTATATAAGTTTTGGGGGTTGTAGCGGTGAGGAAGTGTCGAAGAGGTGAAGATGTCGGGTCCTAACTAAAGTGACAAAACATATGAGATTGATTATTAGGCTATCTTTACAATCGATTGAAATACATGAAGATCAATTTTCAATCATTATTCCGTGCTCTTCTCGATGTGCCAGAGAGACGGCACAAAGGTATGATGCTAATGGTGGAAGTCACTCTTTGAGACGTTCACAATGGTAGAGTTGGTGTGGTTTTTGTAATTAGGATTTTTGCTTATGAAGTGGTCAGCCCATGGTGAGTTTTCTTGTTTTATGAAGAAATACATCAACTCACAAAATATTTTACATTAATTTCGTCTTTATAACTTATGATAGTTATGATTTTCTTCAAAATGTTTATCTTCTAAACTTTTGTTCTCTGATTATAATTTTAATTACAATATAACGTTTCTTGTGTGAAACTTGGAAAATAGGATGAAAATCATAAACTGTTGCTATTTCAGAAGAGTAAAACAGTTTTATAATTTACGCATATTACATGAAATATCTTTCATATTTCTTGTGTGACTATTTTGGGAGACTCTCCAATAAAAATTAGGAAAACCTAAAAGTGCTAATTAACGGGAGACGTAGTGTAGATTATGAAGCAAGTTTTAAAAATATCTGACGTACTTTGGTATCGTAATATTTTCTTTCACCTTCTCATCCTGACAAAAAAAAAATTTTTTTTAGAACTATTAAAATATAAATATTTATAATGCTGACCAATTGTTCTTTATAGTTGGTTAGCTACAACGAATTCTGATGTCGTGGAAAATAAAGAAAAGTCGTATCGCCGCTTTATAGTCGAAGACCATCAATGAAAAGAATTCCTTTACCACCGGAGTTATAATAATCAAATCCATAATTAAAATTAGTGGATTGTACACGCATTGGAAAATAAATTCCCTATATAGGATAAAAATACCCGTGATATTTACTAGTGCGTTATTTGAAATCAAATTATAATGTGGTAAGAATTGTCTCTGAATGTTTGAACGATGTAATAGATCCTGGTATAATGGAGAAGCAAAGAACGGCTCATGAATAAGGCAACTTTTGCAAATCAATCATCTTTTGCCCGGTGTGCATCAAAATAAGCAGCATCAAGACAATGACTTTGTTAAATTCCTCGAACGAATGAATTCACATTTAAAACCCATTCATTATTGTCGCAATCGATCGATTTTCCAACTTGCGACAATTCGATTAGTAAACAAAATACAAAGCCTTTAAGTCTTTCTTAAAATATCTAGCTTTAAGTTGTTCGCGTTGTTAGTTTGTAAAAAAAAAAAAAGTACAAAAGGCTTACCATGTGATAAGCAGCCAATTCATTTCTACAGTTATTTCCATTTCATGGTGCTAAAGGGGGTGAGCAATTATTTGATTCTAAATACACCGCCAATTCCCATTTTATATCCATGCCTTAAAGTACGGACTGTCTGATTAGAACGAGAAAAATACGTGTTGTCTTCCTCAATTTCTTTATCTCGTCCGTCATTTCATTAAAACTCTGAACGAACTACAAAAAAAAAAAAGAAAAAAAAAAGAAAGCTTGCATTTGTTAATGATCAGCGATAAAACAAAAATTGAACTCGGTTCAATGATATTCTCTTGATTTAGTCGCCTGTCAAATGCATCACCTCGCATAGAACGGGTGCTGAAAATTTCTCAAAATCTTACTAAATAACCGAATATCAAGTTGTCTTTAAATTCCATCTTCGCTTAGCCAAGAAGAAACGGAGGTACTATTTTTCATGACTTTTCGTATTGGTGATATAAGTTTTTGTTCTAATTCACCAAATTAACATCTTTTGTTCTGTATTGTTAATATGCCTCATTACTAGTATCCAGTCACTTGGTGACTGTTTTCATGATACTTCATTGTTTCATCTTTCATTCTGAAGCTATCGCAGGAAACAATTTGATATAAACTTACAGTATCATTAAATTAATTTAGCTCTTAAAATCTGTAGAAGTTCAATCACACATTTTCCCGCTTAAGGAAAAGACCAGAAGCAGTAGTTTAGCTACTTAAGTTGTAATAACAAGATATCAGTATAATATTTTGTTTGCCAAACTACACAAGCACCACTTCTCGTTAAACAATCTTTATTTTATTACTTTGTCCATTGTGCAATAGACTGACTGCAGAAAGAAAACGATAGAAATTTGATGATTAAATCATCATCAAATTTATGGGTATTGAAATAAATTGACGATGGATTTTAGTTAAATGGCATTAAATAATATTTTACTTTTTCAACAGAATATAATTATTAATGAGCTCTGAATAGTATATATATATATATATATATATATATATATATATATATATATATATATATATATATATATATATATATATATATAAATAAGGAAAAGAAATGGATTTCTTTCTTTTTAATATAAGAAAAGGGATGCATTTCTTTTATTTATTAATCTGACTGATTTTTATTATTTAAACGTCTTTTTTAGTGGATACTCGTATTTGAGCAGACGCACCGTGTATTTATTATTAAACAGTATGTTTGTTTTCATCTACAGGTCTGAATATTCGAGAAATCTTATTATAGAAAAATATGTGCTCTCTAAGAAACGCAGGTTTGAATCTTGCTGGAGATCGTATATTTTTCTCTGATCGTATTTCTAAGATTTTTCGGATATTCAGGCCTATAGGTGAAAATAAATGTACTGTTTAATAATAAATACACGGTGCGTCTGCTCAAATACGAGTATCCACAAAAAATAACGTTATATATATATATATATATATATATGAGAGAGAGAGAGAGAGAGAGAGAGAGAGAGAGAGCTTTCAAAGAAAACATTGTTCTTTAATCTTAGCTAAAACCGCATGGACAATTCATTTAACTCTTGAACTCAAAAATAAAAAAAAACAAAAGAAAAATTAACAGTATAATCAAACTGGATGAAGTAGTTTGTAATTGCTAATTGCATATTTCTGTTGTATACAAAAATACATGAAAATGAAACCCATTTTGAAAGTCACAATAACAATTAAAAATAGTTACTAAAATATTTTCCATTGTAATTCAAATTATAAGAAAGACATTTTATACTGAAGTATATCTGTACGTACATCGATAAGCCTAATGACATCCCATCAATTATTCTGCACAACACATATTTTTCAACAATCTCCTCTTTGGTTAAATCTAGTGCTGAACACTAATCGCCTAGATGTTCACCAGTAATCGCCTAGATGTTCACCAGCTCCGGTTCAAAATTTAGATAGTAATTACGTATCAAGCTACGGACTTATTAATAAACACTTGTATTTGTAAATACACGAAATCGATTACGCGTAATTGCATAATACAAAAAAAGATTTCAAGTCAATGAGCAGGTACTCAGTGAAAGACAACCTTTGCTGCTGAGGTCATATAATTGGAAGGTTTATGGGTAAAAATGCCAAGAAAGGACACGTATTTCACAGATTTCAGCTGCAAAACTTTATCAATCATAGCAGATTTTCGTTTAAAGAAATCAGTTATGAGTTTTAGTCATTGAAAGCATTATGAATTGCATTAGAAATATAAATGCAAAAACGCATATCATCTCTGAAGGAAGCACTTCTCAAGATTCAATATCACTTTCTTGCAGCATTTTCATGAAAGATGGGGTTCCACGAAAGAACAACAATGGCATGACGTCAAAATGAAACCTTTATGGCTAAGCAAGTGACATTGTTTGAATTCTATTCATTATTTTTGGTACATTTTAAATTCTGAAATAAGGAATTTGCAGGAAACTTCTACAAAATATTTGGCTTGAATTTTGATCGTAATCAAACGACATGATACACATGAAAGTAGCAAATCCGATAAAATTCAATCTGTGAAAGATTATAATTTGAAAATCTGTTAATATGTCCAAATTAGAATTTTCACTATGAAATATTCTTGGGTTTATGATTTTTCACCCAGTTTTAATCCACGAATGAGGTGAGTTTTTTCCGATAATTTCCGCGTGTATTTTTCTAGCGTATTTCGATTTATAGAAAAAATTAATAATTAAAAGAACGAAAATCAGAATAACGTTTGTCCCAACTTTTGCAGACGTTCAAGGAAGTTTCTGAAAGGAAAATTAAATTTTGGGCATCATTTTTGGTTATTTCTATTTTCTGTTGAATTTCCAAAACGCTTAAAGATCGAGCTCAGTCTACAGTTAAAATATTTTAAATTGACTAACTACAGCCAACATTTCTAAAGCTTTCAGCGATAAGGGAACTCACTTTCAATGATTTGCGTTCTCAGAGTGCGACAGAATCCACATAATGTTAAGACACCGGTGCTAATGGTGTCTTCATCGAGCTAATGTCTTATTACTCTATGGCCGGGTATATGTGCGAGGTATTTCTGCCTCAGCCTGTATTACTCTGAATGTTCTTTTCTTCAAATCTTTGAATGTTCCATCATTTTTCTGTCACTATTGGAAAGTAAATTTCAGTTGACAATGATTATTTTCTGCAGTTGAGTGTTTATATAAACGATTAACAACTCCAGTTACGATTAATATTAGGATAGTCAGGTTCCATTTTATATTATACTAATTTCATTTTTTTTTTATCATAGTTGTTTTGGGCGAATTGAATCACATCAATATTGTATGATATGTTTTTCGTTCAAAGTCATTATCAACAGGATGTATAAAATGCAAGGATGTGACACTGATATGAGAGAATGAAAAAATACTTCAGAGATGGAACGAACACATCGGAGAACTTTTACACGATGAAAGAGTATAACTCATAATATAAAGGAACAGACATCTTAAAATCTGAAATAAAATCAGCACTAGAAAAACTGAACAGTGACAAAACTGCAGGGCTGGAAGGAATTATGATATGGATACTGGCAGCCTTAGATGATTTCGGCATTGACAAGATCACAGACATAATAAACGGAATATACAACAGCGGTGATATACCCGAAGACCTACCCTACACGCAAGTCACCAATCTACCACTGGGTGGCATGCCACTAGCGTTTACCTCTGGTGGCTCTCTGTCGAACCGCCGGCGTGTTCGTCTCGGTAATGTTAACACTGGCGGACCGCAGATAGAAAATGAATTCAGTAAATATGCAAAAATGGAAAGGGATGTAAGACAAGGATGTGTCTTTTCACCGCACTAACAGGATTCATTATTGTGGCCATAATCATAATCTTAGATGACACATTGTTGATAGCAAAAGGAACAGTCGAGCATGCACATTAAAAATTGGAGATACCGAAATAAAACAAGCACAATAATTTCAATATCTAGAAAGTGTTTTAACGGACGATGGAAAGTGCGACACCAATATCCAAAGGCGCAGTGGGATCGCAAAAATGTTTTCCAAAAGCTAAGCAAAGTATTAAGAAAGAGAAAATTTGTTAGAAACAAATAATAGTACTGAACTGTTACGTAATATCAGTCCTCCTATATTACAGCGAATTCTGGATAGTCTTTGCAAGGATGAGAATATGAAGTGACTTGAAACAACAAAAATGTGCTTCTACAGAAGCAGGCTGAGAATAATATCCATCGAACATGTGAACAACGACGAAAATTTAGAGAAAATGGAAACAAAAAGGAAACTTATAGAGTTGAAATTTCTGGGGTATATAGCGAGAAAAGAGAGCTTGGAAAATTTGAAAATTACAGGAGCTATTGAAGACAAGAGAAACAGGAAAACATTGCATAACCTATCTAACGAGCTTGTGTAAATGGTTGGTAGGACAGGTATTAGGATTGATAACATAAAAACAACATTTACTAAGAGCTACAAAGAACAGGAAATTGTGGAGAGCCTTGATTGCTAACGCCCAGAAGGGATGCGGCACATCGAATAAGAAAAGATTATACAAATTTAAAGAATTTAATAAAACTCTCTTAACCGTTGGTTTATTATAAATTACCCTTTAAAATCAATTTCTTTCCATCGAATTAAAATATCGAATTTAATTTGTTTTTCTTTGACAGCCTTTCTAACACAATTTTATATATCCTGGTTTTATTGTAATACTAGATTAAAAACCGTACTGCGTGCTGACTTTTTAAACTAAAGAAAACGGAAATGATAATTTTGAATAAATAACTTTGAATTCCTCAATTCACTCTATGGAACTTCAAAACGTCACTTTAACTATGATTCGGGGTAGAAGTCCAATTTTGTCCAAAAGATGGATTTGGGCCGAAATTCTAATTCAGGCCAAACATTGAGTTCTTCCAATCACAAATTCTGCGGAGCTTCAAAAGCCTCACGTCACGAAATCTCTCACTTTCACCTTTTGGAAGAAATAAAATTGATTTCTTCAATTCACAAAGTTTTGGAGATATTTAAAACTGAATTTAAAACAAAAAACATTTAAATTCACAAAGTTTTTGTGTTACTTTAAACTCTATATAAATTAAAAACTTTTAAAGTGACTAACGTTCTCAGTAATTTTAAAATTTGAATTTTTAACTATTCAATCATCATCCAGACACAAATGCCAATACTGGATATGCAAGCACTAAACGATGGGCAGATTTTCAATCCATGGATTATTCTCATTCCCAAACTGTGTCAAGCAATCAGCTTGATGAGCCCTATAACTAAGGATGTATGTATGTATATATGTCCATATAGAGCAAGTGTTAGAGGGATTTCAAACACACGGACGAGCAGACAGAATCAGCCGTTTATTTATTTAGAAGATATTCATCTTACAAGATATAATATAATATGTAGCGATGGCGCGGGTAATACTTTTTCTATCATTGCGGCTGGCAGAAGATAGCAAAAAAAATGTTTTTCTTTATAGATACCTTGTTCAAATAAGAACCTTGTTTTAATAATTAAAAAAAAGATATAAACATCTGAATTCATTATATATCAGCATGAAATTACATAATTTAATAAGAGAAAAAAATGTCATTTTAAATTGTAACTTATTATTTGAAGAACTAAAAAAGTTTAGTAAAATCAATCTAGTCTCGGTAGGATAGATTTTACAAGTCATAGAGAATCATTTACAGCCATATCAGCCTAAAGAAATGCTGTAAGGATTTAAAGCCAGATTTGGAGAAAGGCTATAGATTAAGGTTTATCCGACCGTAAGTTTGGAATATTAAGATTTCGGTCGAAAATAAAAGCAAATAAAAATAAAATTCAATTCAGTCTTGATAGGAACCAAAGCTTGTCCAATTTTATCGACTGCTCAATCAAGATTTGAGTAAAATAAACCAAGTGAAGCTGCTACGGAAGGAGTTATGTGCAAATAAGGGAATGTAGAGAAATTCGTCCATTAAGAATTAAGATAAATACCGGCCAATAGGTCGACAACCAAAGTAATTTATCTAGTTTGCCTTCCCCATAAAAAAAGAGAAAAGAAGGCCTGAAAGGTAGTTAGTAATTTAACCGATCCTAGGTACAGTCTTTAAAAGCGAGCCATTTCTCATTTGAAATCTGCGAGTGTCTGAAAGAAAACAATATTGCTTAATAGTGTTCAGAAGAAGGTGATTCAGTCACTCTCTCAATTAAAAAAAGGATGATGTAAAAAAGAAAAAAATTGTTTCCTCAAAGAACAAACCATCTTCTATCCGACATTACAAGCCGTAAACGAAAGCTGTATATGAACAAAATAAAGTGTTTTCTTCTCTCATGTGCATTATATATATATATATATATATATATATATATATATATATATATATATGTATATATATATATATATATATGTATATATATATATATATATATATATATATATATATATATATATATATATATATATTGATTCTTGTTCTTTGGGAATAGTCATCTATCTATACGTAGGTGATTGTCTGTCCCTTTTGTAAAGATCTGTATGAGATCTGTCCTGCAAGGAACAAGAAAACAAAATTGATACTGACACACATGGGAGTTGATTTATCAAGAGAGCGATTGAAGCGATGTTAGGAGCTGAATTATAAAAGCCACTGTCTTTAATTTTCAACAAAAGATAAATATGAAAAATCTACACTTCTAAACCTTATTTGCATTCAGACTAATGTCCTCATCTTTGTTGTTATCACAATGTTTCGCTAGTTATGCCCTCGAGACCTTTGTCGATCCTGGTAAAATTTCAGGGAATTTCGACTAGAATACTTTATTTAATGTACAGGTTGTTCTCGTTTCGATGTCTATGTCGAAGAATATTTCGCAAAAGAGGGGAAGTATGGAAAATGAAAATCATGACCGTTTCGTTAATATTTTCGACAATAAAAAAAATACTTGAGAAAATTATGTTGATTTATGAAATGAAGTTAGCTCGGTTGTGCATCTCGATATATTGGACGCCAGCTATTTAAAATTTAAACTAATGCATCCCGGTATTATCAGCGTCTCTCTCGATGCCTAATTATAACCAACGTTTGCATTGAGTTCCCTGCTCCCACATATTTATGGTCCCAAAAATAAAGTCAATATTTATTCTGAAGACGTCCTTTTGAGGGACGAAACGCGTCACAGAATTTTTCCATTTTGTCATATAGTCCTTTATGTGGAATGGCATATACGTTTCATAATTCTAGAGCATCAACAACAAAATGATGATGATGATTTATAACAGGGATGTTTTTGAAGAGATTCGGTTCTTATGTAATTTTCCTTTGTTTAAATATCGATCAAGACAAAATGAATTTCCTATTAGCAATGTCTGATCATCTTTCAGTTTATTTCTTTGTCTTTACCTCTCTTCTTTAACCAATTTATATCGATCGAATTTCTCTTCCTTCCTTATTTCGTCAATTTTGGCATGTATAGTAAGTTCTTTTCCGACGGCACACGTTTCGTATAAGTGTCTCAAGAAGTGCTAACTCCTGGCGTTCCCATTCATATTCATTAATTGATGGCGGAAAGCATGGAGTGTTCTTGTCATCCAATTCGGGAGATTTTGTCACATGACTGTTTTATGCCAAATGTATCCTCGGAGATTGCGAATCATCCCTACATTTGTCTATACTTCGTAGAAACAGTAAAGTGTGTAAATAGCACCTAAATATAACTAAGTCTATGTATTTGTAATGCGGATGGTTGTAAAACACCTCAGACTAGTGTGTATTTGAATGATGCTAAAGTTTCCAGCATTTATTAACAAAAGTATTTTATGGCCTTCTTTGTCTTTATTTCAACTTCGGTTAAGCAGTGTATTTAATAATAAAAGAACGATATCTGTTTTGATTCAATTAATTTCTTGCGGCTATCGTCGATGGAAAAATTGTTGGAATCACTCACAATTCAAGGAGAGTGGAATGGTGTGAAACAAATGACAGCATAGAGTCATCATGTCTGGAGAACAGGCTGAATGTAGCGCCATGATCATTTGCTCCATCGCATTTGTAACTTACTGCCTGATGCTCTTATGAAGTAACAATCACCGCTCAACTTATCTGGACAAAAAAGTTCTTTCTTTCCAAATGCGTCATTGATTTTAATTGTTTACCCCGGTCAGGTTCCAACAAGTCGTAATAAAGTGAATCTTACCAAACACAAAGATGAACATTTTTTCCAGTTGATATTATTTATGCTGACATGAATTGCAACCCAATTTTATTCAGTTCGAATTCTAGTAATAAATTTAGGTTTCCTCGCCTGTAACTAAATTTTCCAAAATTGACTTTTCTGTGTTGAGCAAAAAGAGAAAGACATTTTTCAAACGCTGACTGATCTTTTCTGTAAATTCACGTCGAAGCTATTTGCTTCAGAATTTTCTCCTATTACTGCTGACTGATTGTACAAGCAATAAAGAATAAATAAAAACACTGTTAAGATTTTGCTAGCATTGTGCAAAAGATGTTAGGCGAAACTTATGCATAAAGAGTGTCTACCATAGAACAAAGAACGGAAGATTAGTTTCAATAGCCATTGGCAAATCCTTTTTAAATGTGACTTTATGCAAAGCATATATTTGTTCAGGCTTCTTGTCATACGAATATGAGAGAGGGAGAGAGAGAGAGAGAGAGAGAGAGAGAGAGAATGATAGTATGTGTGTGCTTTTCACCAATTCGATATTCATTGAGGAACATACATGCGATCAAATTGCTTGCGAGACCGCACATAAATTATTGTATTTCCAGCAGAAAATCCTATCGATATAGACGCATGTTTTATACGAGCCAGACAGATAGAAAACTAGAACAAGAGTCAGAGAAGAGACAATCTGATAGATAGGATATTTATGGTGTTTTCACAAATGGAGGAATAAGTAAGCATATCGATTGTCTGCCGTTGACCATTTGATTTTGAATGAAATACAGAGGAACAGAAAAATATTGACGGAGTATGTGAATACATGTAAAAGTGGTAGGTCAACTATATTTGTTGTATTTTGTCTTTAATTCGCATGTGCACTTATATTTTGATGCATAAATCAATTGTTAGTCAAAGACAGAAGTTTAATGAACATGAACATCTCGCACCTACCAAATGTAATACTTTTTTAAAAAATATTATCCTTTGCGTATTCCCCAAATATTTGGGTAGTACCTCGTATACATTCCTATAATATATTACTTAATTTCTCTTTGTTGTTATGTTTGCTACAGTAATGGAACAAAAACGGTGCATTATAGTGGGATTTATGTTAGGGTAATACCATTAAAATGCTCTACGTTGAAGAACAAAATTGTTTCCAGTTCAATTTGCAATTCAGCAATAATAGCATGAAGTCTATTCGCGCTCACTCCGATAATAATGATTTTTGGATGTTTTATATGTTTATTACAAAAGCCGAAATTGACTGAAGATTGTTGGGGAAAGATTCCTTGGATCATCGTTTGAATAAAAAAAATGAGAGAAAAGATTGTTGCGTGTTCAAATAAAGCAATTTATATTTAAACGGAGGAGAAAAATTTTAACTGTAATTATTTATGAAATGAAAGTTAGAAAGTTCTTCTCTTTGACTGTAAGTAAATGAACATGAATAGAATGAATGATCAAAAGGAGTCCGCTGTTGCTTTGATGAGAAAGACAAGACACCTTTAATGCTGTCAGTCCTTCTACCGAGTTGAATGAGTGTTTGGTTTTTATAGTCTTCTGTAGGCTCCAGAGGTCTGTGTTAATTTACTGGCTGAAGCTGATTTTGTTGGTATTTTTTTTTATTAATTTGAAAAGGCTGCGCGGAACTCTTGTGTGGTTTGTTTAATTTTGTCATTTTCTCCTTTGATTTGATGTCGTTCACTTCCGCCTACTCTACAAGATATTTTACATACTGTTGCATAAAATGATGCATATGAAATAATACTTTTGTTTATAAAAATGAAATATTTTAATGATATTTTCTTATAGAAATATTTTCTAAATAAATTAAACGTAATATTTCATGGTTATCATTAGTTTCTGCAATAATTGTGTATTTTTTGCTTATCCGATCATGAAGACAGATTTGAAACTGAATAATGTCTATCATAAAATCTATTTGTCTTTCAATTAAGCAGGTGGAGATTCAATATAGGTGCATATTTGCCAATCTGTCTGTATCTGTGTGTGTGTGTATCTAGAAACCAGCTTAGAGAATTAAGCGTTAATGCTTTTATGTTCGATGTTCTTAATTGATGCTCACATTGAAGAGATGAGTCAAATCTCGAAAGCCATTATTGAAGACAGGCTTGTCACACATGAAAGGTAAACGTTTTTCATATTCTCAATCATAAATTATTATTACGAATCGAGGTTCAGATCAACGAGATGTTAAACAACAAGGTCTACGTTAAAAAGAAATCAGGAGAAATTCGAGTTTGTGCTGAATTTTCTGCTGTTTGAACGCAGCAATAAAGGACTACCACTATCCGCTACCTAGTCCTGAAGAAGTATTCACTAAATTAAATGGCGGAAAATATTTTTCAAAAATTGATCTAAGTGAGGCGTACCTGCAAATTCCAGTCGATGAAGAAAGTTCAAGACTACTATGCATAAACACACACAAGGGATTGTACAGATACCAAAGACTACCATTTGGAATTAAAGTAGCGCCAGCTATTTTCCAGCAGACAATGGATACGATGCTGGCAGGACTAGAATACACAATAGCATATCTGGATGACATATTGATTAATAGCGAAAGCGTTGAACAACACTGGCAACATGTATAAGAAGTGTTTAAGAGAATTCAAAGCTACGGATTCAAAGTGAAAGAAAATAAGTGTGATTTTTTCATGAAGGAAATTAAATATCTTGGCCATATAATAGACCAAGAAGGTAGACGTCCAGACTCTGAAAGGTCTACAGCAATAAAAAAGATGCCAGTTCCTAAGAACATAACAGAACTACAAAGTTTTCTTGGATTAGTGAATTACTACCAGGAATTCATACCTCAAATGCATAAACTTCGCACACCATTGAACGAACTGCTAAAGAAAGAAAAAGTTTGGCAGTGGACAGATCAATGCCAGGAAACATTTGAAAAAATAATCAAGACATTAACATCGGATTTATTTTTGGCACACTATGATCCTAAACTAGAAATTATTGTAGCAAGTGATGCGAGTGCCTACGGTGCCTACGGTGCCTACGGTGCCGGAGCGTGTATATTACATAAAATGCCAGATGGGACAATAAAACCTATCGCACATGCTTCTCGAACCCTACTACCAGCGGAGAAAAACTATTCACAAATTGAGAAGGAAGCTCTAGCAATTATCTTCGCAGTAACAAGATTCCATAGATACGTCTATGGTAGACACTTTACTCTGCAGACGGATCACAAACCGCTAATAAAATTTTTTGGTTCCAAAAAGTTCTACCGATGTACACGGCAAATAGACTACTTAGATGGGGAACGATTCTTCTGAACTATAATTTCAGATTGGAATATTTACCAACGAAAAGAATCGGGCACGCGGATGGTCTATCGAGACTTATACCAACAAAGACAGAGCCATTGGAAGATACGGTAATCGCAGCTCTTAGAAATGAAGAAGACATAAGAACAGTACTATGTTATACAGTCAGAAACCTCCCAGTCACATTGCAAGACATAAAAATGAAGCCAAAATGATTTATTAATGAAACAAAAGCAAAAGTAGCAGAAAAAAATGAGAAAATTTCAGACAGCTTTTCTCTATGCGATAATGTGCTACTTTACAACGAAAGGGTTGTAATCCCCAAAACTTTACAAAAACGGATACTAAACGATTTCCACAGAGGGCACCCGGGTAAAAATAGAATGAAGTCGATAATGCGAAGCTATGTATATTGGAAGAATATGGACCAGGATATTTCTCAAATGGTGGAAATATGCAAGGGATGTAATTTAGCAGCTAAAGCACCGCCAATCATACATAAGCCTTGGCCTGAAACTGATCGTCCATGGTCAAGAATACACGCAGATTATGCAGGACCAATTGACGGGTTCTACTATTTAATCATAGTTGATTACTACAGCAAATGGTCGGAGGTGTTTCGTTGCAAAAATCCTACTACAGAAACGACCATAAATTTCCTACACGAGCTATTCGCTCGGTTTGGCGTAGTGGACTGCTTAGTAACAGATAACGGAACGCAATTCACGTCAGCAGATTTCCAAGAGTTTTGAGAAATCTATCAAGTAAAACATATAAAATCCCCGCCTTACCATCCAAGATCAAATGGACAAGCGGAGAGATTCGTGGGTACTCTCAAAAGAGCATTACGAAAAGCGTACGATGTGCCTACGGAGAAAGCATTACAGCAATTCCTACAGGTATATAGAATAACGCCAAATAATGCGACACCATCAACATTATCACCAGTAGATATCATGTTTGCTCGGAAAATCAGATCAGCGTTCAATAAATTACTACCAAGTAAAACAAAACAAGTAACACAGTCCTACACACCAAAAAGAAAATTCCTCCCAGAGGAAAAAGTTTTTTTAAGGCATACAAAAATAATACCTCTTGCTGGGAACAAGGGATAATTGAGAAAAGAATTGGCAATATGATGTACATAGTTCAAGGAAAAAAATTGTCACACAGAAGACACGAAAACCAAATAAGGAAGAGACCGTTACAGGATGTTAGCGGTCCACCTCAAGAAGAGGTATTGGACACGATTTTCGACACATTCGATATAACAAGACCTCGAATAATGCCAGAAAATTTACTGAATCTTTGGAAATAGATCCAATGAAAAAAAGATATTAAAAAACGCCTGCTACGCAAAATTTTTGGAAGGGGGTGGTTATGGGACCTTACCCATAATAACATAATGGAATATTCCATACGTAATAAATACTGCGCCTCAAAAGGAAGCAGGGAGTTCAGTCTGAAGTTTTGTTTAGTTTTATTGTAAATATTTAACTGGTATTGTAAATACTCATTTGGGGATCTTTTAAAAGTTGTTATTTTATGACCCTCCCCCCACGAACATTATTTGTAAATAAGGGGACTAGTTAGGACTTCATAGAGAATTTGAGGTATTATGGTGGACGTAGTAAGAAAGGTAGGAGTGAATGTGTTGTTTTGGTGATTGGGACATTGTTGGTGTGTTTGGGTCCATGTCTGAGACTAGCTAAGTTTAGATTTAAGACAGAAGATGACCGTCCTTCGCCATCCCCCTTTTAGGCCTTGTGCCAGATTTTATACTATTGTATAAATAAATATTGTTCAGTCTGAAGTCTGGAGTGAAGTCCGTCAGTAGTCTGTCAGTCAGCCAGAGCGAGCGAGTCAGTCCGTCGAGTCAGAGGCAGTCCGAAACAGTGTCGCGTTCAGACAATTACTACTAAACCTGATTGTTCGTACTAACACTTTCTACTTCTCTGTATATATTCCTGTTTGTAATATATCTGTGTTATTCCATATCCGTGTTCGAGTTCTTCTTTATTGGTTCTACCTTGAACTATCAGCGTGGTACAAGGACCTGGACCATAACAACAAGCATATCGACACTTACACAACAAAAACATTATACTGTCATCCCTCATTTATCGCGGTTAATCCGTTCCAGTCCCTACCACAATAAGTGAATTTCCGTAGGATTCTTTATTTATAAACTAAATATTTTCGTAGTTAGACCTCAGAAAACCTGTTTACAACTTTCTAAATTCAGATTTTGGCATTACAAGAGCTCTCTAGGCATGAAATAACAGCCCTGTATTCACCTTTACCCAATATATTAGACGAAATATGAGAAAATAAGACTTATTAGATGTTACAAATATCATATTATTGTTATTGTGCATTAAGATCACACTCAAAGTTCTTACGTGTACATCGCTTCATTATCGAACAAGTTCCATTATTTTCCTAGGAAAAAAATGCAATGTGTTCGATGATGAAACGATAAAAAGATGTACTGCACAACAAAGGTTACTCCTCCTCTAAAGCACGGCTTCAGTAGAAGAGTCTTCAGATGGTGCATTGTCTTCTTCTGCTGAAGGCATACTAGGCCTGAGTGCATGGATGAAAAAACATCGTGATAGCCATCTGCGTCAGGAGGCTTTTGTAGGGTTCCATCGCTGTATTAAGTGCATTCTGGAACCGGAAAAACCCACGATAGGGTGAAGAGATGAAAGTCGAAACGTGAAGTGGCGAGGGACGACTGTATATATATATCTTAATCCGACAAATTTTTATCACTTTAAACGTTATTTTCGTCTACCGGCCTGAATGTTCCTTCTCAAACATTCAGGCCGGTAGACGAAAATAACGTTTAAAGTGATAAAAATTTGTCGGATTAAGATATATATAGATATAGGCGGTAGACGAAATAACATTTTATTAAATAAAATTTACACTCTCAAGTAAGATATAAACCTGCATGCCTCAGGGCAGTGGAAGCTACCGTTAAACCTGGCGCGCCTTAACTAACTTGAACAGAAAATAAATAAAGATACTGTTTATTAAGTAAACAGAGTGCCTACTCAAATAAGAGTATCCACTAAAATAACGTTTAAAGTGATTATATATTATATATTATATTGTTACAACACTCCTCTTTCTTTAACCAGATCGATAGCGGAGGATCGGAAACTATATTATTATTTTAACGTGTATACAATTATTACAACAAATTTCTTTCCCTAAAGATCTTTTTCCGATTGACCAGGCACGGTCGAGCTGGCTGGAATTGCTTAAGGAACACATCCAGCGGGTGACAAACAACAGAGACACAGATGCAGAGTTAACAATTAAATAAATTTATTACTGTAACATACATTGGGAAAACATTATGAAAGATACGGTAAAAACAAAAACAATAAGTCAAAAAGAAACGTTGTGGGACATAATAAATAACAGGAGGGGGAATTTATCCTCTCAGCAAGGTAACTAGCTGATTAATAGAAGATCTTTGGTCAGGCTTGCATGCAAATACACAACATGACAAAATACATTGATCTGATTGTTATCAAAGTTTGTTTTTTCTTTTTATCAGCTAGTTACCTTGCTGAGAGGATAACGTCCCCCTCCTTATATTCCCAGTCATTCTTTTTGACTTATTGTTTTTGTTTTTATATTTCTTTTAGATCTCTTTTCTCTTTCTTTCTCTTTTCGTTTCTTTTGATGTCTTTTCTTTCTTTTCCTCGTTTCTGGTCTAGGGGCTTGAATGATGAATCACTTGAAGCTTTCATTTCGTAGCTCTCGGTATATGTGTCTTTCTTCTGGTTCCGATATAACTTCTTTTCTCTCGTGCCAAAGTTTACTTCTTTTTTGGGTTAAACTCTGTTAAAGCTGAGCTTCGAAATCATCTTAGATTCCTATTCCTTTCGCATATCTAAACTGATAACTGGCTGTCGCCTTCCTGCCAAAAAATCCATTCGGTGTAACTACCGAAGGAAGGTTATTTCGCATACGCAAATTTATAACTGGTTATCGCATTTATCGCGAACCCATTCGCTCGGTTTGGCTACCGTAGCCGGACTAACTTTGCGCCGTTCGTTTTTCGCGCCATAGTTTCATCACGTGGTCTTTGATTTCCAAATATGGACCTTTTTCCTCTGTGGTAGAAAAGAGGTCACTGACCCTTTCTCCCTTCTGCTGAGTTTCAGAGAGTTCAAAGTCGTTTCATTGTCTGGTCTTCATCCGGTTCAATCACGTTGATCAAAAGAGAAAGGAAAATGTAAAACCTTTGTTCAAATGCATGGAAGTTAGGTTAAAATTTATTATAAGCATGGACACAGATTTTAGAAGGAACTTAGAAGAGGGCCCGTAACAATATATATATATATATATATATATATATATATATATATATATATATATATATATATACACGAATTTAAGGATTATACGAGGGTAAGTAAAAAAATATCCTTTCTTCATAAAATAACTTTAGGTTTGTTACACTGCCTTCTGCCCCATTTTTACTATTGTGGTCATGTGATCAAAGTTTGATCTCGCTCGCGCCAGTTTTCTTGCTGCTGTTACAGTGTAAACATGACCACAGTGATCCGATTTCTCTGTTCGGAAGGTGTGCCAGGGGCTGAAATTCATCCGAGGCTTTTAACACAATACAGCGAGAGTGCGCTACCGCGTAGAAGTGTGTATGAGTGAATCGAGAAGTTTTAAAATGTCCAGACAAGAGTGGTACACGAAGGAGGAGCAGCATGCCCATCAACCTCCACCACAGACGTGAATACTCAGCAAGCTAGAGTGATGGCAATGGCGAACCAACGAGTTGTCATTGATGATGTAGCATGTTCTCTGAAGATTCGAATCATTGATCTTTGTTCCTACTTGGTGAACTTTACTAGCGGAGCCGTCATGTTTACACTGTAACAGCAACAAAAAAACTGGCGCTATCAAACCCAAACTTTAGTCATGTGACCCCAACAGTACCAACTATAAGCACGCACGAGCAGAAGGCAGTATGACAAACCTAATATGTTATGGCAAAAATAAATTGCTTTGATCTTTCCACTATCCTTCTCCTCATCCTTTCTTCTATCACTTCTATCTGATCTTGCTCCAAATCTTCTCTAACCCCTTGCGTCCTAGTGGCTTCCAGCCTTGCTTGGGGTGAAACGCTTAAATCATAAAAAAATGCAGCATTGAGCAACATTGAAAAAATAGCAGAAAGATCAGAGGTGTAGCCCTATATTGTCATAGTAACTTTGATAGTCTAATGTGAAAGCATTTGTTAGAGAATGAAAAAACTCTTAAGGAATGAGGTACAGGTTCAAATGATGTTCGCCGAATCTAGCTTTTAGTTTTGATTTTTCTTTTTTAGTTAAATTTAGAGCCTGAAGAAAGGATCTGCTAAAAACCGAAGCAAAAAAAAAAAGAAAAAAAAAAAAAAAAGAAAAAAAAAAAAATGAAATCCGTAAAAACTAGTTGATTACGATTTTGTTTCTTTTATAACAATTTAAGTGGCTTGTATCTTATTCTCGGCATTAATTCTCGGTTATGTCGTCAACAATCGTCTTTAAATGCAGATGTCAATTCCCCCCCCCCCCCTCTGTGTGTGTGTGTGTGTGTATATAGGGTGGGAGTAATGCTTAGCTCAAGTATTTAATAAAAGTTTCTACTTAACACTTACTCAACTATTATTTTATTAAAAAACTGAGTAAAATCTAACTTTTAAGACATTAACTGTAAAAATGTCATTTTTGTCAATAATAAAAGTGTTTGTTCATTTGTGTAGAATTCCATACGTGCATTCCGTAGTTGGTAATATTTTGAAAAGTTCTTGGACCCAGCTACTCCCCTCAAATTTGTTTCTTTCCGTAGCAGTTAAATATTATTCGTCATGTTTAGTGTTTTAAGATAGCAGACTAAAGTTCAACTCTGTCATTCAAAATAACTAAATCTATAAATACGTATACTAATTATGGATTAAGTAAATAACAGGCATTTATCGCAAGCTGTTGATAGCTGTCTACATAACGGGGACCGTAGAAGGCGCAGTAAATTTGGAAATTAAAACCTATTCATTTTTCAAGTCATTCGCAATAAATATTTCCAGTTTTAGATATTCTGTTTGAATTTGAATTTCAAGTCGAATATCTAGATATTTGGCCATTATATATTTTCATAATTGAATATCAAATGCGTCAAGTAGGATTTAAACCGAAATAAATGTTCAGAGAAGAACATATTCATTCACGTAGGATATCCACTTACCAGCAATGAAGAAGCATACGACTACTTTGGCCATGTTTTGCTTCGTGATTATGAAGTGATAATATAACTTTGTAATTGTGAATGCACTATAAATTAATTAAAACGGTTGAAAAAAAAAATCTTCAACCATATCCATTTCAAAGAGAAATAAAATGTTTGATACGCGAAAAGATAAGAATCAATGAATCCATTTGCCAAACGATTCACCATCAATTTACTAAATTTCAATTTCTTCGTCCATTTGCAAAGATAATTGGTGAATGCAACGTCTGTATCTTTAAACATTGGACAGAGATTGTCGTATTGTTTACCAATTTATTTTTTGCTCAAATACTTCATGGAGGTCGGGTTTCATTTCTCGGAAAAAAAAAAGATTCTAAATTCAAAATAGACATTGCCTAAAATCTACATCTGATCACTAGAAAGTTCTTATTAATACATAATGCTGAAATTAAATTTTAACCTACATTTATACGAATGAAGTTAACTTTTACTTAAGAACTCAGTCAGAGAAGTAAATTCAAGAACGAACTTCAGAGGTTTGTTAAACGAGCGTAATAATCACAACTAGCATTTGAATATTTGTACTAAAAATAATCCCTGTTAAGTCTCAACGCTTTTATAAACAAGTTACAAATACATCCAACATTTTCAAAATGACCTTCGCCTGTGGCGAACCCATTTATCAAATCCAGTTTGGAAAAAATCCTTAGGTGTCAGTTTTCCTTAGTAGCAGATGTTCATGGCCTTTTGCAGTGTTTCATCTTCAGCACTGATTTCGACATCTTTAAATTTGTTCACCCATCTTTACGCATTCTTCTCATCAATTATCGCCTCAACGTACATATTTCTGATTCTTCTGTTGATGTCGGCAGATGTAATACTTTGTTTTTTTTTTTGAATAAGTAGAAAATATATCAGCGAAACAATAGAAGATTTGTTCTCTTTGTTGTTGAAAAAGCAATAAATTTCGATTAATAGTTTTCGGAGAAAATGATAAGAAAGCATTATTTCCCGGACAACCTTTGTATATAGTGATTATTTGGTTAGCGAACAAGATTTTGATAACAGTCCCATATTTATTCGCACTATCTGCAGAAGATGTTCACATTCTGAGAATTTTAAATCATTTAAAAAAGAAAAAAAAGATACGTTGTGAAAACGATATAAAGAGATGGTGCTACTTCGAAATCAGGCGAAGATAGAGAGCACACTTGAATTGAATATAGTAAGGACTTGAAACACGATATTTTGAAAGAAACGGTATTTACTAAGTGTGATTTGGTTTTAATTCATAGTCAGATTCCTCATACTTGTATGTTGCCCCTCGTAAATATTGAAATGATAGCAAGATCAG
Organism: Acanthosepion lycidas; assembly: GCA_963932145.1. Taxonomy (NCBI): domain Eukaryota; kingdom Metazoa; phylum Mollusca; class Cephalopoda; order Sepiida; family Sepiidae; genus Acanthosepion; species Acanthosepion lycidas. The sequence goes on along the minus strand of OZ010598.1, from coordinate 53,693,736 downwards.
CCACGTTTTGTGCCGTTTTCATCTATTAGCTAAAATTATATTTTTTAAATATTACACACACACGCACACACACACACACACACACATATATATATATATATATATATATATATATATATATATATATATATATATATATATAAAGAGTCATTAACTCTTTACTTTATATATATATATATATATATATATATATATATATATATATATATATATATATATATATATATATAATGTATGGTGGTTGCCAACTCGTGTCCGAGTACAGCCATTACTACATATCTTTTTGGAAAATATCAACAGATGTGCTGAACGAATGTGGCTCTTCAGCCCAGCAAGGGACCTACATACTCTGGCATAAACAAGAGGTGCAACAGCGGGTGTTACATTATCATGCAATTTAAAATGTTGCCTGAAACTGCTTCTGGACCCCCATGTCTTACTGCAAATATTACATTTCAATTGCTGGACGTCTACGGCTATATAGTCAATTGCCACCCTCCGTCGGTGCGCTCTCAAGTGACTCCTTAGATCAGCCGTCGACAAACACTCTACCACAATCTGTACACGTCAGCTGCCTGTGTGTATCTTCAGGAGGTTTAACGGGGACGCCTTTAAGCACATCTCTTTTAAACCTCTCGTGCCCTCCTCTTTTACTCGTCAAAGTGGATCCTTCCACTCCGATCAGCCTCATCCTAAAGAAGATCGATCAGATGCACATTCTTCCAGGTGCCCACAAGGAATTTCTTTGGCGCATCCTTGATGCAGTCCTTAAAGCGCATCTTGGGTTTGACGGCATTTCTCCTCCTTGTTCGCAGCTCACCATAAAACAATTGCTTTGAAATACAGCTGTCATCCATTCTGACGAGGTGGACCGCTCACCGAAATTGATGTTTTAGTATCAAGGACTCAATACTATCACAGCCGATCCACTCTAGCACGTCTACATCACTAACAAACATTTGCCAAGGATACGACGTAAGCAGTATTGGTGGAATCTCTCAATCCTTTTCATTTGTCTGCGGTAAACCACCCACATCTCGCAAGTATAAAGAAGTGCTGTAAGTATACATGAACGATGAACCTTTACTTTGTACTCACTGAAATTCTGGGCTGAGACCACAGACGTTTATTAAGTTTTCCAAATGCGTCGTTAGCTTTTTTTTTTAAATTTCCGCATCAAGATCAAAGAACATGCTCAACGTGCTCCCAAGATACACAAACAGTGTTTCACCACAGAGAAGATGCTTGGTTCAAGATATGGTTTCCCTTGAGATGGTTGTTATATGACTACTGACTTTTTCAAACTAATAGTCAATCCCAGTGCAGTACATGTATTAGAAAAAAGCATCCATGAAATGCTGCGTAACTCTTTCTGACTGAGCCACAATGTCGCAGTCATCAGCATATAGCAAATCCCTGATCAACACGTGAACCTTCGACTTTGCATCAAAACTCCTGATGTTAAACACCTTCCTCTTGAACGATAGCTAACTATTTCACACAGATACACGCACACACATGTATAAACATATATATATATAATTACACATATATAAACATATATATATATATATATATATATATATATATATATATATATATTCATATACATATAAACACTATGTATATACATATAAGTACTAAATATACATGTAATACACATGACTACAATATATACATATACATATATAATATATATTATACAAATATGTACTATATATATATACTATATATACAGGGTGTCCCAAAATAATGTATACACTCTTTAAATATTAATAGTTAATAATATATTTTTTATATGGATGAAAATATACAAAACAGATGGATTGGAAGAAGAGGGGCAATTGAATACCCCCCTAGATCACCAGTTTTGACACCCTTAAATTTCTTTGTGTGTGTGTAGGGGGGGGGGGTTCTAAAAGACTAAGTTTACAGCAGAAAACCTGAAAGAATTGTTAAAATGAGAGTAACAATTGAAGAAGAATTTGCTCAAATACCAGAGGAAATGATACTCTTTCTCTTGTATTAATCTTATTTACAAGTCAAAATACATAATTAAATAAGTTATAACGATTCAAAGAGTGTATACATTATTTTGGGAGACCCTGTATTATACATATATATATATATATATATATATATATATATATATATATATATATATATATATATATATATATATTTGAACACAAATGTCCCTAAAGGAACTGTGTTTCTGATCAAACCAGACTCATAAATTATTACATGCCTCGTACTACGACATACCTATCCAGACGACAGCTCCATCAGTACTCATGTAAACACACACAAACCTACTAGACTCCATACGAAACATACAAGTAGAAAATACAAACATAATAATTTCATCCACATGTAAAAAAAAAAGATTAAAAAAATGGAAGCCCTAATAATAAAAAAGCAAAAGCCAACACGCAATAATATTAAATACAAACACGGCCACAATGTTTGGAAAATAAAACACCCCTATAACTTTAGATACATACACACATCCAATATATTCAGTTAAAAAGTAAAAATAAAATCATCCTTGCTAAAGGCTAAAAGGATAGACGAAAGCGCTCGGAAATGCAGAATATCTGGACAGTATTATTTACTTTGTGTCGAGGTAAGACAACACTTGTATGAACAGAAAATTGAATAAAAAGCGTAATCATAGTATCTTGTCAGTCGACTGTAACGATATATATATATATACATATATATATATATATATATATATATATATATATACGTACATTTACAGACATATATATACATATATATAAATATATACATATATATATGCACGCAATTATATAGATATACATACATTTATAGACATATATTTACATATATATATATATATATATATATATATATATATATATATATATATATATATATATATAGATAGATAGATAGATATATACGTACATTTATATATATATGTATATACATATATACATATACGTACATTTATAGACATATATATATATATATATATATACGTACATATACATAAATACACACACACACATATATATGCATTTTGAGACATGTTTCATTGAATAATTTAGACTTGTCGACTTATTTTCAGTTGGGTCCTTTCATATTCACGGGTAAAACTTTTGGTGTCATTATTAAAGCGAGAGAGAGAAAATTAATGTGTTGATACATATTATCTATTCCGAGTACTTTCGACATTAGCACAATGTCATCATCAGGGTGTTGTTTATTTCAAGCCAAATATTCTAGTGTTCATGCAGTGCGATTAGCTTGATTAATGCTTCAGTGGAAGTAACTAAGTTGTGAGGTTGTCGGGTGGGTTTTTTTTAAATAAGTATTAAAACTATTAGCACAAACCTCGACATTTTAAACTATCTAGTGTAAACATTTTAAAAACATTTGTGCCGTACTTATCATTAATTTTATTAAGGCTCGGTTTCATTTTTTTTTTATATATATAGTTTCAATAATTTTACATTTACATACATATCATAAAGAAGTAATTTATACAAAGAATTAATTAGCAATGTTAATCTGATTAATGGAGAAATCACTTCGCTAACAAGATTAATGAGACATTAACTTACTATGAATTCCTTGAATAATACGATCCTTATTTCAACAATTTCAAATTGTCATGTTCGGGGCGCAATTTTTCCATCTACAAGCAAAACACCAAGACGAAATATGTGTAGTGTAGTCCGAAAGATATTTTTAAAAATATTTATTGACAGTTATATTATTTTGGAGCGTGCGATGCCGCGACGCTAGAGTTCTTGTGAATCAAGTGAAAATTTTGATTAAATTTTGTAATGTGATACATCCACGCAATTTTGTTGCTATATATGTTTTTCAGCTAAAGTGACATGGACTTAAGTATAATCCATTTTACTCTACTAATTGGAATATAGGAACAATCTAAAGTCACGCATCCATCGGAAAACTCCACTGCTATTAAAAAGACAGTGATGCCAGGTTAATATTCGTTCATGAACATGAGGATAAGGAAAAATCGTATTGGGAAAGAGTATTATGAACAGATGAAACCAAAATTGGGTTGTTTTGACCTAATTATAGATATCTTGCATGGAGGAAAGATAGCGATGCCTTCAAACAAAAGAATACAGTTCCATCAGTGAAATTTGGTGGTTTATCACACATATTTACACATTATCTATTGCATTAATACATGTGACATGTATTCGACCAATACGAACTAACTAAAAATCATAATATACCAGTATTCTTTGTCTCTTTGCTTTTTTCATTTCTAATTCAATCTCTGATGAAGCTTTAAATAAAGTGAAACATGATAGATTGAGATACGTTTCCTACTTGTTCTTTATGTATTATTTATCGTATATGTGTATGTATATATATCTGCGCGTGTGTATGTATGTATATATATATGTGTGTATGTGTGTTTATGTATGTATATATATATATATATATATATATAATTATTTACATGATTCCAACACGCTACATAAGAGGTCTCATGTTAGAGCCGAAAACTTCAAAATAATATTTGAATTAACTTGAGTTAAAGTAGGCTCTGTTCCATCTTCAAGCGAAATTTTTTGGGAATGACTTATTTCTGAAGTTTACGAGTTTTAATAGTATGGTCAGAATTGAAATCAAAAATTTCCATGGTAACACCAAGGGCGGATTGTTTGGAATCGGCAGGGGTGGGGTGTTAATAATTTGTATCAGTATAGAGTTACTTTCATAGATGTCGGGTCACGGTAAGGTGGGGGTGGCTAAATTTACGACGGAGGAAGTTTTCGCATAGTCTGGCTTGAGCGTCTACGGAGATTTATTAATTTATTTTTATTTTATTCTCTTATTATATCTCTTTATGAAAGGGATTTGTGTATATGAAAAGGCCGTAACTTTTGTTATTTGACGACTTCATAAAGGGTTATCAATTTTTGTGGGTAATTAAAACTATGTATATGGGCTATGGATTTTAAAATTTATATGCGTGTTTTAGGCTAGTTATTCAGAGCGTAAGTTCGGTTGTGTCGGCAGAAAACCGTTAATTCTTGCCGGTTGTTTAATAGGTTTTTATTGTTTAGGAGCTTAATAATGTGTAGTTTCTCATGGAGGCACAAAGGGCATGGGTCATCCCAAGTTTTGCAAGTTCTAGGTTAAATAATTATATTTATGCTCTACTTTTAAATTAAATAATTATATTTATGCTCTACTTTCGTATCGAGCACTATTTTTTAAAAATAATTACAAAAATACTAAGGAACTTTGGATTATTTACCAAACCAGTTTCTTTCCTATTTTCTACAATATTTTCACATATATATATATATATATATATATATATATATATATATATATATATATATGTGTGTGTATGTGTATCTATGTATGTGTATATGTAATCACATGTATGTGTGTGTGTACATGTACGCATATATATGTGTGTGTGTGTGTAGGAGGGAAATGTAAACGTGCTTTATCAATTGGATATTTTCGAGGTGATAATTTCCTATATTGAAAACAAGATTTTCCATGAACATTATTAGTTATAGACTTCTATGCGACCAACTTCGTAGGTGGACAGAGCTGTAGAACAGTTCTGAAAGTAGTTTCTTGCATAACTGTCGCTACGGTTAAAATGTTTTTGCGCTCAGCATAGCTGTGTTCACATCCACTGTTTGGTTTCCGTAATCATTCAGCAGGAATCGAAGAATGTCGATGGATGCGATTTTTTCCGCAAATCTAAAAAGAATCCAACGAGACAACTACTTCGTGCGTACTTTCAAATCAGACGCCATTTAGTCAAAATGACGCTCAGTTGTTATCGGCAAAAAAGAAAAAAAAAAGAAAAAAGTTATTGACAGGAAGATTCAGCCTTTACTTCCATATTATAAATAATTGTTTCTCACGTCGGAGGCATTACTTTCCGAACTCCATTTGGCCTATTTATTTGGATTTTTATAAACTCGGTGAATATTTTGGCAATAGATTATTATATAAATCTTCTACCAGTTTTAAATATGATTGCAGGGTATTTTCAGTAAAATGATTTCATTACTGAGAGGGAAATGCAAATGTCTCTTTGCAGACATGAAATCTTTCAAAGACGATGCATTTATGTTCTAAGTGCACTAATTTCCTCTGAGATAAATTGAAGTGTTTGTTTAAGATTTACAAATCAACTGCTATCAACATTTTACATTTGTATTTTTATTTATTTGGGATTATCATATTATGTTTTTATTTGTTCTTATCTTGAAAAGCGACAGTTCTATGAAAATAAGAATTTCTGTTTAATCCAGATATAAAAAAAATATTTCGTTTGTTGCTTCTCTCCATGGTCAGATGACACTGTAATTGAACATGTCATGCAAAACAAATGTCAAAGCGATAATTAGTTATAGGCATTAGTTTTAATAGACAACACGCAATTTTTGTTTCCTTTCTCAGTGAATAAAACAAGAAAAGGAACAGATTTAATGGATATTGAAATATAAATTTAAACGTTGCTTTAGTTACTGATGTTCGAATTTTTCTTCATAATTCTAAAAAGCAGCAAATGCGCTTGGCAGCTTATGCAGATTTTCCACCATGAATAATTTTCATAAGTTTTATAAATCTGAATGGGAAAATAGTTAAAATCTAATAAATACCGCCCACTACCCTACCTATTACGTCATATATACGTAATCCAGCATAATCCATTTCAAGAAGTTGTAGAAGGAAAAACTATCCAGTGTACTACTATTTCTAAATTGTTGGTTCATTGCTGAACTAAGACTTTTATAGTGATTTGTTTCCACATGCCCATAAAATAGCCTTTACTCGATCAGCTATGGACTCGGTAAGATATCTAGTGCCAAGATATTAACAAGTTTTTTTAACTGTTGAACGTGATATTATGTAGTTTCTATAGAACGACATATTTATTCTAACATATCCAATAAGTGTTCAATGGGATTGAAATCTAGGGAGCTTGGGAGCCAGGTGAAAAGTGAAAATCTTTTTCATGCTTCTGCAACCGTATAATTTGTGCAATACAGCAGGACGCGTTTCTCCAGAAAATGTATCATTAGATCATGAGTCTATTCCTTACACTCGTATGCTCACTAAATACGCTTTCAGCGATGGACTAAGTGAATTCTCACTGCTGCAACTATGTAGGCACATATACAAGAAGGATCGATGTAATGTATATAACAATGTATTCGTTCTTCAAGTTGACTATCTGCAAAGTGTGCCGCAGTAGCCCTTCTGTTGGTTCATACTTGATGCGAAAACTTTCATTCATTTATCGCACCGGTAAATCTTGGCCGCCCAGATCATTTCAGATAGATACTCACTACCTGTGGACGTGATCCCACCCCTCCAAAAGCCATGTCGTTTTGATCTAGTCTTCAATTTATCTTTTGTCAAAGTTATTGTTTCTCCTTGACTATAATCACGTATTTCAACATGTCATTTTGAAGTACTCGAAGCCGGTTTACTTGATTCTGATACATGTTATGAGACTAGTTTTCATTCTTGGCACATGTCGATGGTTAAAATATTCTGATTCATTAGCGTATATTTCTTATCGAACAGGCATTTTTACCTGTTATTAGTCTTAAACTTTATCACGCAATACCAACAATTAAAAAATAATTCCGAGGGAATAATACCGAGAAGCAATTGAAAATTTTTCATAAAAATCCTGGATAAAAAATACAGCATTAAACATAATAACGAAAAAAGAAACATCTGGAACCAAAGGAGAAAAACAGTCGATTTGATCGTTCAGTATAGAAATGGCAAATGGTGTTGTGTTTGACAAGTCCGACATTAGCCCAGAAAAACAGGCACCTTTTTTTATTCTGCACCTGCTGTTTTAAATGTTATTTCTAGTCATTAATACACTTAATTTAGTATGCAACACTAATAATGCTAAAACTTTATTCATTGACACATTCATCGTGTAAATATTTACTGAGATATATAAAAATACAAATAGGTACACACGTACAAACGAAAATTAAATGTCTAGTTTTCGTTCTATTTAGACTATTTCCCAGTATAAGTTGTCGATAACCTTATTCATGTCAAGTCCGATTTTCGCATTTTGGTTTTGAATACTGTCAGAAGTTTTCATGTTCAACGATTCGCGCTACCAAATTTTCTTACGTCGTTGATTCAGTTCTTATACATTTATATTAAGTTATTTGAAGGTTATCGATTATCTATTATTTAGCTTTTTTTGCTACATCCAATATTGGCGCCCAAGAAGTGCTGGCAAATATTGGCCAATTTCCTTCTAGTTAGTTCTTCCTTTATATTTCGCGCCTTTCCTTTTTCGACAATTCCAAATGCTTTTTCTAAATTTATTTAAATGGCTGGTTACTCGTCGATTACGTCTGAACAATTTCCTTCACTAACGCCTATTTACTTTCGCGGCTAAAACGTCCAGGCTGGAAATTTACTGTTACGAGAATACAATGGCATCGTTCCATTACTATACAAGGTGAAAAAATAACAAAAATTACCAATTGTATGAAAGGCGGTGCCATTCGCGAAACCCGTTGTCGTACTCTCTGCTATGTTTATTCATTTTTGATTTCGTAAATATACTAAGGCATATTCACGTTTAGTTAAATTGCATACTACATTTGTAATGTTGGCAGCAATATTCGAACTTCGAGGAAGGAAGATTTGGGGTATTGATTTATAAGTTAGTGTCAAATTATTTCTATGTCAGTCAGTCAGTCAGTCAGTTAGTGATACACGCTTGGGCGGTCACGTGACTTTTGATACATGACGGACGAGGCAGATTCCCATTGGCAATAGGTTGCCATTTCTTTCTGTCAACCGAGGCTAAAGAACCCAGTCTATCCTGCTACACACACACACACACATATATATATACACGCACGCACATACATACATACATACATATATATATACATATATATATACGTTCATTCATAGTCATATATATATACATACATATATATATATATATATATATATATATATATATATATATACGTAAATTTATAGACATATATTTACATATATACATACACACACTCACACACACACCCATATATATATATATATATATATATATACATTGTTCGGACTGTAGATCTAATCTTTATTGACATATACACGACGTTTCAGTCGTTGTACGGTTATATTTGCTATGATTTCGAACAAAACCCTTTATTTGGTAGATTGTTCTAATTCCACGTGTCATGCCTTTGTTACAGTTAATTCTCCTTCTCCAAATCTGTGTTCCATCTGTGTTTGGCTCAAGTCAATTTTGGATCAACCAATCAATGCTTTTATCTATTGGGATACATACATATATATATACATATATATACGTTCATTCATAGTCATATATATATATATATATATATATATATATATATATATATATATATATATATATATATATATATATATATATATATATATATATATATATATATATATATATATATATATATATATCTTAGGGATATTAGTGGGAAAAATTTTGGGATTTATAAACCTAATGTCTCAGTAATCTATTTTACCAGTGGTCATATTACTTTTTTTGTTATTGTTTTTCTCTAGCTCCCTGTATTACTGGTTCCCATATTATATTCATATGCTTGGCCGGCTTAACAGATTTATATAGCCTAACATATGCAATGGTTCTTTAAGTTTTTGTATTTTCCATTGATGCTCTCTGTCTAATATTTCCGATTCGTCCCACAGCGGGCGGCGATCTCAATTTTCTCTCCATATATGGGCAGCCATACCTGATTTTTCTATTTGCCCTCGTGTTACGGCCTTACAGTGTTCCCACAGTCTTACCTGCTTCTCTTTTAAATTTCCTTTCACAGATGCACAGGATGGCATAGACACACAGTCCTTAATTTTGTTCTCTATAGACGGGCTTACTTGGAATAGATGTCTGCTTACCAAAAATATGGAAATAATCAGAAAATTCCCACCAAAAGTGGACAGGAATGTCGTGCCATCCGACATTCTTACACCGATAAAGACACTTAAGACTCATCCCTTCAGGCTTGGCACCAGACTTTTTGTTGCAGAAAAACCGGGACACGCTCTTGCCCGAGAAATATTCCAGCACAACAGTTGGATATGCCATCAGTTGCAATCCGATATCTCACATTGCATCGAGGCCTTCTTCAATAGAATTACCTACGAAGAAGACCAAAATAGAATCTGGCTTGATCTGAATCATACCATTGGACCAACGATGACGAAGAAGAAACCGACTCGCGAGGAAACTGACTAAGTACCGTGATTATTCCTCCAAGTATTCGAAACCCAACGGCTTGTGCTCCAAAAGCCACGTCTTCTTTCTTTCCCCAAGCCGCTCCCCCCATGACCGATTTTAAGCTACAAAACACCATTTGTCAAATGTTTTTATCACCTTTGGCAAACTATCTATTCAATTTCGATGTGCTCTTCATTTCATTGTTTGACAGCTGTCCACCATCAATGTAATTTGCCGCTATTGCTGAAATACATTAACCACCACTCAACTGATCACTCCGTTTGGTCTCCGTATACGTTCACCAAGCGTCGATGCAGGTCAGTGATTGCTCTCTATTTGATAAAACGGGAGATATTACTTTCAGTATGTGTGTGTGTGTGTGCGCGCACGCGCGTGATTTCATCTTTTTTATTTTAAATATTTCTTATTTTCTCTCTTGTGTTTATATTCTGACACATTAAAAAAATTTCGGATACAATAAGAAATAATAAAATGAATACTTCTCACCTTTTCACTCCATTAAGAAGTGTCTTTTATTTAATAGAAACAACGACATATAAAATCGAACACTCCGGCTTCTAACATTGTCAAATCACGAAAACTGAACTTCTTAACCTTTAATGTTTTACTATTTTTTAAACACTGTATTTAAGAAGAAAACCGTATTTTCAAAGAACAATTAAAAATTAATGAGATTTTCATTCATCTCAATTCAATATATCAAAACTATATCAAATTACTTAGAATTAATGAGTAGATATCAGAAACCAATGTTAATTTATAAATTTTTATTTGAGGTTATTTCTTATATTTATGCCGGTTTAAGGTGGAAAAAAGAAATTAAAATATTAGCTTGGTGCAAAAATAATGACGTTGTTTGACGTTAAAAATACGTCAAAAAACGTCATTATTTTTACACCAACCTAATAGCTGAATCAGGAAACTAAGGGAATTCAATAGAAAAGAAACAAATAAAACAGGAAAAAGATAAACTGATAACCAGTTAGCAAATGAGGAACAGGAAAAAAACAAAAAACTAAAAAAACGAGAAACCAAGAATTGGAAGAAAATGCAAGAGAAAAGGAAATTTCGAACGAAATGAATTGGACAGTTAGGCAGAAGCAACTTTAAAAGTAGAATAGAATCAATGCTGAAAGCATTCAAAAGAATTTTTCGAAATAATATGATATCAAGTATAGATATGGTTTAACGAAATATCAACTGTGTAGAGAGGAAATGAAACAGTCATGTTTATCAGATAATTCAAGTAACTGTTCCAGACAGAATACGACTAGCGACGGACAGTAAGTCATTGGGTCATTGGTCTTAGAAGAAGAAAGTGGATGAAACCAAGATTGAGACGGTTAATAATAATAATGATAATAATGATAATAATAATAATAATAAGAAGAAGAAGAATAACAACACTTAAAATATGATGGATGCTTATTGAAACAAAATTCCTGTCACTTGATTTCCAGCAATGATCAACAAAATTCAAATAACAATAATACTAATAGGTTTGCGACCAGTTTCTACCATTCATTCTCAACAAACATTATTTTCAATACTGACATTTAAAACAGTTTCACTCTTAATAAATTTGTCAAATTTTAACATTAATTGTTTTTATGAAATCATATGGTTTTGAAATTAAAACGCTTCGCTACGGCAGCTAAAACTTAAACATTCCAAGTTTGGATTGAAAATCACAAATAGGGAGATTACTGTGTGGCAAATGGTTTGTTTTATTGCTTACTTTTGATATAGAAAGATTTTCCTGTTGATTTTATTTGTTTTTGCTATATGGATTATAATATTGACTGATAAAATCACAATTTATTGCTCAACAATTGAGTTGAAAACTATTGTTTGATAGGCTGTAAAGAAGACGTCAAAAAGAAAATGATACATTATTTTGGAATTAAAGTGGCATCAAAGTAAGCCGTAGGAAAGAGTTCATCTGCGGCGCATGCGTTGAGTGGAAATTGACGCCAGTTTAGGCAAAACCAGACAGTCAGTGATCTTCCCTTTTAAAAGCATTTAAATTGTTATTTTTATTTTTTAGTGTTATTCATATTTATGTGTTATCGACATTTGCCTGTGTATATATTTAATACTTATTTATGACTTGCATGAATATATTCAGGTGAAAGTATTTTTTAAAATATGTAAATGCTGCATTTATCAGGTGTTATTTTACTGGAATAACACATACGATAGAAATATTTTTGGCTGCTAAAAAGGAACAAAACAAAAAGTATACACAATAGATTAGCAGTTATTGTAAAAAGGGCTGTACGACAAGCATGCGTCTTCTCACCAGATCTTTTCAAGCTATACAGCCAGGACATTTTGTGAGAATTAAAAGTTCTACTAGGATTCATTATTTCCGGGCATAATCTTAACAAGATAAGATATGCAGATGGAAGTGTTCCTAGTAGACGCAGAAAAGAGACTACAAAGACTCCTATAAAAGGTAGTGAAGGAAAAGCAATTCGACTCAAACAAGACGGGAGTGCCACTAGTACGAAAAAGGGCTACAGAGTGTGTAAGTAAAGGAAATGACTGGGTATAGGAGAGCGAGGAAAGGTTAAAAAGAAGAATGGGGATCAAGGCAACGGAAGATGTCGATTTACATTAAATTTAAATTTTTGAAGATTATAGTTATCAAGGTAGCAAGGAAAAGGAAGGGAGTTCCACTGTCGGGAAGTGCGAGGAAATAAGCTGTTGGAGTAGAAGAAGCGGTTATATTTAATTGCTTCGACAGTAAAAGGGTGGGACCGAGATGCCAACCTAGTAGCACACTTAAATTCATGCAGTCGAGACACCATTGAAAATTGCTCGTCAGAGCAGATGTCATGAAAATATTTATAGAAAAGACAGAGGGAAGGCACATTATGTCGGTGAAAAAGTGACTGGAGTCGAGAACCCAAGTCAGGACCGATCACATTGCATCTGAATTAACATGTAAAATACGAATTGGAGATACCGAAATCAAACAGGTGCAACAACTTAGATATATGCTATGCGTATTAACAGAGGATGGATAGTGCGACACGGAAATCTAAAGGCGCATTGGGATAGCGAAAGATGTCTTCTACAAGCTGAGCAAAGTATTAAGAAACATAAAAATATCGTTGGAAACAAAGAATAGTACTGAACTTTTATGTAATGTCAGTCTTCTCATATGGCAGTGAATGCTGAACAGTCTCCTCACAGATGAAGAAGAGACTTAAAGTAACAGAAATGCATTTCTACAGGAGGAGGAGGAGGAGGATACCATAGACCAAATACAGGTGAACAACGAAGTTCTAGAGACAGTTGCATAAAAAGGACGCTTATACTAACATCAGGAAAAGGCAGTTCAAATTATTTTGGCACATAATGAGGAAAGGGGGCTTAGAAAATCTGATATTCACAGGACAGATTGAATGTAAGAGAAACAGAGGAAAGTAACGCATAGCCTAACTGGTGAGATTGTGTTAATGGATAGTGAAGCAGGGTTTGGGAGAGAGAGCAAAAAGACAAAAATTATTAATAGCTACAAATGACAGGAAATTGTGGAGGGCCAACATCCTAAAGGGCCACGGCACGTAGAAGTCGTTCATTCACAAATCGTCGGTAATAAGCTTGATCATTTTCGAATAATCTAGGTATGTCTCCAAAAATATCTAAAACATTTTTTAAAGACGTTGTATGACTATGAAAAAGAATACAGAAATTGCATTCTATTTACCAGGTTATTGCAATTCGTTTACCATAAATTAAACTTAAAAGATGAGACCTATTGTTAAAGCCATACACTGCAGCAATTGCAATTTCCTAATCGAGAGATGCGACGGAGAAATAAACTAAAACACCTTATAGAGAATTTATACAGACAAAATAGTGAATTTGACAAAGAGTGGGAAAGAAACCAGAAAATCTACACATGCGACATTGAAGCTTCGGTGACCCTAAACATCTATGTTCGTGTCCCTTTAGGATGTGGTCAATCATGAGTGACAACAACATTTCCTCTCCTTTGTAGCTCTAAGTAAAGCTTTTCTTTTTGTGGTCTCTCCTAATCCCTGTTCTGCCATCAATTTACATAAGCTCGTTAGATAAGTTATGCTCTCTTTCGTTTTGTCTTCAATATGTCCTGTGAGTGTCAAATTCTCCAAACACTCTTTCCTTCATTCTTCATTATGTGCTCCAGAAATTTAAACTACCTCTTCATGATGTCAAGTATAAATGTCCTTTTTGTTTCCATTTTCTCTAAAACTTCTTCGTTGCTTACATGTTTCGTTCGTGGTATTTTCAGCATCCTTCTGTCGCCTCAAGTTTCTGCAGCTGTGAAGAGATTGTCCAGCATTCACTTCCATATGGGAGGACTGATATTACATAACATTTCAGTCCTCTTTTGTTTGTTTCTAACGAAATTTTCCCGTTTCTCATTACTTTACTTAATTTTTGGAAGACATCTTTCGCTATTCGAATATGCCTTCGGATTTCGGTGTGGCACTTCTGTCTTCTGTTAAAACACTGCCTATATATTTAAATATTTTGCACTTGCTTGATTTTGGTGTCACCAATTCGCAGTTCGCATCTTGAGCTTTTCCTTCTGCTGACGACCATACTGTCTACTTGTAACTGATCATGTTTTATCCGTTCTTCTCGCTTCCCTTTACTACTATCTGTAGGAGTTCCTCTAGACTCATTAATATTATTGTATAAAAAAAATAATTCTTCCGCGTTCACAAATCAATCCCTCCGAGTTTATGACTTATTGCCAGAGTGGAGAAAAGATTGGAAGCAAAGAAATGGAAAAAAATTGTAGCCAGTTTTTGCATTTTGCAACGATAATAGTCTAGTAATTTACAAAGTGAAACAGCAAAAGAAAAAAAAGAAAAAAAAAAAAAAGAAAACGAATGATTATAAAGAATCATGCGGGACAAAAAGCAGAATTAACCGATTAATTTGGATTCATATACAATATTAGTTTCTTAGATGTGGTGGTTTTAAATCATAAGAAAGATTTTCTATTTTATTTACTTTACTCGAGATCTAATGTAAAGCCATTTTGTAACATTAATCCTTGTGGATTTGGCTGTGGAACAAATTATAGAAAGTCTTGTGTTTTCCTGGACCCAAGGATTAGTAGTGTACAGTTGAACGTACTCACTCTAAATACACACACACACACACACACACAATTCTTTTTCTTAATATTTGGGCAAATATATTTCATTATGTGAACATATACTAGTGAAATGTTAAATTCATTAACATGTAGCTACAAGTCAACTGTTGCAACCGTCAGTAAAATTCAATATTTTATTTCTTTATTGCTAACTTTTAAATGTCCAATAATAATAATAATAATAATAATAAGTGATAATTATAGTCTGAAACAATAAAAGGCATACATTTTGGGTGGATTTTGTGATCCAGACCAACCACCCAATCCAAACAAAGGGAATGAAAATCTGCCAGGTTGTATCAGCCAATTACAGTTAAGAATACGAAAGACTGGATATCAGGACTCCGTTGAGGAGTTAGAAAAGAAAATTGGAAGATAAAAGTTCATATTAATTAGCGTTCTGGGTATCGTGCCAGAAAGTTTAGAATCGAACTTAGACGAATTAAAGATTTCGGAAAGGATTCAAACCGTCTGTATAGTAACTCTTGGGTCTGAAAGGAAAGTGAAAATAAAAGTGAAAATAAAAGTGAAAATTTGCTGTTTTGAAGTGGCCTTCAGCAATAATCACTAGACATTTGGTTTGAACATGAACATATATGAAATATAATAATAAAGACAAAAATAGTGGTAATATAGTGATGTCAATCTTTGAACTGTTAGGCATACGAATAAATCTTTAAGTAAAAGCGATGAATATCGCAAATAAATAGCAAAATTTGACATGAAGTAAAATGAAGATAATAATACTGGAGTGTGTGTACGTATTTAATTTTGCATATGCATGATTAGGAAAAGCAGAGAGCGCCAATCATTTCTCTTTAATTATTCAGATTATTGATTACATTTTAACGGCACAAAAATATCGATTTCCATTTGCAATGATCGTTCAATGAACAAGTTTATCGCATGTTGCACATTACTGATCGGCTACATGAAATTCATTCATTTGTATGAAAAAATAAAAAAATATGTTTATAGTCCTAGTATGACTTATGCTAAACTTAGTTTGTCACAAATTGACAACAATGAAGTACTACAGAAAATGAAATACACTATTTTTTTTTAAATAACTACTCTACGAAGGAGGCCCGCTTAAATTTATTTACAGCAATTAAAAATCAGCCGCAAAATTATGAAATATCAATGTCGCTATATTTTTTCATGAACATTCAGTAGGCAGTAGTGTGTGTAACTTGTTAAAATCACAGAACAATTATAAAAAGAATAGTGAAAATAAAGTTAGAATTTCTATTTTTATACAATTGAAGATCCTTTAATAGATTTCCTTTTGGATGGCAAGCAAATAGATGTCAGGTAGTGTTTCTATTTGATTGTGTGTATGTAGGGAAATAGAAGAGGAGTCAATAAGTCCGTAACCTGACATTTAGCTGAACTTTTTTTGTTGTTCGATCTACAGTAAGTGAAATGCCAAAGAAAAAGATAATGTAGAAAAATAGATTTCCTTTTGGATGGCAAGCAAATAGATGTCGGGTAGTGTTTCTATTTGATTGTGTGTATGTAGGGAAATAGAAGAGGAGTCAATAAGTCCGTAACCTGACATTTAGCTGAACTTTTTTTGTTGTTCGATCTACAGTAAGTGAAATGCCAAAGAAAAAGATAATGTAGAAAAATAGATTTCCTTTTGGATGGCAAGCAAATAGATGTCGGGTAGTGTTTCTATTTGATTGTGTGTATGTAGGGAAATAGAAGAGGAGTCAATAAGTCCGTAACCTGACATTTAGCTGAACTTTTTTTGTTGTTCGATCTACAGTAAGTGAAATGCCAAAGAAAAAGATAATGTAGAAAAATCTGTTGCGTATAATTAATGCATTTCTATCATTAGTCTGCGTATTTATTGATATACACATACGTTTATATAAGGATTTCCAAATGTTTTCACATTTTTTGCTCTAAGCTCATGCAAATGTAAGAATTATAATAAGGACCAGATTAGGATTGTCTATTTTTAAATAACTTGTATCAAGTATTAAAACAAACTTGCATCTTTTTAGGCAATTTATCTATGTACCTAACCGCACATCTATGTGCATATACTATCTTATTAGTCAAATTTTCCTAATATTTACAAAAATAGTGAAGGGATTCACTTAAATATTTGCACCATTAAAATGCAGGATATTTTACATATAAATTAAAATAGACAACATGTCACTGTGTTTACAATTGGATTCATCTTACTGATTTTTTCAAGTTTCACATGACTAATCAAGTTTGTAAAATCTTCAATAAACTTTGTTGTAATTAAAAATTATGATTACTAAACACGCGCAAAATTTATAGGCAAATGATTTTAGCAAAAACTGAAAACAATATCATTACAATAACGACAACCTTCATGGGAAATGTTGAACAATATTTAGGAAATTTTTATCTACCGATTTTGTGGGCTGTTGCATTTATTCATATGAAGCATACACCACAGTGTCATGAAGAGCATCCAAAATTCATTTTTGCTGGTAAATCGCCGCCCAATGTAAAATTTCTTGCACAAGTTTTCAGTACGGGTAAAGTGGGATGAGCAAGGCGACCACTTCATCAATACCCATTTCAATCAGGATAGTCATTAGTTTTCTTAATCGAATGTGATGAAGCAATGTCGTGCAGAATAAAAGCAACTTTCGCAAAACGCTTACTTCCTTTATGAACTATAGCTCTACGTTTGCCTTTAAAAAATAATGTATATCTGAGCATTAGGTTAACATCATCTGAAATCTCAATGAGCTCACCATTTCACCTATAATCCAAACTGAAAAGATCATACCGCCACCTACACCGGTAGCCATTACTCCATCCGTCTAGCTCATTAGTTCTCAACTTGGTTCCGTGTAAACTTTCTGGGAGTGTACTCCCCCCCTCCACTAGCAAATAGGGCGTCCACGGTAATGGTTTAGTGGTCCATAGAATAATTTCACTTCGGAATTGTTACAACTGAGAATTGGAATTTCTACAGTAATCTAGCTCATATTAAAATACTAAAAATAGAAAAACAACAGTAAAACTATCAGAAAACGAGATCAAGCGATATACGTTAGCGTCCCTTTTACATTACCGGATGTTTTGACTATAAAAGTTGAATAAAATTGTGAAGGATATATAAAGGAAAATTATTTAAAAATTGCAACGGGAGCAATAAGCAGAAAGATTTATTCTCCCATTCACACTTCATCCGGTTATGGGCACTATCATATCCGGTAATATAACAACACGGACGGAACGAAATGGCTGAAAAAAACCCCAAAAAACCCAACAAATATGATTTCTTCTCAGAGAGACTTTTATAATACTAAGGCATACACAAAACCATATATATATATATATATATATATATATATATATATATATATATATATATATATATATATAGTGCAATGGATAAATTGTCTAAATTACGTGAAAATGAAAATGATACTGACATCTCATTTTAAATCTGCACTTTTTAGAAATTTATTAATTACTCACACATTTTAAAATGGCTTATTATGTTTTATTTTACTAGTGTACATAAATATTCCATAGGATTTAGTCGTTAAATACAAGTTCATTATTCCATTAAATTAGTTTTACTTCAAAATAAATCAATATACATTTTATATTTCTATGATATAATTCCTAAATTTATATATTAGTAAAAAATAAAATAAGTTTTTTTTTTCATTGAATGGTTATGGAAGTCAATCTCAAAAAATATGAGAATAAAATTAGTTCAGGGCTAAAAACAAATGTTGAGAAGCACTGGTTTAGCTTATTGCGGGCTATTTTTCGTTCAATTTTACATATGGATCTCTTTTACCGTAAGTTGCGTGATCGATCACATGCTTTCTCAATTGAATTAGGACTCGACATATTGTAATTTTTAATACTTCACCACTGTCACAAGGTTTAAAGGTTGTGTTCCTCGATAAAGATCTTTTATAACATCTCTCTTGATTTATGAGAGCGATGTCTGCAATGGAGTCGACAACGATCTTCGATGAACGTCTTTATAGTTCGGTCTTACCTGACGAAAATTTTGCAAACTCAAGCGTTGTTTTATATTTAGTTATTAAGAATTTCTCTTTATCCATCAAATCATTCTTGTATGTACGTATGCACGAGTGTGCGTGCGTATTCCCTAGATACAGCTTAAATGATACATATTACCCCAACAAATTTAAGAGCTTATTGTAAATTGACTTCTGCAGAGTACAGTTGTAAATTTAATTAAAATTAGGTGAGGGGTTCTTTAGCTACGGTTGTTTTTCTGTGTTTATGGCATTTTGATAGGAAATTGTGTATTTGTTTTCGATTCACATATAAATCCGTGTATATAAAACTTTTTTTTTGAATTGAATTCCAAGCAAGGCAGTAGAAGACACAAGTGATTACTAGGTGACAAAGAATTAGAAAACAGAAACATTGAGTTCTTCTGTAGTTCATTTGTTGCCTATTGCATCTACTCCTCTATTGTGGTGAAGGCCCAATCAAGAGCCCTTTACAGGAGCTAGCTTCAATGCCGCCTCATAGGGAGCCTTTCAAGCTAGTATATATATATATATATATATATATATATATATATATATTATACATACACAGAACCGCAAATCAATTTATGAATTTATGATTTAAAATTCATAAACTCCAGCTACCATAGCGAAGAGCTTATCAGAACAATTACCATAAAAGTATTTATAGAAAGTCAGAGGGAAACAATTTGACGGCTCTGGGAAAGTGACTGAAGCGGAGACGGCAGATCAAGACCAATAATATTACTGATTCTTCTTTGGATTTTATCAAGAACCTCTAAATATACAGCAAGTGCACTGGACCATATGTAGCAGCAATATTCTGAGCATATACGAAAGGTATACATGCAAGATAGACAATTTTTCTCTCCAGAATCTAACGCGACACAATGAAACAAATTTCTTAGCAACAAAGCTAGCAATGGATTTAATATAGTCTTTTCACTTCATGTCAGCCAAGAGTGTTAGCCCAAGAAGGTGCAACGAGCCACTCTCTTGGAAGTTAACATCAGCCATGCTAATGGAAGGTAAAAAAGAGGTCTCTCAGATGATTAATAGAAAACAGTTTTGTTTAGGAGGCGTTAAAATTAACAAGCCGTACTTTGCCTCAGTCATTTTTTACATCAGTCACCAGTTTGACCTTATCAAACTGATAAGACTATCGACTCAAAAGTAAATGGGTGTGTCATCAGCATAGATACGAAGTTGAGATCTAATATCATCAGGAAAGTCGTTAATGAAAATTAAAAACAAAATAGGACCAAGGATAAAGCCCTGGGGGACACCTTTATTAGTACAAAAGAGCAGCCATTCAGGATTACTTCAGTTCAAAAATTCATCCGGAGATGCTGTAACTTTTCAAGTACACTTGCATATTATATTCCAATTCTTATGTGTATGAAAATAATAAGCATGCATAATTCATTATAACATTATTAAATAAAATTTAAATATACATAACATTTATACAATTTAGTACACTAAATGTGAACGTTTTTTATAAACAAATATCTCAGATGTTTGACAAGTACTTGATAGATGAAGACGCTATGTGGGTGTGTTATTGTAAGACGTAATCTGTATGGCTGGAAAATTATGTCACATGACTTATCTCTTTGGTAATTCTGAAATGAAAATAAGTAATTTAGAAGCTTATAACCAAAGGAAGAAAGCAATTTCATTTACTTCGTCATTTACGAATTTATACTCTTGATGAAAACAATCTTATTTTCAAAATCTTTATGAAAGAATAACATTTGATAAATATTCCTTAGTTCCTTATTCTACATTAATTTGACTTCGAGAAAAATCAACTTGAAGTTGACATCAACAAATATCAACAAAAATTATAACTGTCTTATCAAATGTTTAGGTCTTACTTTAATGGCCTATGTAGTGTTTTCTATTTAAACAAAATAAAACGTTGTCGTAAATAAGGTACATAGAGACTGAACAATCAATATAGTTTATTGAGTGTATAAAAAATTTATGTAGATCGTAGAAACATTTGGAACACATTTATAAGTATATGTGTAAATGCTGCTTGTGTACTATGTTGAAGAGATTAATGCGGCTGCGTGTTGAAGAGCATTTAACATTTATACATTTATTGAATCAAGGAAAAACAATGTGAAAACGATTTTTGTTTCAACGATAAAATATATAATAAAATCAACAAATACAACACAATTTTGTAATGTGTGAATATTAAGGAAAAGAAAGTAGTTTCCCTTTTATCTGTTAGCTTGAATAAGATAAAATGTAATTAAGAATGTTTCTTGAATAGAATGTTCAAAGTTCTATGTTGAAATAGAATGTTCCATTCAGAAAAACATACAGTTAATTCACTTGTGTGTTATTTGTATAACGAACAGAGTGTTGGTTTGTAACTTGGCTTGTTCACAGAAAACAAATGGTGAAATGTAATTCAAGTTCTGTATTTGTGTGTGCGTAGTGAGTAGAATCAATAGGCTGTGTAGACGCGAGTGAATTGCTGAATTCTACTGTCTATTTTGGAACAAAACACTGCTTGCTTTTATAACTATTGCTAGGCTCCAGGAACAAAGGCGTGAGAATTGAAAGAACACAGAAAATATATGATTGGGTGAAAAATTAACCAATCGGTAATTTTCTAACAAAACCATGTTTGTGAAATTCACGGCAGAAAAATTCAGTGTGAGGACTGCGATTAGTAAATTGTCCTGTGGTAAAGAGTATTTATTATTTAACCAATCACAGTTGAGAAAACTGTAGGCATGGCAAAGCTAGTAATAGTCACTACATATGGATAGTTCTTTGTAATAATATATATGTAAATACACTAGAGCATTTCGACGTTGTGTCAATGGCTAACAAGCTTGTCGCGCTTGATCAATTATAATTGAGTCGTAATTTCTGTCATCACTAGTAGCTTAATAGTTACATTAAAAGTTACGAAAAATAGGCAACATCATATAAATCATTCAAACATCTGCCACGAACAAATTTTGTCTAAAAATTGAGAAAGAATGCAAAGGCAATGTAGGACTGTATATTCGCACCTACTATTCACACCCATTTTTATGCGAAAATAAAATTTAAAAGCGTAGCTGTTCTCCTTTAACATATTGAGTATAGCAGTGAACTACAGAAATGAATGTCTTAATGGAGAAAATAAACTTTTGTCTGTAGTTTTCATTTGTTCTTTTTTTTTCATTTTTTAATATATATATATATATATATATATATATATATAAAATATACAATGTATGGTATTATGTATATTTCTTTATATATATTAAATAGCTCTGTTATTTAACGTTGAGCACTGTTTACAATATAGAGCATTTCTATGTATTTGTATCGCTCGCTCGTACATCTCCCTGTATTTGGTTATATATATATATATATATATATATATATATATATATATATATATATATATATATATGTATGTATATTGTTGTACTATTAGCACATCCTTTTCCCCTTGAAAGGTATTTTATGATTGTAATAATTTACATTAAGAATTTTTCATCCTTTTCTACATTTGGTACATAAAACTATTTTTCTAAATTCTATGTATTTTCAGTAGTCATAAAACTGAGGGCTGTTTCTTAGGATTAGTAAAAGTACAAACGACTAGAAGGAAACACACTGTCAGAAAAAGTCAGTTGAAGTTCCTGGAATACATAACGAGGCAAGGAAACTTTGAGTATCTAACACTCAGAGGACATATTGGCGGCAAGAGAAACAGGGTGAAACAGCAAGTCTGTGAATTGATGTCCAACGAGAATAAAGCGATAGTGAAGTGTAAAGAGCTACCTAGAGCAATAAAAGACAGAAAGTTGTAGAGAGCCGTGATCGCCCACGTCTGTAAAGGTTATGGCCCATAAAAGAAGTACAAGCAAAATCATACAACTTAAAACGTATTAGGGGTTTGTTTAATTAGAGAGTAGTTCTTTAAATCTGTTTACTTGACAATGATCATAAAATAAATAGAAAGTGACTTAACATCGAGTTTAGGGGCCACCATAAACAAATGTGATATAAAAATAATTGGTGAATCTGGAAGCAATGTAGAATGCTAAGGAACTGAACGATGACAAGAAAATGATTTACTGTTGCAGAGTAAGGGCATAACGTTTACATTTCATGTATGCCACTGTTTATATAGTTGACTGTTTAAGATTTCAAGAGTCGAGATTACCCAGTGAAAACCTAATTTAAAATTACTAGCCATCAAGATTTGCTTGGGAGCTATGAGCTGAAAAATATTGTCATACAATATGTTAAAGGAGAACAGCTACGCTTTTAAATTTATTTTCGCATAAAAATGGGTGTGAATAGTAGGTGCGAATATACAGTCCTACATTGCCTTTGCATTCTTTCTCAATTTTTAGACAAAATTTGTTCGTGGCAAATGTTTGAATGATTTATATGATGTTGCCTATTTTTCGTAACTTTTAACGTAACTATTAAGCTACTAGTGATGACAGAAATTACGACTCAATTATAATTGATCAAGCGCGACAAGCTTGTTAGCCATTGACACAACGTCGAAATGCTCTAGTGTATTTACATATATATTATCACAAAGAACCATCCATATGTAGTGACTATTACTAGCTTTGCCACGCCTACGGTTTTCTCAACTGTGATTGGTTACACACACACACACACACACACACACACATATATATATATATGTATATATATATATATATATATATATATATATATATATATATATATATATATATATATATATATATGTGTGTGTGTGTGTGTGTGTGTGTGTAAAAATATATAGAAAATAGGAAAGAACTCGTTAGGTAAATAATCCAAAGTTCTTTAGTATTATTGTTATTATTTTTAAAAAATAGTGTTCGATACAAAAGTAGACCGTAAATATAATTATTTATTTAAAAATATGATTCCATCATATTTTTAAATAAATAATTATATATATATATATATATATATATATCGACATAAATCAATATCCGCAGACTAATTATAAAAAAGGGATTTAATATTTATTTTTCAGCATAATCTCCTTCATTCCAGTCTATGATGAAAATTCCGATCAGCATTCAACTAATATCTAGATGTCATGTCATGATAGGAACTTATCAATCCTTTTCTCTCTCTCTCTCTCTCTCACACACACACACAGACACACATTTGTTATACAGGCCGCTAAGCGACTATACGTGTATGAGTGTGTTTATACTTACATATATTATTTATTAATCAGTTTTATCTTCATCTTTCTATGAAGATCCGCTCATTCCTGTCAGCAAACACTTGATCATTGCACGTTAGATAAACACCGATTTCAAGTATCTCAATTGCTTGGAAATGCGGGTATCCACATATATCGATTTTAAGATCGAAAACTCCTGACTAATGAAATTTCAAAAAGAGAGCGACATTAAAGCAAAATGACCAAATGAAAATCTTGCATGAGTAAACGACAAATGTTGCGAGATGGCAAATAATAGGAGAAAGAAAGAATGAAAAGAAAAACGAAAGCAGACATTTCTGTATACGGAATTATGAGAACTAAAAAGGTGGGAATTACCAATCAAAATATTTATTCGTACTTAGCATCGGAAAACGATGAGAGTGAAATTGGAATGACGGGGTTTCTGTTTGCTTTAGTAAAGTTAGTTAAGATAGAATGTGTGTTTAATCGTTTGTTATAACTTGTTCGCGACTAATATCTTACCTGCTATTTTATTCTGATTGATAAGTTACAGTTATTGTCTGTCTGTTTCGATTTATTGTCTAACGAAGAATGATAAATTTATTCGGATATTTATGTACGTACTGGCATATTTATTCAAATGCGTTGGTAAATTTTTATTAACCGCTAAAATCTATATCTGGTTTAGAAATGATTAACAAAAACATATGAAGTGATTTTACTAAACTGATAGATGATATACGAATTTCTCGGCTCAACCTACTTCCAAAAATCTGCCTCAATGATCAGGGCCAAAACTCAAAATATATCTTAACATACTTTCTTAATCGGACCGAAGTGTTTTCAACACACACACATATATATATATATATATGTATTAAAGACATTTTTTATGTTTAACGTTCTTTTTATAGATACAAGTATTTAAGTAAATGCTCTGTTTATAATAAACAGTATTAAATAACATTTACCGGCCTGAATATCCGAGAAATTTTCATAGAAAATATTCGTCCTTGGACAGGATTCGAACCTGCATCCTATACGGAACCATCATTTACGCTGACGTGCCTAACCGATCGGCTACCAAGGATCGTTCCGTTTACTGCTTATAAACTTCAATCTTCCATGAATCTCGTACATTCATAACTGCTCATTGGTGTATCGAATGTAAACAAATGACGTCATATATTACGAAATGGACAAAGTCCGACAATTTATTTATTAAAGACATTTTTTATGTTTAACGTTCTTTTTATAGATACAAGTATTTAAGTAAATGCTCTGTTTATAATAAACAGTATTAAATAACATTTACCGGCCTGAATGTAATTCGAACCTGCATCCTATACAAATGACGTCATATATTACGAAATGGTGTCCATTCCGTATAGGATGCAGGTTCGAATCCTGTCCAAGGACGAATATTTTCTATGAAAATTTCTCGGGCATTCAGGTTTGAATTCCAGAGTTCCTTACATTAAATTCCACGCTAATACCCTTAGCAAAGGTATGAATCCATTTCTTCTGCCCCAGCTATGGATAAATATAACAGTCTGGGTCCTATAACCTTGGTTGGCGACTAGTCTAGGAGAAGTAAAACTGATTTTAAACTTACTTAGGACACACCACTGCTACTGCAGTACATGTGATGCCCCTACGACTTAATGGTCATTGCGATTAAAATTCAGAATTTTTCCAAAAATACTAAGATTTAATAAAAACAATATAATGGATTCTCAAATGAATTGTGAAAAATGTTGCTACATTAAATACAGCAACATTTTTTACAACTCATTTGAGAAACCATGAACTATAATAAAGGCAATTTCTAGAGAAGCCGCTTTAAAGTATGAACAACGATCAAAGAAGACTTGCAGATTGGCAGCTGACGGCATAATTTGAGGAATAACTTTTCTTTCTTCTATTGAGATGAAAATGAACAATCTCCCAATATTTTTCATTGCCTACTACTATTACACACAAGCGTGTATATAGTTAAAAATTTGATATATTTATAGTGGAAGAGTGCTCAATATCAGAGACAGAATGTTTATAGTTATAAACAATGTGGACATATTCAGTGCATAGTGACTAATTTTCACGGTTCAATGCAGTCTTCTAACCAAGTACCACTACTACTTTAACAGTCGCTACAGTCACTATCCGCACTATCCCAATATCCGCACTTTTTCTTTCTTTGATAAATATTTGTGTGTATGTATTTGTATTAAATTTGGTAAATTCTTTTAAATCTAGCATTTAGGCTACAACAGAATATAATCTATTTTTCAGTTCAATAATAAAACATCCTTCAAAGCACATACATAGAAAGTATAAAACCCGCAAGAAAAACAGTTTTGCAACTTGACCAACTAATTTACCGTACACCTTGTGGACACGCAGATGTGAAAATAATTGCTTAATCTCAAAACTGCAATCAAATATCTTTTTTTCTTTTTAAAGCGTGAAAAGGACATAACCTTTCCGGTTTGTTCTGTTTTTATTAAATGTTATTCGCGTGACATGCTTTGGCATTGTTTTAGAAGCAAAACTTAATAACGGATTACATGGACCAAAGGAAGACAACCTGAGGTAAATTCTTTAATGTTCGTCGATCCATAAATGAATGGAGCAAACATAGACAAAGTCCCAGGAAATTGATTACCTGTCTTCTATGAATGCACACTTGAAGAATACACATAAAAATGAAACTAATATTTTCATCATTCATCATCAGATGGAACCAATCCTTTTTTGATTTCTAATGAATTCAATCAAGCAACAAATTAAAAGGAGAATTTTAATTGACTTGTGTTACCTAAAAGACTAAATGTTACTCTAATTTAACAAAATTCCGATAAAAAGGGAATTTGGAATACTGAAAATTAATGAGATTGATTTTATCGAAATTGCAAAAGAATTGAACAAATGAACAAATATTGGATCAGATAAAGGCAAAATGGGAAACAAAAAAATAGCAAAAGACAACTATAGGGAATTTCATAAGTAAATGAAAGGATTTGCAGAGGACACACAAAGAGAATAACGGAACCCTATTAATAGTAGACAAAAGGAATCTATATAAGAAAAAACAAATTGGTTCTTAAGAATAGGCCTAACCAGATGGGAATAGTGAAAGACTGGGAATTGTGCAAATAACTACGATTCGTTTGTGCAAGAAGTTAAGAAATAGGGACTGTACTCGAAAATAAAAAGGAAAAAAAAAAGAAGTTTTTTTTTGTCTGAGTGTCAATGTTTCACCTGATCACAGAATGAAATTAAAATAGAAAATAGAACGAACTGGAATATGAAAGTAATAGTTGTACCTAATGTTAAATGGAAAACTTGAAACAGTCCCAAGAAATTAAAAGAACTGAAACCATCCCGACTGCAGTATTTACTAAAATCAATAGAATATTGGGGAGAGTGTTGGGATATTGAGGAGACGTGATCTCAATTGATCTCCAGCAAAATCATCTATAAAAACACAATAAGAACGCCATAAAACATTGAATCAAAGTCGTTACAGCCATTTAGCAAGCTTAGTCTTTTCTGGTGCAAGGCTACAATCTGAAAATCAAACTCTCTAAACTAGTAATTGATTGCAAAACAAAACGAACTTATTATTCATTCTAAGACAGGTGCCCTCTAATCAACGTAACTTGGCTAAATATCTCACCATTTCTTTGCGAACAGTTCACACAGCTGTGTGTTGAAAAGCTTTTATACTTTACAACACATACTCAATATAGAATTACAGTTTCACAATATAATTTTAAAATTTTCCATTTTCCATAATACAATTCGTTACACAATATATAATTATTTCCTTCATTACATAAGGCTGCAGTGTTGTAATGAAGAAAAGTTTCGTTAAATCATGCGAATGAAATGCGCAACATTTTCCTTTTTTGCGTTTTCTAAATTTTACTCCGTGGTTTTTTGACGATAAAAGGTTACAAGGTTAGAATCTTTTGTCTGGAGTATATTTCTTTACAACTGGATTTTACACATATCAAATGATAGCTGACGTAAGCACCTTGGCTAAACGTAATTCTAAGTAAAGGAAGAATTATGGGACGGATGATTGCTTTCTGGTTTTCCGTTGTCATGTTGGTTGTTAGGTGGATGGGTCTAAGGGCGATATCCATAAGTAAAAAGATTTTATGACCGGAAAGAGTGAGTGGAAAATTAAAAGGCCGAAAGCGTTGTGTAGCAATTGAATGTTATTAGTGATGTGGAAGCCGTTGTATGCAGGAGGGGGTTATCAGCAATAATAGATTGCAGGAAGAAAGTAATCAGCTCTGTCGACTGAATTTATTACAGTTTAGGATCATTATGTGGTTGGAGTTTGACTGGTTACCGAAGTTAGTGTCTATACAGCAGCAAGGATATCAAAAATAATTTTCAAGGGTTCCCACCTGAATGATTAGCACTACATAAGCCTTGTCTTTGCCAAATGATGTATTTGTCAAATGGTGTATTTGCCAAATGATGTATTTGTCAAATGGTGTATTTGTATAACTCTACCTCTATCATCAACCATTACAACCAAATATTGATCAGTGACGCAAAAATAATGCATGTTTGAAATATTCTTAATGAAAGCCGATGAGTATCGTTGGAAATAACGCCGCATTTTTAACATTCTTGAAATATTCATATGCAGGTATAAACAGTTCAAAAGGGACCATCTGTTGTGTAATGTGAAAAATAATAGAAGCAAAAAAACAAAAAACAAAAACGAAACGTTTCCTCGATTTATTTTTATTCTCAGACATATTCTCCGAGAGCTTTTTTCTTCTTTTGAATGTATTAAATAAATGGAAAGTAAGTTGGTTTTAACGTGAGAAAGGTGTGCAGTATTTTTTGCCATAGAAAGGTTTTTCTTCCGACTTTTAGACGAAACATACTTGACCAAATGTTAATTATTTTATTCGAGCATTATTCCCAAACACACATTTTTTTCTCTAGGTTCTAGTTTATCTCATCAATCATTTACTTATATTGTCTCCCTTAAATTATTTTACAATTTCCCCAATTTTCAGTCTTTATCTTTTGTTGCGCTTGTAACATAACGTATAAAAAAACTCATACAACGACGCATGCGCATTACGAACCATCTGATGATTTTATCGGTTTGTTAAATTTGGCTTGTTCGTTATTTGTTGAATTTTCATTTAAGTCCACATATCTAAAGTCTGCATTTTATTGTACTAATCTCCGTATAAAAAGTATATTGTAGTGTCTAGACAGCGATAGAAAATCGATCCCATCCCAGATTGCCTATTGAAAACAAGGTTCTACACTTTTTCTTATTACAACTATCCACTGATAAAGCTTCCTACGAAGAAAATCAATGAATGTGTTTTCGCATTGTGGTGATAGAGGAATATTTTTCTATGCAACTTTTACAAAGAATATTTGTGTGGAAAGTTGAATTTTCGTATCTGTGTGTATTTTTAGTCGAATGTGAGTTATTTTGAACTTAATTTTGGAAAAATGGTTTTTCGAATTAAAATTGGTACCAACAATAACAAAGGTCTGACCGGAAACAAACACCCACGAAGAAAAAAAAATGTTCTAAAGAACGTATGGAAGGAATTGTTGCAGCAGTGAAATACTACAGAAAATATGGTAATAGAAGATAAGAGAAATCCAGGGTCAAGGGAGATAAGCTAACAAGAGAATAAGAAAGGTGAGAGAAAAGGTGATAACTGAAAATTAAAAAATAAGATGAATATAATGAGGTAAGTGACATCTGAAAAGAAAAGAAATAGAAGAAATGACTGGTTAGTTGAATAATCATTTTCTATTTTAAGATGAAACTTATGATAAAAATTATGGAAAAATAAACAGAAATGGCGCCAGAAAAGCCACAAAGGAAAACGCAAGTTTCCTGGTGAGTACATGCAAGAAATCAAACTTCTTTTAGAAAAATATACTTTTCTATCTGTTGGCATACATATACATACACAAAAGAATTCATTCATCATATACATGGTGCTAAGATTCGTGTTTAAATACTGGTAACATTAGCAAAAGTTAAGTTAAAATACAAATTATTCATCCGTATATAAAATTTGTGTACACACAAATCGATACATACAAGGTGTCCCGCAAAATGTATGCAAAATTTGTGAATTCATAACCTTTTAAGATTTTTCCAAGAGGAAATTGGCCTTAACTGAAGTTACATCTCAAGTTTTATCAGAGGAAAAGGTAAAGTCCAGACACACATGCAATTATTAAACAATCGAATAGTGTGAACATTAAATCTTTTCGTTTTATAAAAAACGGTTTCAAGTTATGTTCTTCTTCCTCTTTTTCTCATCCTTTTTAATATTTTTGTTTTTATATACTATTTCCACTTCTCACACTACTCATTCCCTTTCACGTTTCATTTTTGCATATGCTATTAAATATGAACATAAGGAATGCATTGTGTTTTTTTTTTATAAAGTTTTCTTGTTTTCGTACAGGGGAAATGTAGGATACAAGACTACGCGCAAATTATTTATAGTTTTAACGTTTTTGACTATTCTCTGGTCATCTTCAGGAACAACATATATGTGTTGTTTGTCAGGAGAAAATGATGTGCACTCAAAGAACGTTATGGTTTAAAGATTTCATTTGAGAACACGTCATTGGGGGAATAGTCAAAAAAATCTATTGCTTACAGTTTCGGTATCTTTAGCAGTGTAAAATAGATTTTGAAAAATGTTGATTATTGAAAACCACATTTCCTGGGTTAAATGCTCTTATTCAATGTGTTTTTTTTTTTTTTTAGTTTTTATTAAACTACTTTGGGAATTTGCACTTTCAGTTTCCAAGCAATGTTGTATAAGACACGAGTATTATCGATCATTATGGATCTTATATTGGCAGGGATACATTAAGTAACATGTAATCTTATTTGACTTTGGTCAGATAAGTGGTAAGTTAATCTACAAGAGAACGTTGGGATTGTATGTCCAACAGAAATTTGCTTGGTGTTGCAAACTTCCATTAGATATGAGAATTTGATATTAAATTGTTTTTGTATAGTGAATATTTTTAGGGTTGGTGTTATTGTTCAAAACGATATTAAGAATATCATAGGTAGGAACAGATCTCTTGTCAACCCTAAGAAACGGATCATTTACTTATTGTAATTTTTTATAAAGCATTTAAGTTTATCATCACAAATACAGCGGCAGTTTGAATTTATATAAATTTCTCCTGATAAAAAACACGTTGGTTTTGTTTCTGATGATGACCAAAGAGTGGTCGTAATCACTAGAAACGACAATATGAAAAATTCCTACATTTTCTTGAATGAAGAATACGTTCCATATGAAAACTGCATAAAAAATTAAGGTATTCATTGTCACTCAGCTAGGTGAGCATGTTAGTGTTCCGACCACTAGACAAGTTCTAATCTCACCACGGCCGATTTGTCAAGGGGGTGTAACTTCTTGACAAAATATTTCTTTTTAATCATTTCACCCCAAACAAGGGAATAAAGATACTAAGACGTAACTAAGGTTACCGAGTGTGAGACGATATGAGAGAAAAAGCGCTATTAAGGAGAGAGAACAATAAAAGAACAGGAATTAAGACAAACGATAACGATTGGAATTGCATTTCAATTTTTAAAGATGAAACTTTACTGGAATCTGGAAGAGAGTTCCACAAATAAGAAGTGCTGTTTGCATATAACTTAGTTACATCTCACTATTTAAACTGCGAAATGATAAGACCTTGTCAATCTAGTACTACGCTTAAAGTCTAGGTAACATGGAGGAAAGTTCATTAGAACAATTACCATTAAAGTATTTCCAGAAAAGTCACAGGGAAGTTACATTACGTCAGTAGGAAAATGTAGGCTAGATGCCAGGTCAGGACCAATAACATCGCAGATTATTCTTTGAATTTTATCAAGTATCTCCAAATACATAGCAGAAGCACCAGACTAGATTTGATAGCAATATTCAGTGCAATGATAAATGGTAGACTTAAAAATATGTAACATATGTAATGTAACATATATTCTGTCGAGAAAAATTGTCTAGCACGATACAGTGAACTATCCTAGTAACAATTGTAGCAATTGATTCAATATAATCTTTCACTTTATGTCAGCGGAAAACGTTATCACGAGAATGAACAATGAGTTACTCTTCTGGAGATTAGCATCAGCCATGCTGATGGTAGACAAAAAGGGTTCTGTAAGACAATTAAGAGAGAGGATTTTTTTTTGGGGCGGCGTTAAAATTAGCAAAACCATTTCTTGCTCCAGTTAACAACAAATTGTACATTTTCTTTTTAGATCAGCTGCCAATTTGACCTTATCGAACCGATCAGACTTACTATTGAGACGGGAGTAAATAGTTTTGACACCAGCACAGATACCGAGTTGATAACTGATGATATTAAAAAGGCCATTTATGCAAATTAAAAACAACGTAGCTGCATTGATGGAAAAAAAGATCAATAGAGTGGCTGTTTGAAGATCAGTATGCCAAACCTTGTCAAATGCCCTCGAGATATCCAAATGTGTGACATTGTTGGCAAAGGTTTGAAAACTATATGGGTTGACCCAAGTCTTGTAAGTGAAATCGAATAGCCAATGTCAACGATAAGTTGTACTAGCAACTCACGCCAGGTTACGCACTCCAGTTCACTATAGTTGAAGTATAAATCAGGTTGGTACTGTGAGTTTAATAAAAATGTGTATGTGCAGGCGTCTGCAACAGCAGGAATTATCTAACCACGTTAACAGACTTACTGACACGAGTGACCAGCCATAATATATATATATATCCCAGAGTAAAAAAAAAAAAAGAACACCCCCCCAAAAAAAACAGCGTAAATGGATATACCAGACCCAGAATCGCGTTTAATGGTCCGTATTCAAATGTCTAAGTCCATATTGTCCTTGTTATACAACCAGGATAGAATTGGGTGTG
This sequence comes from Acanthosepion lycidas, assembly GCA_963932145.1. Taxonomy (NCBI): domain Eukaryota; kingdom Metazoa; phylum Mollusca; class Cephalopoda; order Sepiida; family Sepiidae; genus Acanthosepion; species Acanthosepion lycidas. The sequence goes on along the minus strand of OZ010598.1, from coordinate 53,660,117 downwards.
CTGTCATATTCGTGGCTTTCATGAGCGACGAATTCTCTTTTGATTTCTTAATATGAACGCCTTTGATGTAACTATATAAATACTTCTCTATTCGGAGTTATATGTCTTCAATAATACTTTACGAAGAAAATCCCTCTAATATATATATATATATATATATATATATATATAGGTTGCGATGGGTAAATTGTCGCCATTTTATATTTTTAATTTGACCCATGCACGTATAGTAGGATCATTGAGAAAATGAGCACCATGACGCAATTCACTCCGCCAGAAATTTGGGAACGGCATGTTATACTGTTTGGCATTCGTGCCGGAAGCCCCAATACGAACATTTTAGAGTGTTTGAGTGTCAATCTGATGACAGTGCAGAGGATTCGGAAAGAGTTGGATGAGTCTAATGTTGATTAAGAAAGTACGCAAACTCGGAAAACTCACTCTGATCGTTCTGATAAGGAAAGAATTCTCGAATTTGTTGACGAGAGCCTCAGACACAACACGGAGGCCTACATTTGTTACATTTTGTAATACCTAAGATGAACTAAAAGCAAAGATTATGGCAGTGTTCACCAACTTAAACAAGGAGACCGTCTAAAAGAGTAGCCGAGGGATCCAAAGTCATCTAGAGGCTGCAATTGAAGGCAATGACGATTTTATTGAATGGATTTGCTCTTTGGTATTTCCAGATATTTTTGCGTAATTTTGGTAAATATATCTGTTAAAATGAGATGTCAGTGTTATTTTCATTTTTGCGTAATTTAGACGACAATTTATCCATTGCACTATGTGTGTGTGTGTGTGTATGTGTATGTGTGTGTATAATTAATATAAGTAAAATGTTTGTCATTGACTGAAGTTAACTTCAGCGTCCCGACTCTAGAATTTTACACACACACATATATGAGAGAGAAATGTCATTGAGAGAACATTAAAGGAAAAACTAAAGAAATAAACGTTAATTACGTTTGTTACTTTGAAAAGCAGGAATATATTGACTCTGTTGAGGTGACTACTTAATGTATATTTTAAGGTTTATTATAGTTCCCGTATAACATCACTGCAGATCAAATGTCAAAAATCTCTAAGACTTACTTGAATACCCTCGATAACCTCATCAGTGCGGTAATTTGCGCCGCTCTAAGTCTTTCACAGATGTCTTCCTGAGAATCATTCAGAAGAGAGCTCCATAGCTGTAAACATGCCAAATGTATCTTGTCAAAAACAGTGCCAATTTTGTGGTAACGCAGCTCATAATCGGAAAGTCGGTCCTGCGCTTAACATAGATGAATATTCCCATTTCCATTTTCGTGTCCGGATGCCAGTTCAGCAATGGTGTTAAAATGCCTTGACCAAATTTTCAGCGTTTGCGGGTTCCCATCTTATGTTCACTTTGATAGAGGTGTATCCTTTATTAGCCAAGAATTAAAGTCCTACCTAACTCAGAAAGGAATAGCCACAATCACGTCTACTCCATACCACCCAACAGGAAATAAGTAGAACAGTACAATGGACTTATTTGAAGAAACGCTGTGAATATGACAATAAAGATGAGGACGATAGAGCGAACAATGTAAATAGTGTAAATGATTTGCCGTAATATTTTATTACAGATAAATAAAGAGGAAAATCTGCATTTTTCTTTTGCTTCTCGAAGAGACCTTAATCTGATTCGAAATCTTCGTTAGTTCCAAATACATAACGTCTAAATATGGAGCTGGCACCAGAGATCGGAAATATGCAGAAGTCAGAATAACAAATGTTGATTTTAAAGTCAGACACTCATCCCTAGAAAGATTAATGCAATATAATCTTTCTTCTACTTCAGTTGATTTTAGTAAACTTCTGTTTTTTAAATTCTTTACACACGTACCCTTGGCTTTATTTTATTCGGTCTAACCTTTCTAAGTTGATCTAATAAAACGCATTCTAGCGTTTTATTAGACACCGGGAACAGTCATTCCACTTCTTGCGTAGTCAACATATAACCCAGGAAAATATAAAATATTTTTTTATTCATTTAAACTGCTTGGCTTAAATAGAAATCTAACTTTTACTTCCCAGAAATGCTTCGAGAAAAGTTTAATATATGAATTTTTATTAACACGTTTTGAAACCATTTAGTATCTACAAATCAGGAAAAAAAACGTTCATTTCAGGAGAAAAAGCACAAAGTCACCAACCAAAAATCAAGCATTTTAAAACGATGACGACATCCGGTCAGAAATAGGTAATATTTAATTTAAATCAATAGATAAGTGTATATTCTTTTGTTTCATCTTAAAATGGTCATGTAGGTCTCAAGCATCATTAAGTAGAATCATGTTGTTACGATGTAACTTATAGAACTCGTCAGCAATTAGGCAATTCCAAAGTACATACCAAATACAAACATTCATTAATATATATATATATATATATATATATATATATATATATATATATATATATATATATATATATATATATATATATATATAAAGATTTGATTGGTGGTACAAAATTTATCACCGCCATAAAAAGACACAAATTATATTTATTACCACTCATGATGAGAATGAGTAAAAGATAAAAATGAAAAACGAGCCAGCTAACTGGTTTCGAACCTCGCTCAACAGAGCTAAATCGAGGTTAATAAATATAGAATTATCACTAAAAGGAGATGAAGAATATGTATTGAAAAATATTCTTAGATGAAAATTAGTTGGAGGCCCAGTACGAAATTCTTCTGTTTGCATAGCGAAGGATAAAATATAAATGGACACCAACACTTTTAAGTGGCAATTCGAGTGGGACTTGCTAAGAATAGTAAATGAGTCTACACCAAAATTAGCGGCACAATTATTGCTATTGATTAGGTGATCTGCGATGGAAGACCTGTATGTATTGGTCAGAATGTCTGAAGGAGTATACTTAAGACTGCGGATCTTGGTTGGGTGTTGCTTTACTCTGGCATGCAGCCTTTGAGTCGTTCTCCCTAAGTAGAACCACAACTATATTTAAACGAATAAATCAAAGAACTATTATGATGTAGAGGAAGAACGTCTTTTCACATGGATGGAAGAATAGGCGTGGCAGAAAAAAAACTACAGCAAAAAAACTAGCAGCAGAGTAACAAGATTGAACCGCTAAAGAAACCCGCTTAGCATATCTATCTCTGATACTACCCAGTCAAGGAAGGAGCAAGTACACAGGACATCTTTGTATTATAGACAGTTTAACTTTATTGAATTCCAAAATTTGGTTTTTAATTATTGATTGAACAATGCTTAAAAGATAGGCATTGCTACAGAGAATAGTTGTAATAAATTCCAACTAATTTACATCTAAAAATGTTTTTTTCAATACATATTGTCCATTTGTTGTGATAATTCTATATTTATTGAGCTCGATTTAGCTCTGTTGAGCGAGGATCGAAACCGGTTAGCTGTCTCGTTTTTCAGTTTTATCTTTTACTTATCATCATGAGCGCTAATAAATATAATTTGCGCCTTTTTATAGCAGTCATATATATATATATATATATATATATATATATATATATATATATATATATATATATATATATATATATATATTATACCACTCATCTATATCTCAACATTTCGAACAACACTAATTCTACGGCACAATACATAATCAACTAAAATCTATACACACAATGATCATACACTATTTCAAACAAACATTTATATGAATAAATGCAGAAAAATGGATTTGAATTGTTATAAGTTCACGCCCACATCAACAAATTTGAAAATTTATACTTCACACCAAAAAAAACAAAAACAAAAAACAAAACAAAAACAAAAAACAAAACAAAAACAAAAACAAAACAAAATCAAAACAAAAATAAAGTAAACATTGAAACAAGATAAAACACACAAAAAAACAAGTACAATAAATGATAAATCCTTCTGTCTTCTAAACACTTGTATTTTATGTTCTACCGTACTTAATTTACAATGCATGCTTAAGAGACTTCATATTTTTGGCCTAAATGTCAGAGAACTTAAAACGATTAGTTGATTAATTTTTAGTGCACCATTTTACTTACAATTTTTGTCACGTAATGCAGACAATCGTAGTGCATTATTTAAACAAAACATCTATAAATAATCAACAGTGCCTTCTTATAGTAATCTGTCATTTATATTATTGCCAACTAAGACTTTTACATTATATAAGTAGCGAAGTAATCGCTCTAAGTAACACGCTGCGTAATTTCTTGCTATATTTTTTTACTCTAACTGAACATGTTCGACAACGACTACTTAAAAAGGGAAAAACGCTATTGCACACATTTACATTTTGAGAGGACCGTTAGAAAACCCATTAAAAACAACCGGAAGTTGTCGCTTAGATGTCAAAAAGCATGCTTTAGTGAAAAGCTGTAAAATCAGTTAAGCTAAAATCACTTCCGGCTTTTGATAACAGATTAACTTTTGCAATAAAATAAGTGAGGCAAGCAAAGACACTATAATAGGGACCTTTACAGAAACTCGATAACTAAGGATTAATTAAATTAATTTTTAAAACTGAAAAAAAATTCTTGAATCATTTATTTCAGTTTTAATCTCAAGCTAATAAATTAAATTTAATATTTCCAATAAGCAAAATACTTTGCTGTATTTATTAGGTTGGTGCAAAAATAATGTCGTTTTCTCACATAGTAACATATGTGAGAAAACATTACTTTTGCACCAACCTAATAAAAACTAATTTAATTTGACTGGAAGGATTTTTCGTTTTGAAATCAATAACATTCGCTGATTTTAGCGTCATTTTTGACCATCAGTCAACATAATGTAATTCTCTTTATTAAAAAATCATTCAAAAATAAAATATGCTTTTCTGAAACTATTTAAGGAATATTAGCGGATTTAAAGTTTAATTAATCGGATTTGAAACAAATATTATTTACTTTTTGTTTAAATTTCACATAAATGCATTTTTAACATTTCAATACAGAGGTAGGTGTTTATTTAAGGTGTTGACAGGTTGACTGACAGACAGAGGTTTATCTAATTTTTTCTACTGTGGACAATTACGTGAGTAATATAACTTGAGTGACTTTTTATGCAATTTTTAACTAGTAATTTAAAAAAATTATAAAAATATTCTCTGTAATCTAATGTTTTATACTATAAGACTTAATGATGCTTGAGACGTACATCACCATTTTGAGATGAAACAAAAGAATATACACTTATCTATTGATTTAAATTAAATATTACCTATTTCTGGCCGGATGTCGTCATCGTTTTAAAATGCTTCATTTTTGGTTGGTGACTTTGTGCTTTTTCTCCTGAAATGAACGTTTTTTTTCCTGATTTGTAGATACTAAATGGTTTCAAAACGTGTTAATAAAAATTCATATATTAAACTATAGTTATTTTCTCACACACAAAATTCAAAATTCTTTTTAAATATCCGGGTTCGCTGAATTGTTGTAAGTTTTTCCATTTATGATTAATAAATATAGTTTTTACTTAATATCAGCTAATCAGTACAAAGTAATTCAGAAATTTAAAAGATTTAAAACTTTATAAATTAATCTAATTAAATTTTTTAAAAATGAAAACAATTCTTGCAAAAATGAATCGAAATTCTTTTTTAAAGACAACAGTGTCATTAATATATCTTATGCATAAAAACAATTAAAAGGATTTCTAATTAAATAATGTCTGTTTTCATGCATTTTTTATTTTCCTATTCACAGCAGATTTTCGTCAGCTGGGGGCCCTGTTTAAAAAATATTTAAATTTCATAAAATTAAATAAGTTGACGGGACAGATTTAAAAAATGTTTTTACCAAGATTTTCTAAAATTAAACATTTCTAAAATAATTTAATTCATATGTGAATAAGTTCTGAAAGTTTCATCAAAATCCAACAATTATTTATTTGGCAAGAATTTCCAAATCAATGTGTTTTTCGCCGCAAAAAAAGACGTTTGGTTCTCCTCACCACCTGACGTAAGAAAAACAATATTTTTAACCAAAATTTCCAACGTTCTAAAAAGGATAAAAAAAATATAATTTAATAATTAAAAAGTCCTTTGGTCTTTCATCTTAAGATTTTTTACAAAAACACTTTTATTTTTATTAAGTTTGGGAAATTTTTCCATCATGGTATGCTAATATTTTGGCGAATCTGTTGCGGTATGTATGCATTACATTATCTTTATTAATAGAAAACATTCATTGATCAATCATAATCTTTAAGACATGGAAATAAAATTTCACCTTAAAGCATCTTTTTAGGGTATTTTTTAAGTATAAATATAATGAACTAAACTTAGTTAGTCACATGAATTTTACTCCAAGAAGGTTAAGCCAGTGGCTCATCAGCACACATGTTTACCGCCACAGACATGTTTTGTTATCAAGAAAAATAATTTTAATGTGATTTTTAACATCAAATAATAAAAAAGGATTTTTTCTCATATTTATAGACACACTAAACTTCACAAATAACACCGTATTTAACAATGGCTTCAACGTGAGTTAATGTTATATTCCAGATAGGGAAATAAACAATCTTTATCGACCCTGTGAATATTTACTGTCACTAGAACATTAGTCCAATATGATGAGAAGACGAACAATTGATTTAAGAAGCACCAGGAAAATAGTTTGTAACATGCAAGTTGTATGTGTGTACATACTTTTCTATTATATAAATTGTTAAATTACTGTGCAGTAGAGGTTAGCTTCCAAGGCCATATATATCCACGTCGACCCCTACAATTTACTGATAGAAGTAAGGGATTGAAGAGAAAGACAAAGGTATTAAAACTATTTACGAATCAAAAAGCGAACAAGGTGAAAATTTATTTTAAAACATGAGTGAAATTTGTTATTTTAAGAATAGAACATATTTACGAGCGTTGTTCAAAAAGTTCTAAGCCTCACTCAGAAACAGTTGGAGAAACAAGACAGTTTTTCATTATTTTTCAATATAGTCCTCGCTTGACATTAATACACTTGGTCCAACGATACTTAAGCATTGCAATTCCATCATGGAAGAAGGTGACCTCCTGGTCCTCCAAAAAATCCTCCACAACATATGATCTCATCGTTGTTTCCAAAATTACTGTCACTCAGGTGGGATTTGAAACAGAAAGATGTCAGGTGAAGCTAAATCTGGTGAGTAACAGGGGTGGAGGTAGCAATTGAAAATTACACTTGTCTCCTTCAGCTAATGCTCAATAAACAAAGGCAGAATCTGATTTTAAAAGGAATCCACTACTAATCATAGAATTTGATTTAAAAAAAATTAATATTGACGAATCTGAAAACTTTGGAATTTGGTAAAACACAAACACTTTATTCTTTTGGTGTATGCATAAAAGACAATTTAATAAGAACTTGATTCCTCTTCAAGTGACTTGACTGATTGTATAGTTGTATAACTTGTAATTGATCCGATATTGTAATCTTTTGTTTGAACTTTGACAAGTAATATTTGCACCAACGCCAAACAAATTAAAATTTCTTGCTTAATTAGATAAAATTTCAGATGATGTACTTTGTCGGATTCAAATAACTCAATTTCATTTTTTTATAATGATTTAAAAGTAAATTAAAGCACGCTTTCCTATTTTTTTTCTTTGGAAGACAAAACAAAAAGAAAGTGAAACAAAGAGAGGAAGAAAAAAGTGAAGAAAATGAGAAAATGTTAAAAGATCAAACAAAAGAAACGAGTGGAAAGCAATATTAGGAAAAATGTGTTTTAAATCAAATATTCGATAAATCGAAGGCCTACATTTTTAGAAAAAATAAAATCAGAAAATAAAAGGAACAATAAACAAAAAAAAGGCATCCTAAAATCGCTTTTCTGCGATTTTAAAACCCCATGTGCATACGCCCTTCCCGTCTCATTTTTTGCCACAGGGCTAAAAACACGTTTCCGATATCTCCGAAGACTTTTCGCTATCGTATCCATTTCATACTCGTATTCGCAACCAATAGATCAGAACCCCACCCCATTATCACAGTTGATCTATTTTCGCCGATACTTTGGCTTTGATGATATTTTATGCAGAGAAAGTCTTAGAGTATAACAATCTGATAACATTGCTCTTGCTGAAAATGGAAGCACACACGCACACAATATGATGATGCAAAAATGGCTTCTCGTCACGACCATCAGACGAGAGTTTACTTTCTGAATTATTTTCATGGCTACCAAGAAAGTTTTTACAAGCTCACTTCTGAACTTAATGCTTAAAGTAACCAACATAGAATCAGATATTGTATCGATCTTATCGTCAAAGTTTAGCAATAGGAGTTGGTGAAAAAAGTGTGCGTCTGTTTATTGATATATAATTTTTTTTCTAATGGAATTTAGAGAAAAACGGAATATCTTTTGTCCTGACATAAGTTTTAGATACATTTTATTCAATACTTATTGCATAACACATAACATAATATTGACTTATATATGTTGTAGATTGCTTGAAATTTTATTGTGATAAAAATGCTATCTATTGGACATTTTAATATTAATGTTCCTTTCCGAGTGGCTAATTCGTGTTGGTATATCGGTGTTTTTTTCAGTATTCACAAAAAACATAGTCGTTTTATACTGCATCTATGCTAAACGGATTCTAGCTACAATTTCTGAGAGAGAGAGAGAGAGAGAGAGAGAGAGAGAGAGAGAAACAACCTGGCATAATCAGTATTTGAACAAGGCCAATACGCTCAAAATCTCGCTTATGATGACTTGTGACTGGCAGAACCGTCGACATCTGAACAGTTTCGTTTTTTTTTTCACACACAAGCCATGGATCAACTCCTAGGTGTGGCTCTCAAGCATTTCTCAACGGCACCGCACCCTGGGATTGTCTCCTCAGGCCCCGTATTATCAAAATAGTTACCTCCTTGAGAAATCAACTACGGCGAGATTTGAAACCAGTTACCTCCTTGAGAAATCAACTACGGCGAGATTTGAAACCAGGTCTTATGGTCGGAACGCTAACTAATCGGCCATTTTCTCAATAATCAATTCAATATACGTAAAAACTATTGAACAATGTAAAAGGGTCTATAAATATGTGCAGTGAATTTCGACGTACATAATCTTAAGTTATTCTTGAGTTTTATTTCAACATCTTTACACTTACATTTGTTTTTACTTTTAGAAATTATAAAATTCGAACAGAGAAGAATATATAAAATATACCCAGAAATTTCTGGCACAGTGGATAAAGGCGTTAATTAGATCCAGTGACAGGACCCAAAGAGTGTGAGTTCAATACCTGGTTAAGGCGATGGAGAACTTGGCGGGGAATTAACAGGAGACAACTGATAACTGACATCCATTAGACATGGCACGTGGAACTAGAACAATCTACCCCAGCGTGCGAAATAAAGGGTTCAGTTCGACATTCCAACCACCTGAAGAGCGTACAACGGCCGGAACGTTGTGATAAATATGGCAACAAAGATGAGGATGATAGTCCGAACAATGTAAATAGTGTACAATTGAATATTAAACCCACGAATCTCTAGTTTTATTTATTTTTTTCATAGAAGATATTTTCTTTAATATAGCACCAGCGCTACGAGGCTTCGACCTTCGATCTTCCACTGCTCTGTGATCAAGAACACAGCGTGGGCAGAGTTGGTGTGTATCGAAGTGGCCAGTGACCAACAACCAGTTTGGACCAGAGTCAGTATTGACCAGCGCAGAGTTAGCCCCGTAGTTAATACGTCGTTCGAAGAACTTGAAGACCGTACTACTAAAACGTGGTTACACCACAGGGTGTAGGCGGCGGCGGCGGCGGCGGCGGCGGCGGCGGCGGCGAAAGCACAAATGCCTTATTTTAATTTGAATTCTTTTTTTATTTTTATTTATAGATTTTATTTTTATATTTTATTTTTATCAGGACTCGCTATATATTGGAGATAATTTGACCTCCTATAAAAATAGTTAAAAGAAAATAAACATAAGAGATTTAGTAAAATTTCTTGACGTTTACAGAAACTTATTCCGAAAATTTGTGAAAATAGTTTATCGTAATTCAAAATATTGGCCTGGCACCAACACATAATACTTATCGGAAACGCCAGAAGTGCTGTATGATAAAAAGGATGAACACAAAAGCCACTATTTACGATAAAAACTTTAGATATTTGATAATGCTGTTTTATAACTGTAACGCACATACACTAACCCAAATGTTTAGTTGATAAAGAGGGTGAAAAATTAAAGTACATAAAATCATGTACCTCCACAGAAACGTGAAACCGAAGGTTGAAATGAATTTTCCTTTTGGAATGGCTAATATCGCTGGTTTTAACGCCATTTTTAACCATTCGCCATCACGGTGTAATTCTCTTAAAAATCTTCCAAAAATAAAATATAGTTTTCTAAAACTATCTGAGAAAGATTAAGTAAGACTCCTGGATCTTAGACTTATACCCGACCTCAAGTGGAACTCGTACATATGATCCATTATTAAGGATGCAGGTAAAATGTTCGGCTCTCTGTACTGCTCCAGTAATTATCTGACTCATCCTAATATCCTCTACGTTTACAATAGCCTGATCAGGTCAAAAATGGAGTACTGTTGTCATTATTTACATACCTCATCTCAGAAATATAGACAGATACTGTCGTCATATTCGGGCGAGAGCTACCCAGGCATCTCCCTTCAGCCTTGATAGAGTTCAAAGGCGTATCTGAGCCCTTGTAAATGAAGAATTATTCTCCACCCTTAAACCTCTCTCTCACAGGCGGGATATGGCAAGCCTCTTGTTGCTCTAGCACTACTTTCACGGAAAGTGCTCGGACAAATTACATATTCCCTTGTTCCGCCAAGACAAATCTTCACAGCAAGAACACGCCTTTTTACTTAAATAGTGTCACAAACCACCCGCATTCATTCCGTATTCCATCGGTGAGAAGTTCAACTCGAGCAGATGCTTCACGCGAACCAATGCCCTGTAGAACCGACTCCCAACAGGATGTTTTCCCGATCACTACAATCTTAAAACCGTTATCTTACACTCTTATACACACAAATGACTTCCAAATGTAACCTTCTACCTTGTTGGATTGTCGCTCCCTGTTTAATAATATTTCACTGCGCTATGATTTTCGAATTATCACCCCCCGGCGATTTACAGGCGGCGCGAGATTTGAAAGACTCAATCTCTTTCTCGGTGACTTTTCATAGCAAAAAAACATTCTTTTCACTCCTGCAAAATGTGAGTAATCAACTATAGATACATGAAGTTGCTTTGAACTTTTCACATTTCATTTCATTTTTCATCTTTTCTTTTGTAAAAAGTTCTGACAATATATTTGCTAATATTTTTTTTTCAAATTCTATGTCTTATTATTCCTTTGAATTTATACGAATCCACTGAAAGGGTACTTTTTTGTTTGCTATTAATACATCGTCGATGTATGCGAAAGTGAAAGATAAACCTCTTAATACTTCGTCTATCAATTTTTGAAAAAACTGGGCCACGTTTTTTTTAAACCAAACAGCATTCTGGGAAATTCGAATAAATCGAAAGGGGTGGTGGTAGAAGTCTTTGGTATATCATTTTCTTCGACGGGGATTTGGTATTACGCTTTGATTAAGTCATGTCTAGTGAAAATTTTCATACTCTTTAATCCCACCGCGAAATGTATATGCGGGATAGTGCTGAGAAAGATATCGGGAAGGCGTTCCATGGATTTTGTTGTTGTGTTTCGTTGTCTATCAGTGTCTTAGTAGCCATGATAGGTTGAAATTTGTGAGGAAGTCTGCTCCTAGTATCGGCGTCTTTATATCTGCTAGTATAAAATTCACGAAAAACTACATCGGATACCAAAATTTAACGTGATATTCCACCGTATGTGCTAATTTTTGTACCGTTCACTGTGTGGGGTTTATACAGCGCTGGTTTTAAATTATTCTTCGTTGTCGGAAGGATAAAGCTAATTTCGGCCGCTCTGTCGACTAAAAATTCATATCCATGAGAAAAATGACGAATGTAAAATAGACGACTTTTCTTCGAATATGCGGACGCAACCGTCGTCATTACTGGTCAGAATATGCATTTCCCTGGCTGGGTGGTACGAATGTACAGCGATGAGAAATGAAATGAATCTGAAAAGATCAAAGCAATTTTAAGCGTCTATAGTTGATTACTCACATTTTGTGGGAGCGAAAAGAATACGTCTTTTCGCTATGAAAAGTCACCGAAAAAGAGATGTAGTCTTTCGAATCTCGCGCCGCCTGTAAATCCGCAGGAGGCGATAATTCCAAAATCTCGTCGCGGTGAGATTTTATTAATCAGGAGGCGATAATCTAACAGTTTCGAGTGGCCCCAGCATTGTAAAGGGTGAACCTCGCAAAAAAGAAGCTTTAAAACTTTATAAATTCTAATAAAAAATAAAAACAATTCTAGTAAAAATTGATTATTCATCGAAAATGTTTTTTTCTTAAGACAACAGTATTCATACTTATTCATAAAAGCAATTAAAAGCTTTTCTAATTAAATAATGCCTTAGTTTTAATTGCTTTTTTATTTTATGATTCACAGCAGATTTCCGGTAATTGGGCGTTCTGTTTTACAAAAAGAAATTGACGATTTAAATTATGCAAGGAGTTATGCGTATAATATAAACATTAAACGCTGAAGATAATTAATTTCCCAAAAATTCATAAAATTAAATAAGCGTGTGCGTGTGGGGATAATAGATGTAAAAGAAAGAACATTCTTTACCAAGATTTCAAAAATAATTTCATTCATTTTTGTATAAGTTGGACAATTATTTGATTTTGCAACAATTTCCAAATTAATGTGTTTTTTCATGGCAAAAAGGACGATAAAATTTCTTATACCACCCCCACGTCACTGACGTAAGAAAGAACAAAATTTTCAACCAAAATTTCGAACGTTCTAAAAAGGATAAAAAATATAATTTAATAATCAAGAAATTCCTTGGTCTTTCCTCTTAATAATAATAATGAATTTTCAAGATAAAACTTTGTTTTTGTTAAGTTTGAGGCATTTTTTAATGATGGTATGGTAATTTTTTTATCGAATCAGTGGAGGTAACTAATTAAAATATACAGACAAATAGTGAGAGCGAAAGTTAAACGCAAAGTGAACGAACGAGAGATAAATGAAAAGAAGTATTTAAACCGAGCGAAAAAAAAGAGAACTCCTGTGCATGGAAACTGCTAAAAAGTAGCTCTTTAAAAAGTGGATAGTCTAAAATACTTTTTGGATGAAAACGTGTTAAATGTTAGAAGATTTAATCATATTTTTGTCATGTTATATTAATTACTTTTAGTTCTAGTAACAACTGTAATTTAAACTGTTGAATATTCAGCTTTCTTTAATTCAGCTTATCTTTGAGCAGATAAAAAATACTTTCAGAAAAGAAACATGGATGCAATAAACAAAACAACCCAAGTAATTTTTCTACAAGTGAAACCTTCAAAAATACAAAAATATCAGATAAAGGCTACCTGGTGTTTGCGGGTGCGTCTTGTATGGCTTGTCAGACTTTAGATAAAAGGCGGCCATGGGCTTAGTTATTACTTACTGCCGTTCATGATTTCTGGAAGGATCGAATTCCACGTCTTATCCCGAAGGGTGGTGGCCATAGAAATAGAATCAGCTATTTTACCGATCTTATGGCATTAGGGATCAGGCTTTTCCAGTTTTATTTATTTGTATGATTAAATATTTTGTAATTCCTAATAATCAGCACAAAATGAAACTGCTACATATCTTTTTGATGTAGTAGATTGTTAACTAATTTATATAAAGAGACGGAGAAGAGAAAGATATAAAAAGTAGACAGATAGCTATAGTATATGCAAATATATCAGCGTGTTATGCTTGCTTGTCGAGTACTGTCCTGTGCTTCTTTTTAAAAAAATCACTATGAATCTTAAAATAGTGTTTCCACATTTCTTACAAAGTAAATATAAAAAACTCCCAGATAATTCCAAATCTAAAGAAGAAAATTACAAATTAATAATTAGACATTTTAAGGACTTTTTGATAAATTTAAAGGTTATTATTTCATTAGGTGTTTTGTCGTTCCTCTTAAATATTTTGCTTCTTCGGCCTATTTAGTTTAAAAATTGTACCGTTTACTTAGAGACTTGGTCGATTTTTGAAGATCTCTCTCTAATAAATATATCTATATATATATATATATAATGCCATCCACAGACAGACTGTTTCGCTGTATCAAAGTTGCTCCTAGCTAGGATCGAAACCCGACTGAATTGGTATCAGGCGGATATTCTACCACTAAGCTGTCGGCACACGGTTGGGATGAAGATGGATTTTTGGCGTATTTATTTTAGGAAACACGCCCAGTGACCGACAGTGACTCAATTCGGCTTGCGAAGAGTCTCGCTATATATATATATTGTTCGGCTTTCAAACATTTAACAAGAAAACACATCTTTTAAATGAAACAAAATAAAAGGTTATTCTCTGAAGGAAAAATAGAAGCAGAACGTCAGTTGAAATAAAATTGATATATTTTCAGAAATATACAATAACAGTAATGTGTTCAATTTCCTTTGCAGTGAAGTTAGTTAATATTAATAGGTCGTAGTACGGCGTGGACACATTTACTTCATGAAGGTCAGCCTAATGTTTATTAGGGCTACGCAAGACCTTAATCGTCGGCTGCTGGCCCATCACTTCATTTGTGTGCATGCATGTGTATGCATGTGTTTTTGAGCCCCGAGAAGCAGTATGTTTCCATTTTCATCTCCGTAAGGGAAATACAAAATCTAATTTCACATAGAAGTGTGAAGTTTTTGAGTACAAGGTTTTCATTAGTTAGAAAATAAGTAAGAGTTATTTTATTTATATATTATTATATATTTTAGTTATATTATTTTCTAAATGGTCCAAAAATAACACGAAGTAGTTATACTACAGCCGCCAAGTATTTTGGTGGTATTTGCTCTATTAATTATTGTTTATCAAACAAACCTTCTGATAGGATTTTATTGGTTATATATATATATATATATATATATATATATATATATATATATATATATATATATATATATATATATATATATATATATATATATGCACACATATATATACATACACACAAAATGAGTGATGAGCGTTATCACGCGAAATCCTGTAGTCGGTCACTATATCAATTGACATTGCCTCTAGTTAGTTATCTATTGACCACTTTTGGAGTAAAATATTTGACCTTACAAATACGTTAATTCTAAAAAATATTTACGTATTTTTATAGGATCCCGAGTTGTGTATATATGACAATTAAAATTGTTTGCATGTCTACCAGACAGCAGGAAGAAAATTATTAATTTTCTTGTCCGTCATCGAATAGACGCAATCCCTATGGATTAAATTCATAGTCGAACCTGGACAGACTGACACTTAAATATCTATAAATATTTTAATGATTTACTTTTAAATTATTTTGACTTTCTTCTTTTCTTTCCCTGCTGTTTCCTAAATCTAACGATACAGCGACTTCTCACAGAAATTTACAAATGAAAACAAAACCAAGCAAACAAGACAATTTGAATAAATATTTAACTACACTAGTGCAGATGTTTTTCATTAGGTGTGGAGAAATTGGCAATTCTGAATAGATTTTCCTTTTTTTTTTTTACATTGTTTTTAAAGAAATAATAAACCATTAAAAAAAAAAATGAAACATTTTTAAATAAGTAAAATTCACATTAATGAATGTACATAAATCTCTCTCTTATATGTTCGCAATTGCATCGCTCTTGGCTTGTCTCATTTTGCATGCAGGCAATTCAGCCATTCATTCTTACGTTTCATGAAATTTATACAGATAGGCATTAAAAAATGAACGCTTACAATTCGAAGTACGCTTCCTCTTAAAAGTATTCTTTTTGTTTTTCTTTAAAAAAGAGATACTCACACATTTTTATACAAATCAAATATAAACGCACATCACTCATTCTTAAAATATTTTCATAATGTTTTTATGTTTCTTTTCTTACATTCTTTTAGACATACAATAACTAAGCTTTCATACAAAAACAACAACATTTTTCTTGCATTTGTCTGTTTATGATTCTTTGGCACAAAGTGTTATCATTCTTTGTTTTTATATGGAGACACGCCAATGAATCATATTGTGCTTTAACCTTTGACTTTTCCCGCTCAAATCTACGTAAAATGCATTTTTTCTCTAGCTTTCTCCTTTCCTCATATACTAAACATTTCTTTTTATTCACCCACATACTTTTTTTTTTATAAAACAAAGGCAAGTATATTTCGTTATACATTCTTTTCTTTTCTCTCACAGAAGATATATTTTTCTATGGCAGTCTTTGGGTCTATCAGTTATTTTTCTTATTTCAGACTTTTTTGTTGGTGATTCCTTAAAATGATACTTAATTGTCCTTGTTACACACACTCTACACAGAAACATGTTTTCGAGCCAAAGAATGTCTGGGAGAATTGATGCAGAGATGTTGACCGAATTTGTCAGCTATTGTAAAGATCTTCGGACTGTTCCAACGATGTCACAAAACCTCACGTAATGACTGAATACAATTAATAGAGCACGAACAGTATCACGGCAAGTACAGACTTTACAGGGAAATTTGCGACACTACTTCGTATATAGCGGTGTATTTGTGCGTGCGTGCAGCCGTGTCTGCCTTTCTCAACCTGGCCTGATAACCCACATGTGAAGCCATATACTAAAACCTCTGATTAGACGGCTTAGGGCCATAACACATTGAAACGACGGTTCTCGTACGATCACCGAAGTTAAGCAACGTCGAGTCTGATCAGTACCTAGATGGGTGACCGTTTGAGAATACCAGGTGCTCTAAGCTTGGATTTGCGGGTGGGTGTAATGGATAATGTGTCGGAATTGGATATCGGAGAGTCGAGTTCGAATTCCAATCAGGTTTTTTATATTCACTTGCGCACAAGGAAAGGTATGAGTCCAGCTCTTCTCTCTCCAGCTATGGGTTAATTAGTAGAACTTGTATCAGTAAATTATTATCTTCAAAAAACTCTTGTAATCTAAAATTTTTTGACTTTAAATAACCTGCAAAAGTTTAAGCCGTTAAATAACAAATCAATCAATCAAATCAACTGAAAATCAACTGATTAGACTGCTCTTGATGTTCAACCTGTTCTGATGAGGAGTGAGGATGAGATTCTGAGCAAAGAAACCTTGTTTACAGTCAACTGTATGCACAGTCAAGGTGATGGCTAGTTGAGCAAGTATGAGATTGGGGAAAATCTTTTAGACAATATTATGTCAACAATGTCTAAAGATTTGTCTGGGGGTAGTGCTGTGCTTTGACAATTTTCTTCAGAAGTTTTTCTATTTTTTCTTTTGGCTAATTTTTTGGGATAAGCATGGAAGTAATAAAACAAATCAATCAGTATCTGCTGATGGTCTTTGAAACCTGCTAGTGATTCTGCTGCTTGTATGCATAGGTATACTGTTTAATGCAAACTTGGTGAATGTGCACTATTGTCTATTCTCTGGCTTTGTGCACATCTCAAGAATAGGCAACAGTGCACATTCACAATGTGGAATTTGGGCCTAAACAATATGACTGTGCATCCTTTGTTTCTCCTTGTCATTACTGTACCTAATCCCTTTGTTAATAGGATTTCCTGTTCTAACATCACTTCCTGGATGCATTTTGCTATTCCTGCATTTGCAAAAAATTAATACTTGGTTGAAATGACTCCAGAACAATAATTTGCACATTATAATAAGACATTAATGGTTGCTTATGGTTGTAGTTTCATCAGTGAGTTAAGTCATGAATGGGGATTTCATTTTTAGAGCTGTATGCAAAGTGTTTGCCATACCGGACAGCAGTTCCTCGGTTGTATTTCATCAACTGTATGAGATTGCTTTTTGCTGTAAAGGTAAGTGAACTGAGACACTAGTATATAAGAAAGCTGTGTAATGATAGGTTTTTAAAGGGGGTACTCTCTCCTGGGCCATCCAGTTAGTAGTTTTTCACAGTACCAGTGCTGCTTTGTCCTGCTGACTGTTCATCTTCAACTTCATTTTTTTTTCTTCTGCAGAGCAGAAATAATAAAGCAGGTCTGATGCTCTTTGGTGAGTGAGGATGGAAGTTGGTACATTTGTTTGATTTATGGAGATATGGGCCTTTTTTGTTATGTTTAATACAAATGTCATAGTATTTGAAGTTTTCATCTGAAAAGTGAAGCTATTTGAATTTTGTAAGCCACTGAAAGAGAATTTTTTTTAGGATGATGAAAGGGATTGAAGCTCTTCAGTAGTTGACTCACCAAGCTTAAGAAAAAGGAAGCAGACATAAGTACAGGAAGTACTGTGTTACTCTTGGATGACAGAACAGTCTCTGGAAGGTGTTGAATGGTAATGAGTTTTATCTAGGTGTCTCCAAAAATTTGCTAAAAAAGACGATACATGATGAAAACGTTTTTATCAAAACTTTTCTGCCATTACTAAAATGAAAGATTAAAGGATATTTTTTGTAATTTCTTTTCATTTGTTTTTAGTATTTTACAATTCGTCTGAAGTTATTATGCAAATCACAAACATCAAAAATTCTAATTTGCTTTGAAGAATCTTTTGTCAATTTTTTAATGATTAATTTTCATGACAAAACAAAGCTTCTCTTAAATTCTTAGTTAGTTTCAGTATGTTATATTGGATTTATTATAAAAATTGAGATCTGAAGTAATACGAAACCAAAAAAATCATTTTTTACTTAAATAACAAGGTAACAAAATCATCAATAATTGAGGTTGATTGATTGTTGATGATTTTATTACCTTTTTATTTAAGTAAAAAAATGATTTTCTGTTTTTTTATAACTTCAGACAGCCATTTTTTAAATGCTGGAAAAGTCTGCTGGCCTATAATAGAACAAATAATATACATAAATCTTTGAAGCATTTACATCTTAATATAGTGAAGCTTCTTCTTTTTAAGCATTTCACCCCAGGCAAGGCATGAGTGTCACTAGTATGCAAAGGGCTACAGTGAGTTTAAGTAAGGGAAAAGGCTCGGTATAGGTGGGGAGGGGTTGAGGAAAGGATAAAAAGAAGAATGGAGGAGGATAAAAAGAAAAATGGGGATCAAGGCATCAGAATATTATTACATTTAAATTTTTGAAGATTATAGTTATTAGGAAAACAAGAGGAATGGAGTTCCACTGTTGGGAAGTGTGAGAGAAGAAGCTGTTGGAGTAGAAGAGGTGGTTGCATTTAACTGTTTCAACAGTAAAAGGGTGGGACTGAGATGCCAATCTAGTAGTACTAATTCATGCCCAGAGAAAATAGCTTGTCAGAGCAGATGACATGAAAATATTTATAGAAAAGACAGAAGAAAGTTACATTATGATGGTAAGAAAGGGACTGGAGTGAAGACCCCAAGTCAGGACCAATCACATTGCATATCCATCTATGGTTTTTTTTCTTAAAGCTTTTTCATTTGCTTCATTCTCAACGTAAGTTATATTTTCAACAGCCCTTTTTATCATTCAATGATCTCTACAAAACTCCTTTCATATCAACAATGTGGACAGTCCCTAACTTATTTTTGTTTCTCAGCATTTGTTAGATCTTTTCCATACCCCATGTTTCAACATATATTATGGAAAAAAGAAAAAAATAGACTTCAGATGCTTTTAACTAATATTAGTTTAATCTGCATAATAAATTCTGACTGCAGTTTTCATAATAACTACAATAACTTTAATAAAACATGTTGAAAACTGTCTACAATTTAACTCCAGCTTTGTTTTAACATCTAAATAGTTTAAAATTTAAAAAAATAAATTTGAGTTATTGAGGTTTATATGATTTGCATAATAACTTCAGACGGACCATATATAAAAATATTGTTTTTCTATCAGATTTTAGAGTCCTGTAAAGTGTTTGTAAGGTTTGTCAGTTTGCCTTCTATTCACCTGAGGGGCCACCACATGAAGGAGCTGTATTGCTTTGCTACATTTCTTTTTCAAATATTTCAGATGTGGAATAAAGGTAAGCTTTTTGTCAAATATTATTCCCAAGAACTTCTGCTGTTCTACAACTGGTATTTGAGTCTCTTCTAGTCTTAGAGTAGGATTATTCTGCAATTTTCTCTTCTAACAGAAGTACAGACATTTAGGTTTTGTTTTAAAAAACCTAAAACCATTTTCATTTGCCCATTGGTTAAATTTATTAAGGTGCTACAGTAATTTTTGTTCTATGGTTTGCATTTGTTTGCATTTGTTTGGATTTGTAAAAAATGAGGAAATCATCTACATACAAAAGTCCTCTTACTCCGGATGTTAAGTTTTTGCCTATATTATTTATTTTTATACTAAACAGAATCACTGATAAAATACTACTTTTGAGCATTCCCCTTTGTTTTTTTTTTTTGCTTTTCAGTAATTAGTTTATTTTTTTCCAAGTATCAGATCAATCTGTCATTTATCATCCATTTCATGGTCTTACAGACAGCTAATCAGTGAAATAGATCTGTAGTTCTCTGGGCTATAGTTGTCCTTTAAAGGTTTTGTAACTGGTATTACAGTCGTTTGTTTCCAAATATCTGGGAAATTTACTGTTTATCCATATATTATTTTACATTTTTGTCTTCTGGTAGTTGTCATAGGAATTCATAGTCAACTACATCAGATCCAACTGCTGTATTATAGCATCTTTTTATGGATGATTTCAATTCTGCTAAACTCAGTCGGTTGTTGTAGCTTTCTCATATTCTTAGATGCAAATTTATATTTTTCAGTCTTTTGCTTTAGGACTAGGAATTTCTGTTGACCATTTGTACTTGAATTTTTAAAAAAGATAGTCTCAACGAGTATATCATCTATATGCTTTTTGTTGGTTATTGTTATTTTTGGAATAATGTTTAATTGGTATCATTTCGTATTTCCCAGCTATTTTACTCACCATTTCCCATACTGATTTTGTTTTCAAGGAGGAGTTTAGCTTCTTGACATCTTTGTCAACATTCTTTTTTGGTTTCTTTCACTGCTCTACAAGACATTCCACTATATAACTTGTAATTATTCAAGTTTATATTTGTAAATTCTTTGTTAAAGTTTTGTTTCATAATCTTATGGTTTGCAAACATTTGTTATTGAACCAGGGTTTGTTATATTTATTTGCTCTTGAATTTTTGGGGATGCATTTTTTTGCTACAGGGATCAGTATCTTTGTAAAGTGAACTGTTGAATTTATATTGTTGTTTTGTGTTAAATTTTCTTTACAAAGTTCTTTGAGTTTGTCCCCAATTTGCTTTGTTCATTTTCCAGTAGAATATATTTTTACTGTTTGCTTTGATGTTTTCCAGGAGGACTGAAAATGGTCACTTCCATAAGTGTCATCTTTTATTTCCCATGAAGTCTAAATATAATATTGGATCACATATAATCAGATCAATGGCTGAATAGTTTCCTGAAAAAGGGTTTATGTATATATGTGATCCTTTATTTACTAGACATAAGTCATTTTCATTTATAAAGTTTCTCCATGATTTTTCCCTTTAGGTCTGAGTCTTTATTTCCCCATGCAGTGTTGTGATTATTAAAGTCACCTAATGAAATAAAAGGCTTGGGTACTTGATCTATCAGACTCTGCTGCTCACCTTTATTTATGGGGTCTTGTGGAGGAATATATACAGAGCATATATTAATGATTATATGTAGGCTGGCTCTAACAGAAATCACCTGGAAGTTTGTAGTTATATTAATTTGGTTCTGGGGGATACTGCTTCTAATGAGGATTCAAGTCCCTCCAAAGGGCTTTTGTTCTGCCTCATGTATATGGGTATATATCTGATTTTTTTTTATATTTGTTTTAAAAAGATTTCTTGAAGACAAACAACAATTGGACATAGGTTTGTTAGCAGAAGTAAAAGTTTGTTAAAATATGCTTTTAGCACACAGCAATTCCATTGAAGAACTGTGTACCATGATTGATTAAGTGTGTGTGTGTTTGTGTGCATTACATATATATATATATATATATATATATATATATATATATATATATATATATATATATTTGTTTTGACCCATTAGGTCTTTTTATAGTGTATTAAGTACCCATATTCTCTTTCCATTGTAAGATTTTGTTATGCCATCTTGTTTATGCATTGCTTTGGGAGGGGGTGGGGGTTAAAACCCATTTTAATTTTTATTTGTTCAAATTTTTCAGACCTCTGCTTTGTCCTTGTCTGGTTATTTTGGGTTTGTTTTTGTCTATTTTTTTGACCTTGAGTTGAGTTTCATTCTTTTCCATTCTTTCAGTTACTGGGAGTATTATCTAATTTGGTATTTAGATATTTTCATATTTTTTATGCTGATTTTTAAGGTCTTAATGAGATTTTGCAGTTTATTTATTAATGATAATTTATTAATGATAATTTATTAATGATAATTTATTAATGATAATTTATTAATGATAATTTATTAATGATAATTTATTAATGATAATTGTGTTTACATTCTGTTTTCAGTAATGTTATTTCTTTGATTTTTGATTTAGATTTACCAGAGTTTTGGTGATTTTTACATAATTTTGTATAAAGAGGTTCCTAAGTTTTCTTGCATTGGGAATGTTATGTTTTCAATGATTTTCATTTTTATTATTTTATTTTTATTTTTCCCCAGGTCTTGCATTCTTTAGCATCAGCTCTGTGATCACCATTGTAGTTGGTAGTTACTATATTTTGGCTGATTTTTACGCGTTCTATTATCATGCTTTGGTTCTATTTCCTCTCATCTTGCACAGGTTTGTTTTCTTGTTTTCTTGTCCTTTAGATGGCTATATCTTTGGCATTTTAGACATCTTCTCAGGCTATTAAATATCCAATTTTAATTTTGGATGGTGGTGTAGGAGTATTGAAAGTTAATGTTTGCATTTGTTATTTAGTTTTTTTTTTTTAAATGTTATCCTTTTGATGTCAGTCATATTCTGTTTTTTAACTCTGCTTTTATCTTTTCCATTTGTACAAAGAGAGATCTCTATTATGAACCACACCTCTGGAGGTGTTTAATCTTTCATGTGGGTATGCTTTTACACTCATGTGTTCATCTTGTCTGGTTTCCTAAGTAAAGTAAATATAAACTCCAACACTGACATAAATCTCCAACTCAAAACTTTGACACAAAATTAACAGTCTGCACACTGAGAGCACTGTATGTTATGGAATTTTTTAATTTTTCTATTTGGTATTTCTACCAGAATGGTGCTATTTATGTTTTTTACTGACTTAGGAATATATCCACAATGGTCAATCCTATGTACCAGGAATGATGATAAATTAGTTAGTGGGACCTTCTCTCTAGATTGTAATATTATGAATCGAAGAAAAGGTAGATCAGCCTGCTCTTGATCAGAATTTTACACTGTGTGGAGTCTTTTCGCTTGTTTTTTTCTTTCTGTATCCATTTAATGAAATTATGTTTCACTGACTCTGCTTCTCATTCATCATGAAGTCCATTTGCCTTGGTAGATCAGAGCTATGTAGTCAGTATATCACACCATGATGAAGCAATGATTGTTTAACTTCTTAAATCTTATTTCCCAAGTTAAATAATTGCTCAGGAATAGTTTGATACAATAGTCCCTTCCTAGCATGACTGACCCTACAGCCACCCGCTTCTAATTTAGCTTTTTCCAAAGTTTGTAGGAATCTGAATCAAAGCTTGGCATGACCAGCCAATTGATTGAATTGGGTCTCTCTGACTTCCTGTCTAATCCAGGTAAAGGCCAAAATGACATGTTGCGATTCAGGAGTTAAACCATCTCTGAAGCCCTCAATCACCAGGATCTCATCCACAGAAATCTACAACCAACAGGTGGCCTCATTGATGGGGGAGTTAATCAACATGTCATCTTTATACAACAAATAACTTGTCTTTATCACAAAAAAAAGAAGTGCAGTAAGCATAATCTGAAGACTCAGCCATAAACACTATGTTTTACAAAAATAAATTTAATGATGAATAATTGATTTTTACAAGAATTGTTTTCATTTTTTAAAATGAAAATTATAATTTATCAAGTTTTAATCTTAAAAAAATTGTATTAATTTGTAGCAGTTAGGTGATATTTTTATTAAATTAAACTATTTACTAATCAAAAATGGAAGAGCTTACAATTCAATGAACTCCCACTACCAGTATCTAAAAAGAATTTTGAATTCATTTTATGTGTGTATAAACGTTGATTTCTGAAGATTCAACCATTTATCTAGGGAAGGTCAAGTTTTGAGAGTACTTCAATCTTGTGACTTTCTTTCTTATATACTTTGCATGTTCTTGAGTCAGTAGACTGACTTCCAAATTTGGCACATTTTAAATTATGATCAAAGTTGATTTCCAGGTCATTCCCTCTGCATTTTCTGAATATTTTTAGTGCATTTGTCACATCTTAAAGAATTTGAGATGATTTCTACTTTGTAAGTGTTGGTGATTTTTGGAAATCCTCTGGATGCCAGTAATGACTTTGTTATTGATGCTGGTTTTTATTTCATCTAAAGTACATAGGAAGAGATGCAAGCTTCTCACTACCCTACCTTTTCAATGTGTTCAGGTATTTATTTATTTAGGTTTTTATTTTAAGATTGAGGAGGATGACATATTTTGGAGTACTTCTGATTAAATTTCCTTAGTGATTTCAATGTGCTGAATATTTTTTTTGTTTCATTACAGATTTTGGGAGGAGAGAACTTTTTCAAGGATAAATGGAGATGGCTTGGTGAGGAGGGTATCATCAGTTGATTCCAGTATCATGAATTTGATCCTTCCAAGGTATTACCTATGTGTTTCACTTTGTGAACACTTGGAAGATTATAGAGGTGACATAAGTTTTGTGACTTTCATTGTCTATGCTCCCTATTCACTACAGACCCCAGCAATGGAGCTTATCAAGGGGAAATACATTCACCTAGGTATGACCAAGGATACACAGATAGTATACTCTCTGTTCAAAAGAAAGAAAGGGTGGGCGCATTAGAAGTAACACTGTTTTTGCATTTCACACAGTTTGCCCCTTAGCCACCACCTTCTAATCCTCATGTTTACAATTTGCATCTGCTGCATCATAGACAGCTTTATGTTGTATTCCCAGAATTTTATTTCTTTGCTGATTGCTTCCTTTATGATGATGATGATGGTGTTGATGACTAAATTTGCCACCAAGGTGCAGGACTAGAAACTTCCAATTTCACCAAAACCTGCTCCCGTCAGCCATTTCTTATCATCATTTGACTTTGCAAGAGTTGGTTGGAGGTGTAAGAAAATCAGAGTAGAAGAAAGTGCTGATGGCATGTATTTGCATAAGGTGGACCACAACTTGTCAGGAAGTGACCCACACACTTGATTTCATGATCTTCATCTGTGGCACATATGAAATGAAATATACAGAATCCAGTTATGAAACTGCAATGGACTATGGCTGACTGTTAATATGGAATGGAATTTTCTGTAGCTCTGTTCATCTGCTAGTTTAACTGTTGAGATCTGTTGTAATTGTCATCTGCTTGTTCCATCATTGGGGTCAGCCATGCTTGACCTTGCCACCATTTAGAACTCTTGACAGCAGCACTCTCAGAGTCAATGGACTATACAAACTCCCCTTCCTACGACAAGGAGCAACCATCGGAGGTACTCATATAGAAACATATATGCATAAATATACAAACAGCTGCTGCATATGCTATAGTCATTGATATTAATAGGGAACAAAGTTGAAACAATTAAAAGGAGATAAGTTTATATGTGTATTAGGGCTTGATATGATCAGCTGGCTGATTTAATCAGGCCTCTCCAACCACCTGTCTAGCCCAGGTAAGGGCCTAAGTGGAGTTCATATAACCTTGTATTTGTCGAACAATCACGTGATCAAGATAAACACTCAGTTGTGGAGCAAGCTGAGGTAAAGAGTAATCCAACCTTGAGGAAGAGAGCTATTTATGGTGCAATGGAGCATCTCATTGTGCTAAAGTGGGACAGTCCATTGCTTGGGCTGTGATTGGCTGCTGGTACCTGAGTGGAGGTATTTCTATATAAATACCAGCTTGATTCAGTTAGTTTGCAGGGTTTGTATTAAGTTACAACCTCCTTTATTTTTGTCTGCCAGCTGGACGCTAGCTGGGACTCTTACACCGGTAAGTGCTGTTTATTGTCTTGTTATTCTACATCTCCTTCCCCCCCATCGCGTGTCGGTAGTGGCCTTTGGGGAGGGATGAGTTCCTTTAAACCTGGCTGGTTGTGTGGAAGTAGTCTGGACAATGCCCGAGGGGGTTTTGTCCGTGTTATTGTAGACGGCTGTGCAGTGTTTGATGTTATTCCAGCGTCGAATGTTTGTGGCACTGGTGTAGGGGTATCGGGTAAGGCACTAGGTCTTGGAACTGGGATTGTTGGTGTATCCAGTTTCCTGAGAAATCGGCGATTTCGTAAGGTAATTCTACCTGATCCGTCAATTCTGATACGGTATTGGTGGTTGGGGAGGGTTTCAATGACCTGACCTGTTGTGTCCCATCGGCGGGTTGTTGGTCGTTGTAGTGCCACTATTTGTCCTTTTTGAAGGGGATTTAAGGTGTGTGCTGTTCTGTTGTATTGCTCTATGAGACGAGCGTTCCGCCGGGACAGACTTAACTCGCGATTTTGGGCTGCGGTTATCCAATTCGCGTGTGGCTTATAGAGTGTGGGGTGGGATGGTATGTAGTCACGTAGTCGGCGGTGGAGTAGTAGTTGAGCAGGGGATAGCCCAATGTTTTGAATGGGCGTATTCCTGTATTGGAGGATGGCTCTTGCTGCACGGTTATTGTCCAATGATCCTTGTGCTCCTGTGTTGCCATTTACGATTCTCTTGGCCGTTTTGACAGCGAGCTCTGCACGACCATTGGATTGTGGGTAACCAGCAGATGATAACCTGTGTTTAACAGCCCAGTCTTTTAAAAATTGCTTGAATGGAAGAGATGTGAAGGGTGGCCCACCATCACTGCTGAGTTCCTCAGGAGCGCCGTAGGTTTGAAATATGTCCCGGCAAATCGAAATAATTCTTGAGGCAGTTGCTTCTCCGTGGCTCAAGTGGTATAGATTCAGCCAGCCTGTTAACCTGTCAGCGCATGCTAAGTAACCATGGTTCCCAACATGGAAGATGTCCATGACGATTTGCTGAAATGGCCAATCAGGAGATGGTGTCAGATTGATTGGCTCTTTTGGTTGACTCGGGGCATTTTTTGAGCAAAACGTACAACCTGCTCTAATGTTACGAATTGAAGCATTCATCCCGGGCCAATAAACAGATTCATTGGCACGTGCCTTCATGCCAACTTCACCTTGGTGTGCAGAATGTAGGCTATGTAATACTTTTGCGCGTTGTGAGGTGGGGATAACAATTCTTTGATCTAAGAGCACTAATCCGTCGTCAACACTTAGGCGGTGCCTCACTTCCCAGTATTCACGGATTTCAGGTGCAGTGAGGATGCGCGTCCTTTGGAATCCATTTTGTATTACTTCAATTAATTTTTTGTACTGCGGGTCGCTGTGTCCCGCCGCACGGATAACGTTTGGTGAGATGAGCTCCAGGTTGTCGTTTGCACCGAATGTTGCTAATAGGGTTGTTGATTTGACCCAGTCATCCATGTTGTCAGACTCTATGATGTCTGATTGAGAGGGTTCAGCAGTGAATACATTTAGGAGTGCTTGTGATATGTCTGCTGGGTTACGTGAGACAGCATCAGAGGCTCTGTGCCATTTCCCAGGGCAGTACTGAATGGTGAATCTGTACCTGAGTGTTTTCTCCTTTAACCTGAATAATCGGGGGTTTTGGATTTTACTAAGGTCTCTATCTCCGAATAATCCTTTTAGTGGTTCATGATCTGTAACCACTATGAGATTCGGGCAACCCATTACAAAAATGCGACACTTTTCCAATGCCCATGCAATTGCTGCTGCCTCGCCTTCAATAGGTGCATATCTGCGTTCAGCATCAATGCAGAATCTGCTACCAGCAAATATCAGGCGCCAACCTTCAGGGCAGCAAACTGGAGCTTTGTCAGTGGTGCATGAGCAATACTTCTGTAGAAGTAGGAAGCCCATTCCTTCTTTGCTCCAATCTGGGGCAAGGCAGGTTATTCGTTCTTTTTGAAATGTTGCAATGCCTTTTCGGACTAAGTCAACTATTACCTTCTTTGACTGCTGAAATGCATCCTCGAGGCTTTTATTCCATGTAAAGTGAGAGTCTCGTTTTACAAGATCACGAAATGGAAGCATGACTGGGCTCAGTGAGTATGCCCAAGCGACTTGGTTGACCAGACCAAACCATGATCTGGCATCGGTGAGCGTTTTTGGTATTGGGAAGCTTAATATTGCCTCCAGCATGGATTTAGAAGGGGTTACACCAGAGGATGTTATCTGGAGGCCACCAAACTGCACTGTGTCTTGGCAAAATTGGAATTTTTCCGTATTTAGTATGATGCCGTTTTTTGCACAATGAAGGAGGAAATCGAAGGTGTGAAAAAAGGCTCCTTCAATGTCAGAGTCATAGAGTAGGGTGTCATCTACGATTTTTACTTTGCGGGGGATGTCTTTTATTACTTCATCATACCTTCGGGTGTAGGCATCTCCAGATGCTAGGTAACCTTGTGGCATCCTCAGGTACATGAACCTTCCCCATTCTGTAATGAAGGTGGTGAGTGGCTGGGACTCTTTATCTAAGGGGATGGAGTGATATCCATCAACAGCATCCAACACCGTTTTCTTTTGTTTAGGTGGCACTTGCAGTGCTAGCTGAAATGGTGACCCCGTATGGTGTGTTTCCCGTTTGCACTGTGAATTCAGGTGTTGGTAGTCTATGGTTCTTCGTGGTTTGCCATTTTTCTTGGCAGTAATTACCATAGTGCTACACCAATCAGTGGGCATGCCGACGGGTACTGGGGTTATGATGCCCCTTTTCACATCTTCCCAAAGGGCCTGTCTTACGGGCTCTTTGAAGTGAAAAGGCACAGGAATTGGGTTATGTCTGGCTTTGGGGACTGCTCCTTCTTTGAGGTGTATATGTGCATTGGGGCCAGACATTGGTGGGAATTCACCATTGTTCTTGAACGCCGTTTCGGCGAATTGATTCAATAGCCAATTCTTGAGTCTATCAATGTTCTGTTCTGTTGGGGAAAAAGGGAGTTTTTTGGGACGCGTTGGAAGTTGTCCCTCGACTTTGCATTGTTTAGTGCTTGCGTCTGATTTTTTATGTGTGCTTGTCAAGGGCAGGTGTTGCATTGCTGTTTGGGGTAATATTGTAGTCGTCGGCTTAGGAAAGTCTTTGGACAGTATCCCTACATCAATGCAGGCTGCTTTGCTGAAGTATAGCCGCTGAATCTTTTTGCATATGTATAGGGCTTGTTTAGTTGTTCTTCCTTG
Source organism: Acanthosepion lycidas (assembly GCA_963932145.1). NCBI lineage: Eukaryota > Metazoa > Mollusca > Cephalopoda > Sepiida > Sepiidae > Acanthosepion > Acanthosepion lycidas. The sequence continues at coordinate 53,630,696 of OZ010598.1, read as the reverse complement.
GACGATGAATTCCACAGGGAGCCAACCCTGACAGACAAGTGTAAAGCCTCCCACAGCTCGAACGACTTTTTTTGATGGAATGAGGTTGTTGATAGTGAGCCCCATATTCAGAAGGTGCTTAAGTCCCCCGAGACATATGGTGGCCCCACTGTCAGGAAAGATCGTCATCCTAGTGCTGTGATTTCTGGGGATATTCTTAACTTGTCTGGGATCCGGTTTTGGTGAGAACGGAACAACATACGCATCAATTTCCCTTACCTGGCATGTGTCTTTAGATGTATACGTGCCTGTCGTTTGATTGAATGTGATGTGGGCAATAAGTGTGTCCATGGCAGCTTCATTAGCCTCTGGGCTTTTCCTGACCGCTTGAGCTAGTTTCTTAGCCCGGCATACCCTCGATAGGTGATTGGGCTTCCCACAGTTACTACATGTTTGTCCCCATGCTGGGCATTTTAGCCGGCGGGATCCAGTTCCTGAGGTGCTATGCTGGTGGCTGCCACAACCTAAGCAAGCCCGCTGGTTTGGTTTAACATTGCAGTTGCCATAGGTGCTGGTACGGATCCCCTCGTTGGCTTGTGGTGTACCCTTCTGTCTGCGGTATGTTGATAGCCGAGCAGCAGCTGTATCTGAAGCGCCGGCCATTGAGGTTTGGTCTCGCAATGCTGATTCGAATGCCTCAGCATGACGGATATTTTGCTCAAGGGATTTAAGTGCCCCAGCTTTGGCCAGTAGGTCAGCCTGGAGTGTGTCATTTGCTATTCCACGGATGATCTGGTCCTTGATGTATATATCAGACAGGTCATGCTCACACGAGGGGCAGGTAAAGTTACAATCAACGGCTATGGCTCTGAGGCGGACAAGGTAACTTTGTATTGGCTCATCCGCATCCTGAAACATGGAGGCAAAAGCAAGGCGATGGACAATAGGACTTGACCTTTGGGTGACCAATGCTTCTACCATGTCAAGTAGCTTATCTGGATCAGTGGTAAAGAAGTCAGGGTGTGTGTTGATTATGGCATTTTGCACAGCTTCATCAGCACAATTGTATAAGTGAATATTAGCTTGGGAGCTTGGCATATTCGTCATCTTGGTAAAGACATCCCAGTCAATTCGGAACTTCCTGAATTGCTGTGGTGTCATCTCGAGATTGAGATGAGGAGGCTTGGCTGCTAGTGCCTGAATACGGGTTGTCTGGGTGGTGGATTCCTTAGCCCGCTTGATGATACACAGGGCTTCTCCAATTAAAGTGACTCCCAGCTCCTTAAGCATAGATCGATCCAGCATTTGAAGGCTCTCGATTGTCAGCTTCTCATCCGCAAACCTTGTTGCATGAGTTTTGGCTGAGTCAGTGGATATGCCTGCTTCAATGAAGAAGAGTTCCCAATTTTCGGGTGTCAATAATCCTGTTCGCAGCGCCATGTCGAACAATCACGTGATCAAGATAAACACTCAGTTGTGGAGCAAGCTGAGGTAAAGAGTAATCCAACCTTGAGGAAGAGAGCTATTTATGGTGCAATGGAGCATCTCATTGTGCTAAAGTGGGACAGTCCATTGCTTGGGCTGTGATTGGCTGCTGGTACCTGAGTGGAGGTATTTCTATATAAATACCAGCTTGATTCAGTTAGTTTGCAGGGTTTGTATTAAGTTACAACCTCCTTTATTTTTGTCTGCCAGCTGGACGCTAGCTGGGACTCTTACACCGGTAAGTGCTGTTTATTGTCTTGTTATTCTACAGTATTCACCCAGGGCATGGATTGGTCAGCTACAAAGATCCTTTCCCAAGGAATTATAGTTCAGGTAACCTCATGATGGGCATTATCCCTCTACAGAGGTGCAATTGGTGTATGCTATAGATATTACAATTAGCATAAGAAGGCTGTAAACAAATTTTTAGAATGAACAGGAGTTAGGAGAGCAAATACTGCATACTATAACACTAGAGTGACCCACAAACAAATTGATGAATGAGCAGCTTTAGGTGAAAAAGGTTCTTAGTGAATGGTGGATGGAATTCTTGAAAGTGGAGGATTGAAGCAAGTTTTCTAGAAATAAACCTTTTGCATCAACATCATGTGATGATAATTTTGTTAAAGTTACTATTATGGTCAGAAGAAAGAAAAATAGTTATTTGGTTATGTTTGGAAGAAAAGTAGGTAAGCTCCTCTGCTGAAGGATATTGTCCCTACAATGAAACATGAAGGTTGTGGCTTGATGTTCCAGGACTGTTTTAAAGCAAAAGGATATGGAAATTTAGTTAAAGTTGATGGTGTCATGAAAAAAGGAGTGACAGATTGATATTTTGAGATACAAGTTGAAGTTAGTAAAAGATTTGTAGGTCCTGGAATGATGGCAAACTTAACACAAGACATTTATTTTAAGCATATTTAGTGAAGGCATGTTGGGGAAAAAATAGGATTGATATTTTACCATAGTCGGTTCAAAGCTCCCACTTTAAGCTGGGAAGATATATGTGAAGACAAGTGGAAAGAAATGAAGATGAGTACAAAAACTGCATGAATTATTACAAGAAAGCATCACAGAAAGTTATCACCTTAAAAGGATACACTGTTGACTTAATTAAATGTGTCAATAATTTTGTGCTTACTAAAGTTTATTTGATATGTTTTTAAACAATTTTCGAAAGAAGTATGTTGGATAAAATGCATTCAGTGTAAATTTATCAAAATATTGCCTTTTCTTTTTAATTACCATGTTAATATTAAATTATATCTAAAAAAAACTTATTGAACTGTCCTAATAATTTTGATGATCACAATGTATTCTTGGCTGTATTATCAGAAAACCGATTTTGGTTGGAAACCTTTGCTCATACTTAATATATATTAGAGTTCACTTGCAATTTAGACCCCAATTTAAATGCACATTCGGTTTATTGTATGCAGAAGAATTTTTTTACTCATCCGTTTTCAGAATTTTCAATTAAATTGCTTCTCCCAATAATCCAAAGTAACAGCCTTTGTGTCAAGACAAATATCCATCAAAATCTTAATTGGCTAAAACAATAAGCCATAAATACATAGGAGGGACGGAAAGAGAGAGAGAGAGAGAGAGGGAGAGAGAGAGAGCGATAGAGAGAGAGGGGGAGAGGGGGGGAGAGGGGGAGAGGGGGGGGACAGGGGGGATAAAAAATAGAGAATTGTGGTCAATAAATATTTATGTCGTCATTAACAAAGAATACAAACATAATATTTGAGGAAACTAATGAATTGAACATGAAGGAAGATGGCATTAAAAACAGAAGAAGGGCGTTAGTAATGATTTGTTTGCAGTTAATTGAATTTGGATTAGATGCGAGCAAAATAGAGTGATGTTACTATAAGTGTAAATATCAATCGATGTGACAATTTCACTTTTCATCTTTAACAGAGTGTGCGTGTGTGCATATATATATATATATATATATATATATATATATATATATATATATATATTGAATATATTGATCAACATTTGTTTATCAAACATGACACTAAAGTATAAAAAATAAATATGAAGGCTGAAAATGGCTGACACAAAATAAATGGTATCTAAAAATGATGCGTTCCCTATATTAAGGATGCAGTGATCTTTGGGGTGAATAAGTCGTTAGCAAAGCTCTTCAGCGATTATGCTGAATCTTTATTATATATTCTCTTCCAAATAAAACCTGATCTTAATTGTGCATCTTATCATTTCACCCCAGGCAAGGCGATAATGCCACTAGGATGCAGGAGATTACTGGAAGTGAAAGAGAATGTAAAGACTTTAGTGAAAAAGGACAATAAAAGAACAGGATTCAGGAAGACAGAAGATGGCGATTAGTGCTGAAGACTGTAGGTGACGCGGAAACAAGAAATTGGAAGACAGTACCACAGGTAAGAAAAGAAACTGTTAGAATGGAACCTACATTTCTATTCTAGCTATTTTAACAGTAAAATGGTGTGACCTAATTGTCAATATGGTAGCAAGCTACAAATTCACACACAGCCAAAACACCAAGGAGGAAAAGCACACCAGAATAATTTAATTTTGTTAAGAATCTATCGAGATATATAATAGGAACACCAGACCAAATATGGCAGCAATATTCCGTGCACAGACGAATGATCTATAAATGTGCAATACCATTTCTGACAAGAAAAATTATCAGGCACGACTCTGTGAACCAAATTTCCTAGCAGTAAACCTAGCAATTGATAAATTACTGATGGTAGGCAGAAAAAGTTCTTTATGGTGATTAAATGAAAGTTTTGAGTGAAGGTCGTTTTTGAAATCAATTGCCAGTTGTACATTCTTGAATATGTCGGACGTGTTACTAGCACAGGAGTAAATAAGTGTCATCAACATAAATACCTAGTTGGGAATTGTTGACATCAGAAAGGCCATTGATAAGAACAAGAAACAATGTAAGTCCAACGATAGAACCCTGAGGGAGGGGGGTGCTGCATTAATGCAAAATGAACTAGAAGCATGTCTGTTAAGCAAGACGTTCATTACACGATTTGGTAGGAACAAATATTCGTCCAGAGGACTCCGTAGACGTTGAGCATGAAGAGAAAGCCAGTATTCCAAACTTTCTTGAATGGTTTTAAGCCACAGCTCAAGTTTTGCTATACCTGATAGACAAATTCAGGAATAGCCGTTAATACATTGGTGGTATGCCTGAAGAAACAGAAGCCATATTGTTTATCCGAAATAAGGTTGCATGAAGTGAGATGCTTAGCCAAATCAGTGCTGATTAGATCCGTAAAAGGTAAAAATACTAATATGGCGATAATTTGTGGGGTTTAAATTTACCAGATTTCTTAAAGACCAGAACTACAGAACAGGATTTCCAACAAGCTGGAAAATATAAGCAGCAAGACATTTATTGTAGAGTTTGGAGGGAACATGAATTACATCTGAGAATTTCAGACTTAAATTATATTTTTCAAAACTGAGAAATTGCTTAGAATATATTTTTTTTTAATCATTCACCCTATGCAAGGCAGTAAAGCCACAAAGACAGAAGAGATTACTGGTTTTGAAAGAAAAAAAGAGAAACATTATTAAGGAGCAAGAACTATAGAAGAGTAATAAAAAAGATCATAGATAACGATTGACATGGCATTTAAATTTCTGAAGATCAAAGTTGGCTGGAAAGCATGGAGCTGAAAGAGTTCCACAAGAAAGAAGTGCAAGAAAAGAAACTGTTAGAAAGTTAATTTACTGTTGTACTAAACAATTTTTTCTCCTAAATCTATTTTGCATTTTTATAAGTCTACCATTTGGCCATGATTTGAATATTGCTACCACATATGGCCCGGTGCTCCTGCTGTATAAAATCTAAAGAACCAGCAATATTATTGGTCCTGAGTTGGCATCTTTGATTTAGTCGCTTTCCCACTGCTGTAATGTAGCTTTTCTGTACCTTTTCTATAAATACTTAGATGGTAATTTTCAGGTGATATCCAACAGGAAAGCAAGAGGTATTGATTGTACAGTTTAGAGATAACATGAGTCAGTTTGAGAACACATTTAAGGATACCGCCAGGTTCATATGCTTTGTGAAAATCCAAATTAAAGATGATAGCAGAAACCATGGAAGGAGTTATATGCATATCAATCAACAAACACATTTCTAAGTGGAAAGTCAGTCAAGAATTCTCCAGAAGAGTCAAGAATGTACTTTGAAGAGAATTTACAGGCAAAACATTCTAATTTATCAGCAGATGTTAACACCTCAAATCCAGTGTCTCATTATATCATCAAAAAATAAACATTATTACAAGTAGCCACGAATGAGTGTCTGTTGTGATTGGAATGATGATGCTGGTATAGCCGGAAAAAAGTGATTCATATGGCCTATAGCAGCTGAACAGGGTGGTGTGAACCACGGAGAAGAATTTTTACTGGCATTTATGAGAAGGTAAAAAAAGCATCGATGCTGGCTTTGAACAAAAAAATAAATAAAAATAAATAAAAAAAATAAAACCTGATTGGCACAATTCTGAATAGGAAGATTAACAATATCAACCCAAGGAGCATCTCGAAGAAAGTAACGGAATGAATCCCAGTCAAGATTGTTCCTACCGCATAGAGTTGTTATGAATAAGAGGTTATTGTCAAAAAGATGTCTGAAATGAAATATCAACAGATACTACATCAGGACCTGAATTGCCAAGAGGGAAGAGTTGTGAAGCTTGGAGAGGAGGTAAGGAACAAATCAAGTAAGGAAGCATGTTGATAAAATTTATTAAGGAAACGAGTAGGGAAATCCACTATTTGTGTAAGGAGACTAAGCAACGGAAAAAATTAAAGTCTGAATACCAGCAACATCAGTAACATTAGAATGTTTAAGCCATTTGACATGGGCATTAAAATCATCAAACACAAAAATGTTCACACACACACACACACACACACACAGAGAGAGAGAGAGAGAGAGAGAGAGAGAGAGAGAGAGAGAGAGAGAGAGAGATGTCTATATTGTCCAATATACTGCAGTCCTGAGAAGAGGGAGAGTAAAGGAAAAAGATAGCTAACAGAGTGCAATAACAAAAATCGAAAATATATTTTAAAGTATTCTTTAATTTTTTTACTTCAAAATGTATGGAGCTGCCCAATATAAATGTAATTATTCAGTTATAGTATTTACTAATATTTAACTTCTAGTTTTGTTGTGTATATTTTAGAAGATTACTGCTTGGTGTATTTTGCAGAAGTTTTATGAGAGGACAGATTTTCTAAAGAAAATCTGCACTAAGAGAAAAATAAAGTTTCAGACCAATTCAAATGTTATTGATGAAGATCATTTCAGTTGTAGAAAACTTGACTGAGAAAACAAAACTCAAATAAAAGAATGAAAAAAACAAGCATCTTTTGAAATACAATAAAACTAAACAAAAACTTACTTGTATTACTTACATTATTCATATCCAGAAACAGGAGAAACAGGCCCCCTTAAGGTAAGATTGCAAGAACATTTTAAACCAGTAACACAAGGGGAAATAGAAAAATCAGGCATAGCTGACCACATATGGAGGGAAAAGGGAGATCATTTTCCCCTGTGAGATGTGGTTGAAATAATAAACAGAGAGGATCACTGGAAAATATGAAAACTTAATGAATCAGCACATATGCTAGGCCACAAAAATCTCCTGAGCCGACCAAGCATAGAAATGAATAAAATATGGGAACCAGTAATAAGGAGTACAAGAGAAAAACAATGAACAACAACAAAAATTGCAATATAACCTCTGGTAAAAAATGCAATAATGATGCTGAGTCATTGGGTTTATAATTTCCGGGAATTCATACACATATGTCCTCAAGGACTCATGGCCCAGTGATTAGAATCAAAGAGATGTGAGTTCAATGCCACATCAGTGGTGAACCAAAAACTTGAAGAGTTGAGTTAAAGGAAAATAAATGAGACATTCGGGAGAGGCATGGCACATGGAACTAGAACAATCTGCGGATGAAATAAAGGGTTCGATCCGAAAATTCAATCACCCGAAGAAGGCAGAAACATTGTGATTATGGCAATGAAGATGAGGATAACAGTTCGAATAATGTAAATAATACAAGTAATCATAATACCTCATCACAGAGATATAGACAAAATAAAAACAATCTTTCAAAACATTTGGATTATATGATTTTTCTGGACTTGAAATGACGAACGATATATATTTTTCTTGGTACAAGATTCGTGCTCGTTAAGTCTTATTAAAATAAAAGATAGGAGCGAATATTCGAGAAGTGTAGTAAGTCTTGAAATGTTACTAGAATTTTCTCAGGTAATAATATATAGAAACCGATGATCAAATCAGTTTTCAAAATTATTTATATTATTATTTTTTTCTTTTTTTTTTTTTTTTTTTTTGCTGACGCGAAATTCCCAATTACGCACTTTTGTAGAGTTTTGTGTACAATAATCTGTTTAAAATTTCATTTTTTTCCGAATAACACGCATAAATTTGGAGCAGAAAAGTTGCAATTTCTTTCATATTTTATTACCTTCCAGCAGAATTTTTATTAACGTGATTTTGTTTCGAAAAAAAAATTAATATAGGCGTTTTCTGATAATGTATTTATATTTCGATTAGTAGAAGAAATTGGGTGTATCATAGAAATAGAATGGCTTTGCTCATTAAAATGATTCTAATATATTTTGAAAGTTATTGATAATTATAGTGTAGGCAAAATGGATTTCGTGTGCTTAATGTAAAATATTTATTGCTTTTTTTATCAGAGTAGCCTAGAAAGATTCAATTATGAACAGAAAATTTCCAAATTGCTGAATCGAATTATTTCTCTAAAAAAAAAAAAAAAAAAAAAGAATCAAATCGATCTGATAATCTGAAGGCAAACATTCACAATAATAGAATTCAAAGAGAACATGTGTATCAGGTTTTCAAATGTTCTTACTTAATCTTTTAAAAGTTCCCTTTTATTGTAAATAAAACAATTGTTTTAACCGTGGCTTTATAGAGATTTAACAAGTATTGTTAACTTGACACAGGAAAGAGATTTTTCTTTTGATAGCATTATCTCAACATAGATATGTTGTCTTTGGAAATATACAGGGAATCTTGTTTAGTAATACAAGAGTTTATCATGTACAAGATGCCCATTCATTGCTTGATTGATATACCCACACAGTGTGTGTGTGGCGAAAGAATTAAAAGAAAAAAAATCTTTTATTATGGCAAATTAAGGTTTTTAGAAAAACATTTTTGTAATTATTTTTAATGTTTTTACCGATTCTGCTCGAACGAAAGAAAGAACTAACAGTTAAATATTATGGACACTTGTCTTAAGCATTTTTATCGATGAATAATGATTTTTTACAAGAACTGTTTTCATTTTTTTTTAAATTTAATTATAATGATTTATAATATTTTAAATCTTAAAATTCTATATTAATTTGTAGAGCTTGGGTAATATTGTTCTTCAGTAATTATATATATATATATATATATATATTATTCATATAGAAAAGCTGACAATTTAGCAACACCCAGAATTCTAAGAAGAATTTTGACTTCGTTTATAAATGTACCGATTTTTGTAAATGTTTTTAGTTTTGTCCATACACTACATCAGAAGACAAGAGGGATAATTACAGTAAATTTAAAATTTATTCAGAATAACGCTGTATTCCTCATGTTGTTTTACAGTTTTACAATTATTTTCACCCTTACCTAAATCTCGCAACCGTTAGGTTATCGATAAATGTGTCAACACCTCATAAAAACACCCACCTTCGTGTTAAAAATACTTTGTGATATTTTAAACTGAAAGTAAGTAATATTTGTTTAAATTCGGATTCATTGCTCTTTAAATCAGATGATGATCTTCAAAGTTTCAGAAAAGTACATTTTTAAAGATTTTTTGATGAAAAATTGTTGTGTTGACAGATTTTTTCAATATGGCTGATTTTAGAGATTTAAAAAAAAATCATTCCCATAAATTTAAATTTGATTTGAAATACACCAAAGTATAATGCTTATTGGGAATTAATGCTTATTGGGAATGCTTATTGGGAATTAAATTAAATCTATTAGCTTGAAATTAAAACTAAAAGCTTCATGTTCCACTGGACTTAGGGTAGAAAGATGTGTTTATTAACGGTAAGTGGTTTATGGTCCGTTAACAGTTTGAAAGGATTCGAGTCCAGTGACATATCTGTCAAAACTTCTCATATGCCTATACACAGCTCAAACACTATTTCTCAATTTGTGCGTATTTCTTATCGGTGCTATTGAGTGGGGATGAGAAAAATGCTATTATTTTAAAATTTCCATCTATTTCTTGAAATAGTTCTACCATATATCAGAACATCAGTGATAATTGTTTCGACTCCTTGAATAATTTGCAATACTTCTAACATCTTTCTTTGAAAGATTTCCGTAGCTGATGTTATGCCAAAAAGATAATCTTTTGACGCAATATCTCCCAAAAGGAGTAATGAAAGTCGTGAGTATTATAGTTTTCTTTATTGAACGGAATTTGGTAAAATCCGCTGGTAGCATCTAATTTAGAAAAAAAAAGTTCCTTTTAGTTTATGCGAAATATCATCTAAATTTGGTAACCTGTAATGTTCCCTTTTCGTTGCAGATTCAGCTTCTTCAAATATTCGGACTTCAGTTTCTTTATTATTATGGGTATTTTAGGCGCACACCAATCGGTTGGTTCTTTTCAATAGCCTTTTCAATAATCCCCACGTTTTCTAGTCTATTCAATTCTTCCTTCACCTTTTGTAAAATAGGGAATTGGACATTCCTATTTATTGTCACACAGTAAGGTGAAGCATCTTTTTTTTTCAGAATTATTTTCACAGGGTCTCCGTTCATACACCCCCCGGGTCAAATAAAATTCTCTGTTCTATTTTGTTTAAACGTTTCACTAATTTCATTTTTACCAACGTCATTCTAGATAATAAGTTCTCTCCTTTTACACATTTAATAACATATCTCCAATAATATTTGCCATCACCTTCTTCTATAACGGTATTAAATTTTCCAATGCATAAAGACTATTCCTCTACGACTTTACTGGTTTTAATATAGGTTTTTCTCAGATTTTTATAATTTTCAGTTGAGGTAATGTTTATATCAGAGCTTGTATTAATTTTAAATTTCACCACCGTTTTACAATTTTTTCCACGGGTCATTTAAATTTAAATTTGTTTCTGTCAGCTCTCCTAGGAAATATTTCTTTTCTTCATTCATTAGTTTTAGTTCTGCAGGCTACAGCGAAATGATTCATTTTCCCGCATTTTTCCCTTTCGCTGGACAATTTTTAAAATCATCTTTTTTTATTATATCTACAGTAATTACTTTTCTTGCTGCTGTTTCCACTTGTTTTAATTTTGCATCTCATACGATTCTCTGGGTCGTCTACATTTTTCTCGTGATTTTCTTCCATTTGAGATTTTATTTGCTCACTGCTCCTGTCCATTTCCGTAGCTTTCTCGAGTTTCAAACCAGGAATTAATTGTGATCTTTCCGATAGGGCTTTATTCAGTCCTTTCTCTGATTTCTGATTTGATCATTTTTCTTGGGAAACTCACATGCTTATTCGTGCAATGCACGAATAAAAAAAGGTTTCCATTGGTTCTCCTGGTAATTGAACTCGAAGATAAAATTTTATCCTTTCATGAACTATATTTCCTTTTTAGACATAAAGCAGGCATTGAATTTTTCGTACACATTTGCGTCTTCTCGTCGTGAGAAGGAAAATGTCCGGAATATAGTTTCGGCTTCGCTTTCCAGTTTCCATTCAATATAATGTACTTACGGGAGTTTTAACTTTTTCCCAGAGTTTTGCTGCTTCCAGAAAGCGTTGAAATCTTTACAACCATTTCTGCCAATTTTCGGGTTTGTAAAAATCAAACGGTTCTGGTGTAGATAATTTGAACAGTTTTTTTCTTTGAATAATATAAAAAATGGAATTTCGAATTGGGTCCATTTCTTCTACAGTGTAACCCGGATATAAGAGAGTTGTCTGGACCGGATAAGAAGTCTCTTATATCCGGGTTTCTCAAATATCCAGGTTTGGTTTAATTTATATACATTAACACAGGCTCTAATTTGGGACCAGAGAAAATCTTATATCCGGGTCTCTTATATCGGGGTCTCTTATATCCGGGTTACACAGTATAAAATAATTTTCCTCTCCCACAAAGAAACCCTTTCTGATACTATGTTCCACTGGGCTTAGGGTGGAAAGGTATGAACCTAGCCACTGAAAAGTCGAAGTAACACAAAAACGTAAACTTAACAACTCATTTATTTAAACTGCCTGTTGGATCCGTCTTGATCCCAGCATTCCCTAGTAGGACCGGAAGTTCTTACAATCATCATTAATATGCTTATAACACTTGAAGATTTTTTTAAACGGTAATGAAAGTTGCTTCATGGTGTGAAAATGTTTAATAAGGCTGGTCTGGTCGACCATTAGTACTAATTAGTAAGTTCGCTTCTTATAGGCCTACACGCGTGATCATCTGGCAAACTAAAGCATTATTAACCAATACTGTCAAACAATGTCATTCGTCATTATAAGAATGTGAAGAGACTGAATGTGACATTGCCAGAGAACGGGAGAAAAACAAAACAAAACAAAACAAAACAAAAAACATATGGTTGAATTTCTTTAACTGACGGACATTAAGTACATTAATACAAATAATACTTCCTCTTCCAAAACATTCCATCACTACTACGAATATTAACAACAATGGTCTGCATAATTAAATATGCAGAAGATTTTCTGCCGGTCACATGAATAAATTACTTAGTGAAAAAATGGCACAAATGCTTTATTAATTCAAATTGCATCTCAAAATTGGTGTCTTAATCAAAAAACATTGTACAATGTTTCTGATATTTGTTAAGCAGGAGTCGACCAGTTTTTTGTGCGGTGAGAAGAAAAGTAGATTTAATTTTTGATACACGTTAAACTAAAAAGCTCTAGGTGATTTTTTTTTTTATAGATATTCCAACAGTCATTATTTTAAAAATATTTATTACAGTCCAACATTGTAATTTTTTGGCAAGTCGCGTGATCTGGCACCATGTATTTTTTAGATTACAGTATAAAATATTTTGGATAAGTTAAAAAAATGAAAAGATTAGAAAAAAATAATAATACCAACAAATCGAATTAGTGAACTGCCTCGCCTAATAATATTTATTGAGTAAATCTTCCTACGTTGTTGCCTTTTTCGACTTTTCGAAAATATATCATTTAAAATATGCGTAATTATATTTGTTTTTCTTTTTTACTTGAAAATATTGAACTTGTGCAAAATAAAAATCTAAAACAGATCGTGCACATTGTGTTTCTATTTAAAAAAGGTTGAAAAGATTATTAATTTTTTTTTTGTAAACTAGCAAATATACCTATTTTGCTCTGATCTCTAAATATCTACAACTTGCATGCACACAAAACAGAAATACGCATACAGTTCATACGCATATTCTTCCCGTGGATGTACCTACATGCACATTGTAAATAGAACTAGTCAATCTATATTATGAAAGATCTGACAGTTACATAATTTTTTAAGACCGGAAATTAATATCTACAACAGATTGGTTGGAAGGTAGTTTCTTGCAGTTTATAGAACATTAAATTTAGAAATAGTAAGAGTTTTTCTTCCAAGCAAATTGTCTTCTACTAGGAATTAATGTAGCTTTAACCCTGTGTTCCCAGAACATGCTAACTTTTGTAAATCTATAAAGCTCTTTTGTCTGCATATGACTATGCAAGCACAGTTTGAAAGAGTTTGAAAGTAAGACATTAGAACACATTCCTCGCTCACTCGATCTGGACAAGTCAACCCTACTCTGGGTGAGGATTAAAATCAAAAGCGGAAGACCCAGCTTAATTGCTGTCAAACTGCCTTTGCGTACATGTACTTTTTGCTGTGAATTAGATAAAAATAATCAGTTTTTCTAATCTACCGTGACAGTATGTTATCGATAATTACTCCACTCCTTTCCAGTCTATTGGTACCAGTCTAATTGCGTATTTCAATCAATTCATATCTACCAATATAAGGCTATTCACCTAGGACCTAAAAGCATAGAGATAGTCCCAAAGTAAATGTCCGGTTTATATTATTTAAAAATATAAAGTGAATTTAAGTTAAATTTAAAAAAAAATAAATAATGGCCACAAAAGTGAATTCAGGTGAATGGCAAAAATGAAATAGGATAAAAAAAAAAAAAAAAAAAAAATGAACGATTAATTTCTCTGCGAAAAACTCCTAAACTTTTTAAGCCCTAAAAATCAATAAGATTTTATTGACGTTTTTGGAAAAAAATATTTCCTAAATCTTACTTTTTTATAGTCTTTTTTTTTTATTTTGTGGAAATATTTTAGGTCAGTCATTGAATTAAAATATACATACGTATAATTAAACGTACATGCACACAAAATTGGAGGGAAATTGAAATGGATATTGCATTGGCTAACAGGAAATGAATATGTGCGGCACTTTGAAGTGATTTTTTATGACGATATTCCGTATTTAAACCGAATATATATGAAGTATAATGTCATAATAAAACTACTAACAGAAATGAAATAGTAAAATGAAACAATGTACAGAATTAACAAAAACTAGTGGTTAAATTGAATGGATCCGTTTGTTGAAACAAAAATAACAGAGTAACATGTCGCTACGATAAATATTAATTTCAAGTTTAATAGATTAAGATTTACTATTTTAAGATTACTTTTTCCAATAAGCAAAATACTTTGTTGTATTCCAAACTGAATTTAATTTGATTGGAACGATTTCTTTATTATCAGTAAAAACGCCAAAAATATCCATATTTACAAATCTGTTAACACAACATAATTCTCTTTATTAAAAATCTTTAAAAAAATAAAATATACTTTTCTGAAACTTTAAGGAAGATTAGCCATTTTAAAGTTTAATTAATGGGATTAATTAAAAAATTTGAATATTTGAAACATTTGAATAATTGAAACATATTAGTATACTAAAAATAAATTTACCTACTCCAATAATGTTTTAAATACATTTTTAAACTTTCTTACGGCCAATTTATCATTGCACCGCCGTTTTAATTGAAAAATGATGGCAAAATTTTAAGACACTTTAAAAATCATATTTGTCACATTTTTGTTTCAAATAAAATGAGTAAAATTAAGGATTATTTAACAAAATTATAGGCAAATATAGCAGAAAACCCATTTGAACACAGCGAGGTATAAACATTAATTTGTATATCCCGTCACTCCCACTTAAAAAAATTGCCTCAAATTTAATTAAATAGAAATAACGGAAACAGCCAAAATACAGGAACTAGTTACATTTATATATAAAAATAATAATTTTTAACCTTATATAACTTTAAGCTAGGAATACATGTTTCATTTTAGATACCTTCATGGAACTTAGTAGAATTACTAACGTTTATGTTAATAAGAATATGAAAATATTTTTAAATAATAAAATGAAGTGATATTTTTATTCATTATATTTGTCTTTTTGTTTAACTATTTGACATTTATTCTGTATTTAAAAAAAAAAACTATTTGATTACATAAAATATACTAATTATTTTAAGAATTTATTAAACAAATTTGATACTATAAAAATGGGAGGAAATTGATAAAGACTGAATTGATATTGTTCATTACCTTCACTGTGCTACCAATGTCATAAAAAATCTAAGCACCACCAAATATTATGCATAATTATTTTCAATCTTATATAACCAATAGGAGAGTAATTTAGAATTGTCGAACTATTTCCTATTTAATCTTCCGAACAAAAAATAATTTAACAGTTATAAAAAGAAAGAAAAAAAGAAGAAAATAAAACTCTTATGAACTAGATATTTTTTTATTCTTCAAACACATTTTTAATGAAAAAAGAAAAGAAAAAAATCGCTTGTCATTAGCAACTGGAAGAATTTCAAAATTACAATGAAAAATTACAAGTAAATTTTTCAAAAATAAATATTAACTTAAGATTTTTTGGCTGTCACATCCGAAAGAATATGTTTTATTAAATTATGCAAACACCAAAAGTTATATTATGAATTATTTTATTGAATTATTTTTGTAAGGTTTCAGAATACATTTTCAAGATGTTCACATATTGCAAAATTTTTATATTCAAATGATATCTTCAGTGATTTTTCTTTATAAAACAATAAACAAGTATTTGTAATCACCCCTCCTCACCGAGTGGAAAAATAAATACTATTTCAGTTTTCTCACCACCCTCCAAAACCACCGACGACTAACAAAGTCTTTATCTCCTGAGCCACATTTATAAAGTTGGATTTTCACACTCGCTTCACCGACACACTTTCTTCAAACGGAAGACAGCGGAATGCCAACTCTTTGAATATATAACTCACCTATTTTCATCACTGACGCAGGAGTTTCAAGAATTTCTTCACATCACTCGTGTTACAAACGTTGAAATTGATTCGGCTCTAGTTTGGATGAAACAATGAATAGGATGTACTTTATAAATGAGGTCGAAACAAATAAACAGAGAGAGAGAGAGAGAGAGAGAGAGAGAGAGAGAGAGAAAGAGAGAGATTGGTGAGAATGAGTTCAATATATTAATTACATACAAAGACACTGAAATTTGTGCAGATCTGCTGTACACAAATGCTCAAAATACATACTTACCAGTGAAGCAGGCAATATAGAGACAAAAATTTCCGAACATCAGTGAAAATATAGATGCCAATAAAGTAGTTAATTTAAAAAAAAAAGTTATCAAAGGAAATATGGTTGACTATTGAAGAATTCGTTACAGTCGAAGATATTGTTAAAACCTAACTGAATAATGAATTAGACTTAGCGGATATTAGAATTGAAAATGCTGGTAATGACTGAATACGAGTTAATGTACTGACTTATGATGAAAACGTGAGACTAATAAACAAAACATGTAAAAATATACAAGAAGCAAAATAATTTTTGTTAATAAGCTATACAAATATGAAGGAAGTTGAGGGAAATAAAAACAACCATCATTAGAGAACGATCAAAAAAAGATGGAAGAAGAGATAAAATTGTATAAAATAAGATAGAAAATAAAACAAAACAGAATATCTGAAAATCAATTAAAGAAATAATAACTAATAATGACTTGAATTTAATCAGCTTAAATGATGTAATATACGCTGCTGTAGTATTCATAGCCTCAATACAAAAGCCGAGGCAAACCAATGCGGATCCTACGAATAAACATAAATCTCAATTATGAAAAAAAGATAGACTGAAGTGATGTGAGCAGAAATTCTCAGTATTTGATGAAGTACCATAAGGGGTAAAAGTGAAAAGCATTGGACTTGTTAAAAAATGAAATAAATACAAAAGAAGAAAATGACAAACCAAACTGTAAAGTTGGTTCTAAAAGATTAACAATTAAAAGTGTTAAGAAAGATGAGAAAAGAAATCCATTGTATAAATAAAAGAAGACATTCAAAATTAAATATGGAAAACCTCGAGCAAAATGGAAGAATCAATAGGAAAAACAAACACAATCAAATGAAGAAGTGTAAGTTCTGGAATAAGATATGAATAAATGAAAGGAATAAAAGGAAGAGTATGCAGAGTAGATTAAAAACCTAAAAATAAAAAATAAACAAAATTGGGTAAATTCGGGAAATAAGTTTAAAGCTATCAATACCATAGCAGTAATTTTTGTTACATATTCTTTTAATGAATGTGATTAAATGGAATCTTGAAGAGGTGCAGAGAACAGAGAAACTCGGAAATCTTCGAGACGTGTATAAAATGCATCATTCCAAAGCAAACATCAGTCCTGGATACCTACCAAGGATAACTGGAAAGAGTGAATTAATTCAAGTTGAATTCGTATATAAGACCACAGCCAAATGGCTTGAAAGGTGCCAAGAACTAATAAATAACTTAATGTTAAATCTTGTTTATTAGCATGACGCAGTTAAAGTTACGCTCAATGAGGAAAGAAAGCCAAACTTTCAATCAATATCTTCAACTTAATGATAGTGATGAAATAGGAGGATTAATAATACCCCACCAAAGGAGGTAAAAAACATAAAAAAACCCAAAAATAAAATACAGCCTGAAATCTCACCAGGAAGAAAATACCTGTACCTGAGTGAAACTAAAATGAAACAGAATATGAACTACCCCAATAAATGAGGCAAAAACAAAGAAAAGGCAAAGGTTGAGGGCTTAACCAATCATAAAAAAAAAACAAGTGGGAAGAAAAAACAATTTACATTATTGATAAATATTTCTAAAAAAACAAAAAAACAAAAAACAAAAAAACTGATATCGACAAAAATCTGAGCCATCAATAACTCCGAGGATGTGAGCATCAACCAGACACAGAATAATATTCCTTTAGCCCAATATCAAAACCTGTAAACACAATCTTACCATGCACTTATTTTAAAGAATAGATTCAGTTTCGTTTCTGTACACAGGTATAAATGATTATTAATTGTCTTGGAATGGAATTCGGCTTGGATAAATATGCTAAAACCACAATTTTACGAGGATCACTACAACAAACGTAGACCCAAGGGTAGCATTCAAAGATTTAGAGCAAGAAGAAGTTTATAAGTACCTCGGTATAAATGAGAGTGAAGGAATTCACCACAAAAATGAAAGGAATAATGCCAAAAGATTACTATAAAAGGGTGCGACTGACATTAAGAACTCAATTGAATTCTCAAAAACAATTATGACCATTAATATCCTTGCCATCACAGTGGTTCAATATAGTTTCATCATCTTGAACTAGACTCTAAATATCAAACGTATGGATTGTAAGGCAAGAAAACTTCTTTCTAAGCATAACATGCATCACCCAAAGGCTGATGCAGACAGTCTATACATGCCTGAAAAGAAGGTGGAAGAGTTCTTATTCAGCTAGAATTGTCATACAAGACAACAACTATTGGCTTACTAACATAATGAAAGCAACAAAGGAGTGGATGATACAATTCGTCAAACAGCAGGAAAAAAGAAAGAAAAAATATTCAGTCATGAAAGAAAGTTGTAAATACAAACGTGATTTACATTTAGTAGATTCTGTAGAAAACCAAAACAGAATCCAAGAACCAACTGTTGAAGTAAAAATTATGAAAAAGAAAGCCAATGATGAAGCTCCTGAACAGATGTAACAATGCTGGTAAGACAAACCTCTGCATTGTCAATATCGAGAACGTTCTAATAAAGCCAATGTTGATAAAGTCAACACTCATCCATGGTTACGAGCATCAAAGACTTTTCAATAGAAACTTTTAGACAAAATATCACATATAATAGTCTCGATCCAAAATGCAGGTTATGTGACAAATATCGGGAAACCATAGAGCATCTAATCTCAGGATGTTCTTTACTTGCACCAAATGAATATAAAAATTGTCACGATAGAGTGGGGAAATATTTACAGTGAACAATATGCAAACACTTTGCAAAAGATGTTAATAAACACTGGTATGAAAATCACCCAGCATCGGTTAAAGATATAGAAGACATCACAATTCTAAGGGATTACACCATCTTTACAGACAGGAAAATTGAAGCAAATAGACCAGACATAATTGTCAAAAACTGAAAATAAAAAAAAAAACTTGCTTACTAATTGATATGGCTTGCCCAGCGGACTGTAACATAGCAACGAAGGAATTTGAAAAACTATCGAAGTATAAAGACCTGGAAATCGAAATAGAAAAAAAATATGGAAATCGAAAACAAGAATAGTACCAGTCATAATAAGTGCGTTTGGAATGATAGAAAAAGAATACAACACTGAAAAAATCCGTAGAAATCTCAGCTTAAAAGAAATACAGAAAGTATAGTCCATACACCAAGAAGTTTGTCCGTGTAACGCTAGTGATGTTATAGGAATTCTAAAAATAAATCATGAAACGTAGCCATAACATCAAACTACTACTTGCCTTAGGTCTACTCGTAGACTTGATAGGTAGTGTGACCATAGCAGAAATCATCTGTGAAAGAAAGAGCACCACGACGTAATTCACTCCCCTAGAAATTTGGAAATGGCATATTATAATTGGCATTCGCACCGGAAGGAATTTTTAAGGATAAATATCTACTTTGGCTTGTTATCTACAAGGAAAAAATCTACACCGTACAAATTTTATTTTGGAATAATAAAAAATGGTGTTACTTTGATTTGTTATCATTTCCTGTAGATAATATGCCAAAGTAGTGCCATGTTTTACTATGTAGATATCACTCCAAATTAAAATTTGTACAGTGTAGACATTTGAGCCGATGTACATGCCGTTTATCTGTAGAATATAAATAAAAGCATTTTTTTAAATATTTTAACTAGACTACCTGTGACCCATTGGGTCTCTGACAGTTCAGGTCATGAAACATTAGAAGAAAGTTAAAATAAAAATACTTACTGTATAAACAACTCGTATTTTTAAATCTTATATATTTAATTTTTTTAAATCAGATTGACTTAAAAATATTTTGTAATATGCCAAAAATATTTTAAAAATCATAAGCAGATATACCCGTGTTAAATAAGTTTCAGACTATTGTGTTTTAGTGGCAGTGTATTTGGCTCAGACCTTCTGGTAGACAAAACAAAAGGAGTCCTTTTTTATTGGTTAAAACTAGCGCGGGAAGGTTATAGAGATAGGAGGTTTTTCAGGGAATTAAGTTTTTGCATATCATACACATTAGACGTGGTTATCCCTTGTCTTGGGGAACTTGCTGCCCAGTGGGCCTGACACACCGACACCACTGGCTAGTTAAAAAATGTACACGTCGATGTGTTTAATAAAATAGATAAGTTTAAAAAACCCTTTTGCCAGACTAAAGAAAAAAAAAATTAAAAAACAAAACAAAAACAACTAGCGATTACCCAACAGGGAGAATACGGTGGAGAGAGAAGAATTCGTTACGGAATCGACCCCGTCAACCAAAAGTCCATCACCCTAAGAAAACCTCCAGCACGAAGGGGTATACAATACCCAACGTTGCTCGAGGTCTTAATCATAGCGATGCATGTAAGAGGTAGCAGTATAAGGAGAAACCCTGAATAGGACGGTTCACTGACAGTTCAATTAATATATTGGTTGCTCTAAAAACTGCTTCATAGCTTTCCCTGAGAGTTTAACGATCAAATTGTGGTAGCCATAAAAGGGGGTGAAATACTTTCCTGAGAGTGTAACAATCAAATAATGGTAGCCATGAGAAAGGAATATATTCCCTTAGAATATTACAGTTTAGATGTGGTAGCCCTAAAAAGGGCTTTTTTCGTTTATGCACAGCAAGAGACAGTAGTATACCGGAGACATGGGAACGGCTTCTAGTGAAATGGACGCGGAATCTAATGATAACAAAGGAGAAATAGACACATTCAGTAAGCGTTAGACAAAAGGAAAAATACATGAAGTGATCAATCACCTAAATCATGCGGGGAAACAGGGACAAACTGGAAAGACTGAAGTGTTACAAAATTTGTGTCTACGGGCGGACATAGGAAGAGCCTACAACATTTCTCTGTAGACAACATTTTAGTTTTCCTGTTTCGAGAGAAAGCAGATAAATTTGTTTTGATTCCCACTCTAAAAGAACATATAGCTATCCAAGAAAGAAGCATGGCTCACCTAAATATAGACCTGCTGTGGAGAGCGTTTGTCTTTGAAACTTGTTGATTGACATCGCGAAGCAAAGTCTTAGTGGAAATTGAAATCTGCGCAGAGCAAAGGGAATTTTCGCACCTGATGGAGTGAGAGTTATCCTGGATATGAATACACCCTCTCCCATACTACATATTGTGAGAATAGTAGTCTCAATAATATGTGACAGCAGTTTCTTAACCACAAGGTGGGTTCCGTTGCAGAACATTGGCGGTTCCAGGTTTCCCAGCCAGATTACCGGATCTCTGATTTTGAGGTGCAATAGTCTGGGCGGTAGTCTGGATGGGTTCAAAGAGTTTAGAAACTCGACTGGATAGTGAACCACCTATTGTAGATTGGCAACGGTGTCAATTGGCTTGCAGGTTTGAAAGCTTCCTCTTAGACATTTCAGCAACATTTTATCGATTTTGGCAACACTGGAGTTTTTAGGGACCAATATTGCTTCTCGCACAACCAATTGGGGTTTCCAAAATTGTTATCCAGATCTGGAAAGACAGCAGCCTCGAGGTCGTGAACAGTATTTACAACAGGTCATATTTGTGAAACTGAGATCTCTCCAGCTTCCTCCGATAACACGTTGCCGTCACCGACTGCTAGAAGGTCTTTTGAAAATTGCACTGACATTTAGTTCCCGAACAGTTTAGCTCTCATGTTGGTTTTAAGAGGCAAAATTTTGACCTGTTGCCGCAGAAGTGTTGATGCATGCTTTCACAGCGTCCTCTCTTGTCCCTTTGGGACAATGGGGAGAGTTTTCCTGAAATCACCAGATAGAAGGACAGGTACTCCTCCCATTGCATGTTGACAATTCCTTATGTCTCGCAAAGTCCTATCCAGGACCTCGAGAGCTCCTTTGTGGGTCCTTATGCACTCAGCCTACACAATGAACTCTCACCTTTTCAGGACGTCAGATTTATCCGAACCTTTGCTGGTCGCTGAATCAGACCAGTCAAATTTATGGCAGCTTAAAGGCGGAGTGTGCTGTCCTACCACCGGGAAGAAGGGTTGCAGCAATTCCAGAGTATGCCACAGCCAAGGCTATCTCTTTCTTTTGCCATAATTTTGCGAGGAGTAGGATCGTGATGAATGTTTTACCTGTCCCTCTAGGTACACCCAAGAACAACAAACCACCTTTCAGAAGGCGAACAAAGTCGAAAATGGTATTGTAAGCCAACCGCTGGTCCGTAAGTATCTTTGGCTCGTTTTCGCTGACATATCGTTTAAGAGCGTCGACGTCGTAGGAAGTTTCCTGAATTATGCATGTTGGAAGAGTATTTGAATTCGTTCGGCGAACTTGGGGCAGGCCGTAAGTTTGTAATGAATTTCAGTCCTTAGAAACAATCCTATCTTCGATGTCAATGAGCGCTCTGTTTATAATTTCTTTACTGAATTCTGCGTCAAAGCCACGAAGCATTAGTTGCCCATGGTGTTTGAAGTCTTCAGAAAGGTCCTCTTTGTATTTCTTCCATAAAGACACAAGGTCACAGAGCTTACACGTGTGCAATAACACAGCAAAAAGTTGTCGGTGACTTTTTGCTGTTCGCATTGCAGCAGTCTCCGCGAGAGTTGCATCCCACTGAGCACCATCTTCCAGTAATCCATGTTTGAAGCAGGCCCGTACTGTAAACGTGCCCATTAAACCTTTTTAAGTTGTCCAATCACTTTGGACCTCTTACCTCATGTAATATAAGCCGAAGGTAGAAGCATGTTGGCTAGAGTGGACTGCATATACTCTGTCAAGGCAATGGTCAAACGTTGCCTGGACGTCCATTAACAGTTTATCCTACCTTTCTCCCTGTCCACCTGTTGTCTTTCCAAGTGTAATATGATGGTACTTGAGGTTATAGAAGGGTCTGAACAAATGAAATTCTGTATGAAAATGAAATATTGTTTGGATAATTAGTAGTTTTCACGCGAACAAGTCATGTTCGCAGTTCAACCCTTATGACCGTGGGCATTGAGGGGTTAAGCGAGTAAACATTAAGGACGCAGATGTTCACACGAATTAAGGGGCTGAATTAGTGTTTACATACACAAGTCAAAAGTTTGCAGTCATCTCCTTATTATTCGACAATACGCAAAATGTATTAAGGAATATGGTGGTGGAATGTGGGGCAGTAATAAGTGGGCGGGGAAGTGAGTGAACACTAAAGACGTCGTTAAAGCTGTAGTTTGCACTAAATAAGACGGTGAAAGGGGCCTGCATTAATAGTGTTCACGCTTACATGTCAAAGATCATGCTCACATTTCACCATATGTTATCAAACCATGGTCGTAGTAAAGTTTAATCAATTATAACTTTAATCAAATAAATAGCAAATTTAAAGCGAATAAACTTGACAAAACATTAGCTTAAAGCAATCCATTAAGCATGGGTAATAGTCTTGCCAAATTTAGAGCAAAGTAAATTTTAATCAGTTTAATCAAATAGCAGAAGTTTAATCAGTTTAATCAAATAAATCGCAAATTGAAAGCGAATTAACCTGATACAAAATTAGTTCGAAACATCCCTTGACGCAAAAGTAATGTTCGTGCTAAATTTGGAGAGAATCTTTTGGAAACTGTGGAAGTAAATGGCAATAAAAAAAACGAATTTTACGCAGTTATTCGCAAATGACCTTAAAAAATTTAACCAAAACAATTGTTGGCATAAATAATGATAATTTGGAGAAAATCGCTTGAAAAATCGGAATTATAGGCAAAACTAAACAGTTTTTCGTTATAAACAGGGGTTCCGGAAAAATAAAGTTGGTCTTGATCACTGTTAGAACATAAGCGATCAGTGTGTCAAGTTTGAGCGACATCGGCTGAAAAATGTGAAAATTTATAACGAACATACGCACACCAGATGGTTGTTCATTCCATCCCTGGCGGTTTGAAGAAACTGGTTGACGCTTCCGGTGTTTACATTGGAATTTACTTTCATTTTCCCCCCATGTAATAAAGAACATGCTTCATTTGTTTCAATAAATTTGTAATAGGAATATGGATTTTATTAGCAATTTCGAATGCCTACTTACTTTTCACCGACCCTGTGTCTATCTATCTATCTATCTATCTATATATATATATATATATATATATATATATATATATATATATGTGTGTGTGTGTGTGTGAGTTTGTGTGTGTGTTCAAATTTTATTAAAATTCTCTTTTAACAAACATACATGCAAACTGAGACAAAGATATAAAATTAACGCTACATTGTCAGTTGAATTTAATAAAACATGAGAATTAATTCACGCCTGAGTATACGTCATTTCTCTCTCTCTCTCTCTCTCTCTATATATATATATATATATATATATATATATGAGGAGAAAATATATAAGAAATTGAAAAAAGTTTTCGTGTGACGCGTTTCGTCCTTTAGTACTTCAGCGGACTAAATATCTTACGTTGGTGCGACTATACATGCGCACGTACAAGGGATGCTGGGAATTTTCAACTTATTTTTTTAATATAATTTAGCCGATTTAATTTAGTTTATTTTTTTTTTGGTAGGACAATATATTTTTTTGATTCATTGGTTTTGTCAGGAGGAGGCGTTTCCCTATTTTGGAATATTTTATGAGCCTTTTGTTTCATTGAATATAAAATAATTAGGGCACTGAAGAGGCTTGACATTGTATTTCTCCTGTTCATGTAAATATTGAGCACTGCAAATTCTTCTTAAAGCTCTTAAGTAGAATCCGATGATTATGCCAGTTTTTATTTTGATGCTATGATGAGAATAGAAATTTATTAGAACGTTTTTGTTGGTTGATTTCCAGTGGTCACCAAGTTTTAAGCAACTGTTAATGCGGTGTAGCATGATATCAAGGAAAGGTAAAGAATTGTATTCTTTTATTTCGTATGTAAATTCTATTGTATATTCCACTTTGTTTAGTTTATCTACAAAGTCAGATAAATCAGTATCACGAGCATATATTAATAGAACATCATCAATATATCGGAAGTATGTTGATTGTTTGGGTATAATATTTTGGAAGTGACCAGATTCGAGAAATTCTAAGAATATACATGCCATTACTTCACTAAGAGGCAATTCCATTGGTAATCCAAATTTTTGTTTGTAAAAATCGTTATTTATTTTATGAAATAGCATTAATTGGTGATGAGACGAAAGATTTTTATGAGAGGTTTAACTTTGTGTTAGATGCTTTTTTTTAAAAAAGAGATTTAGGGATTTTTTTTTTAAAAAGGGAGTTGGTGTAAAAGGATTTTATGTCTAGACTGGCCATGAATTTGTCAGTCATATTTATTTCCAATAGTTTTTCGATTAGGCTTCCTGAGGTCCTTATATGAGATTGGTTGATTGTTCAAAGGAGAGGGGTTAGAAATTTTGTTATTGCTTTCGCCAAGTTTTTTTTTTTTTTTGGTGGGTGCTACCTATTCTTGAGATGATGGGGCGCATTGGAATACCAGTTTTGTGGGTTTTAGGGATATTCAAGGGTTATACTCTATTCATCTATCCAGCGTTCCCCAAAATGTTTACTGCAACCCGCAGCAAGAAGCACATTTTGCATTGCGACCCATTATACCTCCGTGTAATAAATCAAAGACAAACTCTGTTCTCTAGGTTCACTTTTTAGCATTGACAATTTATATGTATATTTCTTATGATTCGAATATATGGGAATTGTATGTAGCTATTTGTATGAATATAAAATTATAATTTATTGAGATGGATATGCTTGTGTGTCCATAAGCAGTTGATTCCAATTGGAATTCCAATTGCACACCTTCGTAGCTATGTTTGGCGCAAGGTCTCTTTGTGAGAGTGAACTGACGTCACTCACTCCGCAACAAGTTTGACAAACAAGATACATAAACTCAATGAGAACAGACTATATATATATATATATATATATATATATATATATATATATATATATAGAGAGAGAGAGAGAGAGAGAGTAATTTTTGGGATTAGAATGTATGCAAAGAAGACGGAAAATTTTCATAAATACATCGGCAGTATGAATTGGCTGGATTTTAAGTTTAGATCATATCGTTTTTTATTCTGCATAGTATCACCACAAATGTATACACACGTTTCCGGTGTCTGTTTTTTAATTTTAATGTAGGTCAGTAATTCAGTAGCGAATTATGGATTGAAAAATAATTCATATTTATCTGTATCTCACTCATTTAAATTGTTATTCAACTCCTCTCTTTAAAACTTCTCTCTGTTAAATTTTAATCCCCACTTTCACCTTTAGGCCTTCCTGATATTCTTTCTTCTATTAAACCCTCTCTCTAGAGCTTTCATACATTTCTCTCTCACACTTGTTTCCCACTCCCACACATACACTCTCACTAAAATTTAGTTTTTTATACACGGAGTTATATTTTCCAATTTCTTTTTGAATTTGTAGGTCTGCGGAATTGGATTGTGATTACGATTCCAATGTAATGAATTATAACCATGAAATATTAGTGTTTGAGCCTTTTATATTATATTATATTATATATTATATTATGTTATATTATATTATATATATATATATATATATATATATATATATATATATATATATATATATATATATATATATGTATATATATATATATATATGACAGCCATGAAAAGACAAAATTTATTTTTATTACCACTCATGATAATAATAAATAAAAAGTAAAACTGAAAAACGGGCTGGCTAACCGATTTCGAACCTCGCTCAACAGAGCAAAATTGAGGTTAATAAATTATAATAGAACTAGCAGCATGGCCCGGCGTTGCCCGTGCTTGATTCAAAAATCGTACGACTCATACAGCAATCGATATCACTTGACTTAAAATATTTTTGCCTTTCCTTGTCTTTAAAGGAGTGCCCTTTGCCGTGCTGATGTTGCTACATGCCTTACTTCTCGCCTATCTCACACTGCAAATTTTTTCTAAGCTCTATACTAAACATTAAATCTGTTACGAAAAAAGAACTAAAAAAAATGAACACAAAACGATCAGCTTTAAAAAAGGACTCGTAACTAGAAAAACCGAATGAAAAAAGAATGTTAACAACAAATACTTTTTCACACCCAACCCAGTTCTGTGGAATCAGAATCAACGTTGAGTTTAAGCAAGCGAATGAACCAATTGGAGTAAAGTGCCATGCAGATTTAAATTTTTCCCACTTGTGACGAATGCAGCTATCGATTTTTTTTCTATGCTAACATGCTAGTTAACATTCGTGTCAGTCAGATGTTGGCTCTCACGCTGGCCAATAGAATCTTCCTGCCTATTCGTGGCAGCAAGCTATAGGCTCTCACCCAGTAGAAAATGGCCGCAAACTACACGAAAACTGCCGTAGAAGCATGAAAAAATCGATTATTTCCACTATCGATGTGAGTTGGGAAATGCAAAGTCGGTCTTGACCTTCCCACTAACTTGGAGGATGTGCATGTACATTTTGGTGCAAATCCATCGAAAATTGCGGCCGTGCATTCGTTACACACACACATCCTGATTTGTATAGATAGAGATGATTTGTGAAGTTTGGATACTAGAGTATAGGGCTTAGAAAAAATTTACAGTGTGAGATAGGCAAGAAGTAAGGCATGTAGCAACATCAGCACGGCAAAGGGCACTCCTTTAAAGGCAAGGAAGGGCAAAAATATTTTAAGTCAAGTGATAGCGATTGCTGTATGAGTCGTACGATTTTTGAATCAAGCACGGGCAACGCCAGGCCATGCTGCTAGTATCTTATATATATATATAATTAGAAAACAGACAACCTCAAGGGCTCATTGATTATATTTTATATCCTCAGGAATGTAGTTTTGTCAAAAAATCACCTTCCTGGGGAAATAAAATATAATTAATGAGCCATTAAGGTTGTTTGTTTTCTAATTAAATTAATATTTGCTCTGGTTTGACATTGGGCTCTCTGGATTACATCCTCCTTGGAATTATCCAATACAGATTACTAAACTTTTCATTACCTAACTATATATACGTGCTAACCTCGGTGAAAAACTAGCGATGATTTATGAGTGCTTTGCAACATATAGAGTTGTATATATTGTACACTTTGCTCTTGCGTATTATTTTTCTTTCTTTTTTATTTGTTGTGCAGCTCATTGAATGGTCGGGACACACAGTTTGAAAAAGCCTTGTCTATACCATGATTTGTTTCAATTAGTTTTTTAATCTCCTTCTTATATTGTTGCATTTCAGTAATTATTTTCCGTTCGTTTATTTTTTTTATATGTGTCGGTATCGTTGAGTAATTAATTACTTTTTTCTACGTATGTATTCGTGTTCATGATCACCATCCCCTCTTTCTTGTCAGAGGGAGTGATGTAGATTTCCTTATCTTTTGCTAGGTTCCTTAGGTATCTCTGTGGTAATGCATTTTCGTTGTTGGTTTCTATAGTAACAATAATTATGCCTTGAATGGAACCTTTGATAAATTCAGTGTCATTTTGTTTATGATTTTTTATTATTAGTTCTGCTAGATCTAATTTACGAATCCCGGTGGCAAATTTTAAACTGAAGGTAAGGGCTTCTCGTTCGGTGATGGATAGCATTGTAATAAAGAAAAGAAAAAGAAGAAAAAAAAACTGTCAACTTACAGTAACAACAAACGTTCGCAATAGATTTCTTCTGTCTCTTGACCGCAGCACTTGTAGCCAAATATCAGTTCAAACGGTAGTCTGTCGTAACGGGCAACGTAGAAACGACAAACTTAGAAAAATCTCATTCGTACAAGCGAAAAACAACGGCTTTTGTTCACCGAGAGATTTTTCTGATTGGTCACGCCATTCGGGGGAGGGAAGAACATTAGCATAGATTCTGGTCCTTAAAGTAGATTTTTGCTAACTACTTTTTGGTAATTTTTCTTCGGTAGATCTCACACAAAACACGATTTCTTTTTCGAGATAGCCGATTATCTCTTTCATTGCAGATAGTTTTAGTTTATCTATATCCGATAGATTTTCTACTAGATCTGGCCTTCCAACATATTTTCACTTCAGTGTTATTGCATAGAGTGCCGAGTTTTTGACACAGTTTGTGGTTTTGGTTGTCGCTTATTTGTTTTAACGTTTGTTGTAGTTGAGCCATTTTCGGTTTTGTTACAACGTTCTTTTTGTAGACTTGGAGTTCAGCATTTCTGGCTTTTTTAACGGTTTTCCAATTCTTCCATTTCTTCAGTTGATGACTGAGAAATCGCATGCCTTGGTTGGAAATATGTGATGGGATGTTCCTAATATTTTATGTGCGCATCGTGGGATGACATTTTCTTCGATGCGTTCAGTAAGAAATGTTTCAGTTTTTAAATGAATTGGCCGATATCTCGAGATTTTTATATTCTTTTATAGTTTGGTATTTTTCGATGTCGATGTTATGCAATTACGCTATATAAATCTTTCTATGTCAAGAACAAAATATGGAGGAAAATGTATCACAAAGTCGAAAAAAGTTTTAGGGTGACGCGTTTCGTCCTTAAGAATTTCATAGGACTAAATTTGTTACGTTGGTGTAACTACACATACGCACGAATGTGGGATGCTGGGAAACTTAATTTTTTTGTATATAATCTAGCCGATTTCATTTAGATTCTTTTTGTTTCTATCACTTTTGTCATTAGATATCCCACACTAATAGAAGATCTGCCAGGAATGGTGAAATATTGTGAGAGCCACTGCAGAAATTTACCCAAACTATCAACATATTTCCGATATATTGATGATGCTCTATTAATGTATTCTGTTTATAATAAACAGTATTAACTACATTTACCAGCCTGAATGACAGAGAAATTTCATAGAAATATGTGTCCTCGAACCTGTATCCTACACGAAACCGTGTATATAGCCTGACATGTTTATACCTTTTAGCTACACAGGAAGCATCTAGTTAGCAAAGTTAAATGATTTTTCTCAAACGCTCATATATTCAATCCGGTAAATGTTGTTTAATACTGTTTATTATAAACAGGGCATTTACTTAAATATTTGTCTCTATTAAAATAACGTATAAACGGAAAATATATTAAAATAATTGTCAGACTTAGTCCATTTCATAATTTATGATATCGTTCGTAAAAGTTAAAATACACCTCGAGCAGATATAAGCGTTCGAGAAAAATCATGGGAAATTTCTTGCTTGAAAACAGTAATTTGACTTAACTAACCAAACGCTTCCCCTGTAGCAAAATGGTATAGCACGTCAGGCTATACCATACGATTCCGTACAGGTTCGATTCCTGTCGGAGAACACATATTTTCTAAGAAATTTCTCGGACATTCAGGCCAGTAAATGTAGTTAAGAATGTTTATTATAAACAGAGCATTTATTCAAATATTTGTATAAACAGAATATATATATATATATATATATATATATATATATATATATATATATATATATATTGGTTAAACACTGTCAAAATTCCTTGTTAATCATCTTTTATTTATTTTATTATTTAAACTTTCCTAACCTGAAACTAAGACAGACAGATAATTATTTCGGTCTTTTCTCCTTAAAACATAATATTCTTATGACAGTTATAATTAAAAGAAAATAAAACAGTAAAAGAAAAATCACCTACCCACTCACCCTTTCTTTCTCCAATATTCGCAGTTTTCGAACCAATTTCTGTAGTTTAGAATATTTTCTCTTGAAACGTTCTCCAGGTAACCTATTCCCTTGCGAAACTACGAGAAATCTACGAGACTCGTAATTTAAATGCTTCTATCGCTAACAATGAATTTTATGTTCCAGGCTATCTTCTTCTTTGTCGAAAAGATTCTACGATGCATATGCATGGCCTTGGTGTTTACATACAGAAAAATATTACATTAACAAGTTCTTGAGTTCCCGGTGGGTGAATCTTTCATGTACATTACACTTTCATTATTGCATTCTGTTAGTTATCTCTATTTCCTTTATAGCCCCGATTCTTCTCAGAACGTATTAAACAAAATATTCCACAGTATCGAAATGGCTTTCTCTCTACATTCTTATGCGAACATGCAGTTTTATGTTTTTTTTTAATGCCCATCATATTAAGCGGCTTAATTATACTAATCATACTGATTTTGCCTGTATTCAGACTTTTATTTTTTCCGTTGCTCAGTATATTTCCCTACTCGTTTCCCTAATAATTCTGATCAACATGTTTCTTTACTTGATTTTTCCTTACTTCCTCCCCTAGCATCGCAACTCTGTCCTAATGGCAATTCGTATCACGTTGTAGTATCTCTTGATATTTCTTTTGAGTTGTCTATAACTTTCGCTTCTTTAGGTTAACTGCTGATGTATTAACAGTTATCGCTGAAAACGTCTATCAAGCTTTAGGTAAGAATGGTAAAGTTCGGTATGTTGCGTTGAATATCTCGAAGGCATTTAACATGGTTTGACATAATGGTATTTCTGAACGAATTTTTTATTTGATTCAAACTTTCTTATCAAACCGCGAAATGAATGTTTTTCTTGAATGGCTGCTATTCTAGATCTTAATTCTTAATGCACGTATCCCTCAAGATGACCAGATCAAATTGACAGTTTATCTAAAAATCACCTAGAATTTGTTTTTTAACTGGAGAAAGAAATAGTTTTTTTAATTTTAATCCATCCAAAATTTAATCGCCTGAGTGAAATATTTTTGCCTTCCATCAGCAATGCTGTTGCTAACCTCTAGGGTAAGTGACTTCGTGCGTCTTCTCGTGCTAATGTTTTACCATTGACCAAATAGAAAGATTATATTGAATCAATAACTAGGTCTAGTGCTAGGAAAGTTGGTTCACTGTCTTGTTTCAGTTTTCTCGCCTGCGATTTCCTCTTTGGTACCTAAGCTTTTAGAATTTGAACGTAGTACTAGATTGTCGGCAGGGATTAATCGTTTTACAGTTATAGCTATAACCATAAGTTCTATGCTAACAGTATCTTCTCTTGCACTTCTCGCTTGTGGTAAATCTATTCCGGGTTCTTGCATTCCAGTCAATTTTGATCTGCAAAATATTTAAATGTGATGTCAATCGTTATCTTCTGTGTTCTTAATTCCTCTTCTTTTATTGTTCTCACTCTGTAATAATGTTTTTCTTTTTCTTATATTCTTTCACAATCATTAGCACCTTGTATCTTGGTGGTTTTAGTTTCTTGCTTCCGGTAAAATGATTTAAAAGTATATTTACAGAAATTTCATTCAACATCAAAGAACGATTTCTTTTAAGAAATTTTTAAATTTCTAGTTTTCTCATGCCTATTTTGATTGGTGATACGATATTAGTAAAATATTTTTGAACAAGATTTCTCTAAATATTTATTTTTTTTATTTTATAAGCGTCCAAGCGACACTTGTAGAAAATGCAAAAATACTATATAACATTAACTGCAAGCAAATTACAGGTACGAATAACAATAATCATAAAAACAATCAACCTAAAATAAAGAGTATTTTTACCAAAATAGGATCCAATATTGTAAATTAATTTTTAACAAAAGAAAAAAAAAATTAGAATAAGCTCCTTCCTCACATTTTTCAAACCTTAACGATTAAAATTCAGATTCAAAATATATTGTCAAATCGTGTGACATGAAAAACTGAAATAAAAAAATATAGTTCAAATCGTCTGTGCCAACTATCATAAATGACACTGAAAGCTTTGTGATGAAACTTTGCCTCTGCGTTAGACGATGAGCACCACCCCTTACCTGACTTCCCCCTTCTCACGGAGTACAAAATTTGTAATATCTCTATTACAGTGCGAAAATTTCCAGAATTATCGTAAACCTTGACTCTAGTTTTCGACAATTTTGAAAAAAAATTGTGTCCTTTTTGTTATCCGTTCTTATTCTTTTTTTTTTTTATTCTTTTCTTGTCGAACACCGATTTATTTTTTCTTGTGAACATCAATTCTACCATTGAAACGCCTATCGGTGTATTGGGGCTCGGCGTTATCCGATATACTATCAAGAATGTTTCTAGTGCTTCTTCGCTCAATTTTTCATTATTTTCTTTTTTTGAAAGCTCTCTTAAAAGTACTTACAAAATGTTCAACTTGTGCATTTGACTTTGGGTGATATAGCTGGGTAGTAATATATTCAGTCGAGAACATTTCACAAAATTCTTTAAATTCGTAAGCAGTGAATTGTGTACCGTTATCCGAGATACTTTGGTATCAATCTTGATAAACCATCAGCATGTCCTTATTTTTTTAGACGGTTGGCATTTTATCCTGAAACTGTAATTCAATAAGATGGTACCCCAGCGTTGTAATCTATTGGCTGTATGCGTAAGAATTCCCCTTTTCGAACCATAAATTGATAATAGAGGTATGTGGTCCGTCTGTAAATAGTAACTCCATCCATGTATAAATTTGTGAAATTTTTTCACTGAAAATATTATTGCTAACGCCTCTTTTTCAATCTGGCTGTAGTTTTTTTTCTGTCGGTAGTAGCGAACGCGAAGCCTGTGCAACGGCTTCCATGTTACCGTCATGATATTTATGTAGAATTACTGCTCCTATACCACAGTCACTAGCATTTGAAGTCAATATGATTTCTGCTTTTGGATTGTAATGCGCTAATGATAAGTCTGACGTTAGTATTTTCTTGATTCGTTCGAACGCCTTCTGACACTTATCAGTCCAGTTCCACTTTACGGCTTTTTTAAGCAAATTGTTCAGTTGAGCTCTCAAATTCTGCATATTAGGTATATAGATTTGATAATAGTTTGCTAGTCGTAGAAAGGCTTGTAACCTAGTAACGAATGTTGGAGGAGGCATATTCTTAATTGCACTTGTCCTCGACGGATCTGGTTGAGACCATTTGTGTCAATGATTTGTCCATATTTTTTCAAAACCCTTTTCACATGCCCGATATGCTATTCCTTAGATATATTTTTAATTAATATATTATCCAGATAAGCAACCGTGAAATCACAATCTGCATCCATAGTTTGTTGAAATATAGTTGGAGCCACTTTTATCCCAAAAAGAAATCGGTTGAACTTATACAATCCATTGTGTTTTTGTTATTATTAGCTCTTCTTCAACATTCTTCTACAACTTGTATTTGTAAATACGCTTCAGAAAGATCCAATTTCGAAAAATTTTTTCCACTGTTTAAATTCGTAAAAATTTCCTCTGGGCTTGGTAATGGGTAGTTACGGATTCTAAACATATGTTTAACCTTGTCGAAAAATCATCACAAACATGAATTTTATTATTTTTTTTTCTTTACATGCACTGCTGGTGCTGCCCATTTTGAATGGTCAATCTTTTCAATTACACCTATTTTTTCAAATCTGTCTAATTCTTCGTTGACTTGATCCAATGCTGTGAACAGTACATTAAGTTTTGACCCTTTTTTCACTTGAAACTTCGCTTTGACTTTGGAACACCGACCCTAACTCATCCGACAGAACATCCGGAAAAAGTTTTTTTCAATTCTTCTTTTTTAATTTTGACACAATATTTTTAAATTGGTCACTTTTTTGCAATAAGTATTTATAGGTAAATCCCACAACTCAAATAATTCCATTCTATCAGTACCAAATAATTTTGTAGTATTTTTAACACAAAAGCCTTAGCTTTTACACACTTGTTACGAAATGAAGCTTTACAATAAAAAATAATTTCTTTCCCGACACGCCACATACAATTTTCTAAATTCTTTTTAATATAGGTTTTCCATTTCGTTTCCATGTGGTTTCGTCGATTATTGTGATATCGCTATCATTGTCTTGTTGCATTTTTACATCCACATTATCAATTTTCACATACTCAAATTTTCTTTGTTTTTATGTAATTATTTTTCCGTCGCAACGGTGTGTACGAAATTTTTTTTATGTGTGAACTTTTCCTTGCTTTAGTTTTACAGTGTGACTTTTTATATCCTACTTTTCTACATTTGCAATTCTTAAAGGGACATTCGTCTCCGAAATGTAACCTTTCATATCTGAAACATGGATTATTTTTTTTCTTTTTCCATAGTTTTCTTTAGATGCACATTGTTTTTCTTCAGTTTCTTGCGTATCGAGTCCCAGATTTGTGATTTTCTGACATTCGTCCTATATGTAGTGTCAGTTTTTGATTCAGTTCAAGTTTCGTTGGAATTCTAGCCCGTATTTTTTTCGTCTTTTTCGCCGTCAAACCTTGAACGAAAATTAACAGATCCGGAGTCATTTCGTTTAATTTGAATCTTTCACACTCCTTGTTTCTAGCATATATGACAAAATCTTTGTTTTTTTTTCGTCAGATTCATACATTTCCAACGAGTATGGAATGACGAACCTTTCTCGCTAAAAGTTTTAGACAGAATATTTACAGTTTCATTAAAGCAAATTTCCTCTGTTTTTTTTTTTCAGTAGTACAAAATTACAGTATTTTTCATGTTCTACCGGTGCTAAATTTCTCAACAAAAGTCTTGCTTTTTTCTCGTCTTCCAGTCGCTGCATTCTTTTCTGATAATTTGCTTGTACCTTCTAAAATAATAAGAAAAGCTAATTCCATCATGAGAATTGTATGTAAATTCAGTTATGGCATTTGCCACCGCTAGAGAGGGAAAAACTTGGGGAATTTTACGTTTTCTTTCGTATTATCTCAATTAAATTTTGTTGTTGTTCCTGGAGTTCCAATAATTGCTGTTGTTGCTAGTGCCGTTACCGTTGTATTTTTATCACTTGGGCTTATAATTCTTCCTTATTTAAAGATTATATGTTTTTACTCTCTCTTCTTTTACACACACTGAAGAAAAAAATGAAACCAACGTGGTTCTAATTTTTTGTGGTCACTGTTATCATGTGCACCGAAGCAAAAAGTACTTTTTCTTGCTGCATATGAGTTTAGATCCCTCGTTGCCACTGATATAACTCACCCCTAGCGGTTATAATATTTATCTCTCGCTGAGGCCTCTCACTGTTACGTCATCAATTCTTTCTCCTAGACTGACTCCAACGGACTATCTCTGATTCACTTTGAGTTCTTTATTTAAGGCCTAGCTTATTTGAGTTACCGGGGGTACCTTATTTACTCCACAACACTTTCTTTTGAGTGTTACGATGTGCTATCACACAACCTATGAATGGTAGGTTTGTGTGACTGTCGAATATGGTTTAAAGAAATGCAATTTATTAATGTCTTTGACTTATTTATTTTATGAGCTGCATCTACCAAGTTTACTGTTGCTTGATCGAGAATTTGGAAGGGGTTGATCGCACTGTTATTCCGGAGTAATGAGAGGAGTCTTTCAATAATCTATTTTTATTATCGACAAATGTTAAAACTTGGTATTCAGTTGTCGCAGAGGAATATTCTGTTGAATATTTATAATGAATAAGTTATGGAAAATGCTATTCTGTCGATGTCCTGGATACTTCTCAAAAGTTGGTAGTGTAAAGTATACTAAAGATTATTTCGTTTACTAATTCGATAAAAACAGATTGAACCTCTCCTACCGACAGAACAAACGACGCAAAACATATTCTGTAATTTGCTGTGAAAGTCAATACGATCATAAGCAATTTCGAAGCCTGTTCAAGTTCAGTATCAAAAATTTATTTAGAATGAACATAGCTGAATCCAGCGATCCGAGATTTACTTTCTACTGTGGAAATCCGAGATCGGATAAGGAATTGAATGAATGGATCCTGTTTGGTCATTAATTTCAACTTGTTCCGTCCACATGTTTAATGGTTTCTTGTATGTCACAGTACGAATAATGAATACTAAGAATGGATACTAATAATGAATACTAAGAATGAATACTAATAATGAATACTAAGAATGAATATAATTTTTTAAAAACAGGATGGAAAATGTGACACCATAATCTGAACGCACATCGGACTAGTGAAATATGCATTCGAAAATCTAAACAAAGTACTTAGAAACAGAAGAAAATCATTTAGAAACAAAGAAAAGAGTGTTGGATTGCTATGTGATATCAATCCTCTTGTATGGCAATGAATAATGGACAGTCTCACTACAAAGGAAGAGAAAAATGGAGGCAGCAGAAATGTGGTTCTACAGGAGGATATTGAGAATTCCATGGACGGAGAGAGTAAGCAACAAGGATGTTTAAAAGAAAATGGTAACAAAAAGAACACTTATACTCAGAATCAGAAAGAGACAGATGAATTTTCTTAGGCACACAAACCTTTCTAATTCTATTGGAAAAGAATTTTGATTTTCTTAATAAATTTTAAACAAATCTTATATGACTGAATTTCTGAACTTTATTAACAGCCTGTCTTTATTTTGAACGTGTTCGTTTTCTTGTCAACATGACTTTCCTTATTTTTAATAAATTTCTGTAAAAACGCCACTGTTAACCAAAGAAAATATTTTGTTTTAGCTCAAGACTATTTACCAGTCTGACAAAATTCCACAAAAAACGGTTTTCTCTTATTAACAGATACCTAGTTCTAGTGCTGCCTCAAATCTATCATGTTATACACTCCTGATATTGATGACATTTATTATGATAGACTTATATGAAAAACAATATCATATGGATTTCTGCTGATGATATTTATTATCATTATTGAAAATAAGGATAATAAATTGCTTTCGTTATGTTATGCAAAAAGAAAAGTGTAGCATTAACTTTTATTTATAAATGCAAAATATGCCACATATATGTATGACAAATATGTATTGGGTTAACACAACCTCCCACATACATACCGGAATAATTTAATAAATAATTTTATTATTTTATATGCTAGCATGTATTCTTTCACTTTCTATAAAATTCTCCAGTTTTTCAACTACTGATTTTCTTTAAAACTTTTAAAGATGATAATCTGTATAATTTTAACTTAACAGAGACTTGCTTATTGTCTTCCAATTTTATGTTACTTTCCGTAAAGATGCATTTAAACCAACATGAAAACTTATCAATTTTGATACGCATACTCGTAGAAAGCACGGAGTCAATGCTTTAATTGTAAAAAGTCTAAAAATGATGACAGCCCTCAACATAAATTACGTCCAATCCTTAACAGGAACCCTGAACACAGACGTAATGTACTAGCCGTATTAGGGAATTAAAGATATGTCTACCTGCCGACAGCATACCATTTGCAATAGCATAACCAAAATCTCTGAAAAATGGCTCATTGAAAATGATTAACAGATATGTGTGAATGTGTGAGCGCATGCGTAGATTAAGCATTGAGTATGTGATGAAATATATTGTAACTATTCTTTGGTAATAAAAATGATTGAAACTTTTCCTTGGATTCCTTGTCTGTTGTGAACTGTAGCTTTCATTTGGAAAGTTGTTTCACAAAATTTCCATGAGTGTTTTTTT
Organism: Acanthosepion lycidas; assembly: GCA_963932145.1. Lineage (NCBI taxonomy): Eukaryota > Metazoa > Mollusca > Cephalopoda > Sepiida > Sepiidae > Acanthosepion > Acanthosepion lycidas. The sequence continues at coordinate 53,592,254 of OZ010598.1, read as the reverse complement.
TTTATTTAATAGGAACTAAAGAAAATCTAAAGAAATTCTGTTAAATCATAACAAACAACATTTCTTTGTTTAAAATTGCAACTACGTTTTATTTTTATTTTTATTTTTTTTTTTCACAAGAGAACATTTTGTATAAATTCTTTCTAGAAATGGCGGTCATGCTTTGTCTTTTATTACACTCTCTTATTTTAACGTTTATTTTATATTTTGAGGCCGATTAAACGTCTTTTCTAGTCTCTAAGGTTACAGCACGTGAAATCGCTTAAAGAAAAATGCAACCTAACTTCCACAACTTGTTTCTTTTGCCGAATGAAAAGCTGTGGAAATCTAGTGTATAAGGAAACACAATAAGGACTTTGATTTCAATGTGATAACAATTACTAAAAATCTTATCAGTATGACGCAAAAATAATAAAACCGAAAGAGAAAATATGGAGGATTTGACAGGCGTGATGATATAAAAGAGAATATAACCACATTCATGATTAAATGAGAATAATTAAATTGGCTTCTATTGTTTTGTTGATTTCCTTTGCAGGTTTCGTCTTGCTTCTTGGGTATTTCCAGTTTTTTTTTTTTTTTTTTTTTTATCAGAATTGTTCTTTAAAAGAACTTTTTTAACCGACATAACCTTAATAAATGCGCTATTTAACTCGTCTTGTTTCTTTTTGAACTACGAACCAGAAACAAATCTTATCAAGAAGTTTGGCGTTTGTTTTTAAGGAAGGCTTAAAAAGAATAAAAAATACTTTAATTTTTTTAAATTTAAAGAAACCATCTGGTCTATTGTCAGCACTGACAAAAAGAAAATCCCTGCTTGGTAATTCAGCTGATTTATTTATTTCGTGAATTTCCACGTGTTGGTATGAACAAAAAGTTTTCGCATGTAGAGATAGTAACAATTAATCACTAAAAAACTTACTAATCCTTAGTAATATACTATGGAGGAGTATGAAAACAAAATAATAAATAATTCATAATAAAAGAAAAATTAAAAGTTAAGTAATAAAATAACTTCAAAATATAGATGAGAATAATAATTAACACTTAATAAAGAAAAAATTGTAAAAAAATACTTCGATAAATATGAAATCTCCCATCATGCACCGAAACGGGCGCTTTTGCCGACAATTGAAAGAGAAATTAAATCATGGTACGACTTGTAACGAACGTTGGCTATGTACGTCCAGAATAATTTTAAATATGTTTTTATTACAATTTATGCAACAGGAAAACAATTTCCAGTTCCTGCAGCATAATACCTGTCCACATTATACCCTTCCTATTGAATATGCCCTGTAAGATATTCAACAACTTCCATGGTTGCTAATAGATGTATTTATGCGACATGATGGAACGACGTACGACTCGAGAAATTAGCCCACCTACAACTCTTATCGTATTGAGTAAACAAGAGAAAGATTTGAATAGTTTTCATTTATATAAATTCGTAAAATCTTAACACTTTTCCCCATACTTACTCAGCGTTATTGCTGAATGCGTTCATACAATTCTTCAATGTGAATATAATAGTGTCATAATGAACACTTAAATATATGTCAAATGTAAACAGAGGTCCAAAAGTTTTATATGCGCAATATTTTTTTTGTTTCATTGAATTATAACTGCTGTTATTTATAAATAACTTACACTAAAATTAAACTGAAAGCGAAGGAAGGGTGTAGATAGATGTAGAAATGCGTTAAAATCAAACGTTCTTAAATATGATTTACTCCATGATTATTGTGAAATAATTTTATTTGTTAAAGTAAAAACAAATACACACACACACACATGATTTATTCTTATTTAGTTCCTCTGATGATACAATATGTTATATTTTATCTAGTTGAATGATTTGTAAATGTTTGTATTTTAATGTAAAGGATGTGTTTACTGGGTGAGGTTGAAACTGTGAGTCAATATATTCCATACAGATTATCCAAAGGATGACTGAGATCACTCAATGCGTTTTGGAAGCTGCACAATTTGGCCTCATCACTTCAGTTGAGACTAGAAAGTCGTTTAATTAGTTCAACTCAATATAGCATCACGGGGAAGATCCTGGTCAACGAGTTGACCACCAGTATTATTATTTATTATTATTAATATTGTTCTTCCTTCATCAGGATATCATAAACATACTAGTGTAATTAGCGACACAGTTACGAAGTGTAGGGAATATGGAAATGATATGCAACATGCACCCATCTTAATCTTCAGTTAATTTGCTTATAACGATTTAAGTGGACAGAGTACGACACACATAGAAACTTAACTTCGTTTAGGCTGCAGTTCCGATGGGATAAGCGATGTTGCCATTGGGCTTGGGCTAGTGATGGAGGGGACTGTCCAAGAAGCTTCAGGAGTGGCCAGTAGTTACTTCTGAGACCTCTTCAACAATCACGTTCTGATTCGCGAGTAATAACGCTTTGCCTATAAAAGCTTTTTATGGATCGTCATTATCATCCTTACTTAGGATATCCGACGTGAAATGCATTTGGGAAATTTATTATCTTGAGCAAGGATGAAATTCAAGCTCTCTTGAATCAGAGGCCTGTTATTACGAAAGGGTATTGTGACTAATGTACGGTTTAGGGTGGTGGAGAGTGAGAATTATTCAGGAAAAGCCGCTGAAGGTCTTAGGCAGATGGTATTCGTTAGAATTGACAGATAGAAATTACTGGGCAGATATCCATAAGCAGGTCAAGGTGTACCTAGCGAAGATAAGTCTTTCCTACAAAACCAAGTGACGATGTACGCATATCAGTTCGTTTTCCTACTGCAACCAATAAGGCTGTTTAAAATGCATGAGGTATCACTTATCTTTGTTCATGTTGTAGAACATACACAATCATGTGGCTTTGTGCTTACACAGATGATGCGTTCCGTGTTGCTCTTCTGGAAGACTGATTGTACGAAAATCGTCAGTTTAAATCCGTCAAATATTCCTGCTGTAAATAGGCCTTTAAATTATGGTTGGCTAAATGGCTGAATCGGTGTGAAGACTTGATATTCCAAGCTACTCGTGTATTAGAATTCTCTCAGCTGTTCTTGAATATTTCAGTCTTAAAGAATTCATAGTGCAGTGCAGCCACGCCTAACTTAACGGCACACCTTTTTAACGACCACCAGAATTACGACAAATTATAAAGTCCCATAAAGTAAATTAAAAACTCAACAAATTTCTATTGTACGTTGATCGGGAAATTTTTCTCTTTTTTTAAAAAGAAGAAAAATGCCTAAACTGAATAAAGTGAAAAATAACTAAAAATTTACTTGTACTATTTTTATTATTTATAAGTAATTTACGAAATCTAGAGCTGATTTTTGAATTTGTTTATTATGATTACTGTTCAGTAGTCGACTGTATAAACAGAAATAAATTAGAAATGTTACAAATGGTGCAAAAATGATATTAAAGCTCCTACCTGAAATTGGTTGACAAAAGCCCATTAGACGCGTATTATACCTAAAATAGTGGTCAGGTACAAATACTCACTTAACAACAATTCGTGAGAACGGAACCCGGACTTTAAGTGAAGAGTGGTTGCATATCGATCTATGAAGTATTATAGATTAACAATTGTGATTATATCTTGTGAATACATTTTTGGTTATGTTGTACTTTTCCTTACAGTTGTCGCCTTTTGTGATATTTTACAACAATCGTAGGAGAATTTTATTTCGTTTTTCACACCTCGTCACGTTATGTAACGATGAAGGGTGGATGTGTGAGTGTTATTAGTGTTTATTCAGAACATTTTATGGCAACAACTTCGAACTGGTGGTGGCTATTTGGGCAGCGAATAATCACAATATTGCTGCATTCTTATACATACATGATGGCCGCCACCTCGATGTCGAATATGATCATCGCAAGGCATTATTGTATGACTCAGTTGTGCTTGAATGGATACGGCTCTTTAAAGCAGACACATTTTTAAAACATCTAAAAAGTTAGTAAAAAGGAGACACACACACATTTTGTTTTCATTAAGTTTATTTTTATGACTGTTTGTCAACTTGCACACTTTTCCACAAAAGGTGACATGAATTGTTAGTATTTTACGATGACTTCGTATATGACTCAATTTTTCTCTGTTTTATATAATTTATAATATATGATGATAAAAAAGCATTGCGCTGGTTGTGAGTTATAAATATCTTTGATAAGTACTTTTCTTTTGACAACATCTTTAACCGGCTGCCTGACAATTGAACAGTCAAAAGTTGATTGTCGTTTATTTAAAAAATAAAAAATAAATATAAAACCTGTGTTCATAAACATTTCGAAGAGAGTAAAAAAAAATATTTAAAATTAATTAATATTCAACCGTTGATGGACACTGGAGTATCAGCAGAAGGTGATAGATAATTTACATTTATCTGTTTGTCCATGCCTCTCTCTCTCTCTCTCTCTATCTATCTATGCATATATCTATCTATCTATGCATATATCTATCTATCTCTTGGTTCCCTATTTCTGTTCTTACTCCGCAACTAGTTGGATCATACAAAATTTTAATTCACTCAGCTATTGCACGCTGTGCTATTTCCATATACCGAAATTAACATACCGTATTCCAAATAAAACCACAAGGGCATTTCCTATGTCGTATAGACTTCACACTAAATTGAATTTTGAACATTATATATAATTTTGAATTATTAATGAGTTTAAAGTTTATTGCCCAAAATATGTCAAATGATTAAAATTCCGTTAAACAAACTCTACGCATGCTGACTGCTAAAAATTTATTGGAAATTCTTTAGAAAATAATACCCATAAAAATTTACAGACGATAATGAATTTATTGCGGAAAAGTAGCGAAAATATTTAACATTTTTCCTTGATTTTAAACTTTTGTAATCAACTATATATATATATATATATATATATATATATATATATATATATATATATATCGCTATTAAAGCATTGCTCTTCAACTGAATTGAATTGAGCTCTCCGGGTCACAGGCGTATTTCGCATAGAAAGCCTAGGGGAAGAATCGGTCGGGTTTCAATCTTAGCTTGAAGCAATTGAACGTCTAACCACACTGATAAGCAGTGATACAGCGAAACAGACTGTTTGTGGATGAGAATATATGCTCCCAGGAAATCCGATTAAGCTCTCTTGAGAAAAGGGTAATTTTAAAAACAGTGAACTATACAGCTATTAACGCATTGCTCTTCAACCGAATTGAATTGAGCTCTCCGAGCCATGGACTTTGCATGGAAAACATTAAAATTTCCCTTCCTGTCTGCCGTGCTACGATACCCTAAGGATAGAAACTCTGACAGATACCAAATCCGTTGGGTTTCGATCCCTGCTTGAAATAATCGGACGTCTAGCCACATTGAAGAGCTGTGATATAGCGAAACAGTCTCTCAGTGGAAGATATATATCATGGCAAGATAATGAGCGTTTTTCTTGATATATCGACTTCATGAATTTACACATAATCCTAGAATGTCAGCTAGGTCTCATTATTTCACTGTTTACATTGCTAAGTGTAACCGTAAGTTTTGGTCTTAGTTTCTTCTTTCGTGCTTCTCACCGGTGGAATCGGTCGGGTTTTCATCCGGCTTTTTGCTTTCCTCTCAATTAACATCTTATTTTTTTTTATGCAACATTAGTCAGTATCTTTTGTATTTTTTAATTTTATTTCCCTTCGTACTGAATTTTTTTCAGTTTTTTTCATTTTTAGTAACCCGTTGTGTTTTAGGGGATTATTCATTCTTGGTAACCCGTTGTGTTTTAGGGGATTATTCATTCTTGGTAACCCGTTGTGTTTTAGAGGATTATTCATTCTTGGTAACCCGTTGTGTTTTAGGGGATCATTACTTGGGGTGAAATGTTTATATATACATACATATATATATATATATATATATATATATATATATATATATATATATATATAAAGAAATATAGTCTTAAGGTGTGCTATATTTATGGAATAAAGTGCTCAATATCAGAGATAGAGCGTGTATATAAATATATATATATATATATATATATATATATATATATATATATATATATATATATATGTGGGTGTGTGGTGGGGGTGTAAATATATTTTTGTGCGCATGTGATTCTGAATGACCAAATGACCACAGAGGTTGCAGTTTACGCGTAAATGTCTCAATATTGAGCACATAAACGAATTGTATTAGAATTACAAAATATTAATAATGCTTTCTCTCTGAATCTCTGTGTTTTATTTTACAGAAATAACAATGAATAATAACAAAAATCCGGACAATTGACCAAAATTGTTAAGTCTCAGTTAAGAAAATAAAAGCACATTATTGCATCATCATGTACGATTTATTTCCGAAAAGTCTTCAGCCATTGATATTAACAGAATTAGCAGTAAGTCTGTGTTAAGTTACATAAACGCCGTGCAATCTGTTGTAAAGATTTTCAAAATAGTTGGATATGTTTCTAACAGACATATTAATTATGAATCAATGTTCACAACTGTTTACAAATTGGTCTAAGAAAAAGATAATGTCTAACATTTAAACAATGTAAATATGTGCAGATGCAATGTGAAAATGGAAAAATAGGCATTTGAGATTTTTGTCACATTCATAGGTACTTTTTTTTTAATAGCATTAACCTTATTAGCATGACAAAGCTTAGATTCGGTTCAGATTTGTAACGTCGGTGTATTAGGTATTACGTATTAATAACTGAAATCCATCACCTAAAGGCTACATTTGAAGCATGAAATAAAGACTCAAACTTGAGAATTTGCTAAGTGTGAACAAGCTCATCAAAAATTACCTGAAACTTTAAAAAATGTGTATGCATACATGAAAGAAAATAATGAAAAGTTTCATAAACAAATTATATCGAAAGTAGTATAATATTTGTATATATCTTAAGTCTAGGTTTCTAGTAATTGTAGTTGGAACAATTTCAATTTACCCAATTGGATTATCTTCAACACTAAACCAGTAGACCATCGGCGAATTTTTCGTTCTACTTCATTAAAGGACATCATCACGAGGAAAACGTACGATCCAAGTCGACTCGAGGTGTGGTTTCTGACCAGCCATTGTTGGTCACGTAAACGTGTTGCAACATGTCTTAGCATCACGCACCATTATTATCCTTGATTCCTAATTTGGATAGACAAGCAGAATCGAAAAATTCACACATCTTTCGTCGACATTTTTTTGTTTTGATTTCTTTCGCTTTATTTAAGAAAATTCCCGAATCTTTTCTTTCTTTCTTTCTTTCTTTCTTTCTTTCTTTCTTTCTTTCTTTCTTTCTTTTGTAATTGTAATTTCTTTTTTCTTCATCATTTATCCTTCACTCGGACAAATCGATTTCAGATTTTGAGATAAACGACTCTCATATTGGAATTATTTTCACTCGGTTTGTGGGCTTTACAAATTGCTTATTCCGTTTGTTTCGATTTCGAAATTTTTGCCTGCTTTCAACGAATTAGAAATAATAACAATGGAAACATTTAGCATACCAAAATCACAAATCAAGGATGAAAATTGTCCAATAGACTGACCTTTCTCTGTTTGGTTTTGAAAAATATTCTTTTTTGTCTTTGATAAAAGTCTGAAATTCTAAATGTATATCGATTCAACATCACACTGCAATGCGTATATAATCTCATGGTACTTTTCAACAGAAGCAGAATGAGAAATGGCACATCTGTTTATAGCACCTCTCGCTTTCTCTCTCTCTCTCTATCTCACACACGCACTCATAGATGTCTGGCTCTATATTTGCATCTGTCTTAATCCGTTTATATAAACTCCAACAAACTAATGTTTATGAATTCAAATGTCCAGTTGGAGAATGCTTCTCCAATTACAATTCAAACGTATACAATAGGTTTCACTACTATGACATTTTCACGCCGTTTAAAATGCCTCTTAGACACGGGATGATATATTGACAAACACGAGAAATATTAAAAAGTAAATAAAAACATAATCAACACGAAATTTCACTTTTTTAACTTAAACGTGCGTGTATATATATATATATATATATATATATATATATATATATATATATATATATGTGTGTGTGTGTGTGTGTGTGTGTGTGTGTGTGTGTGTGTTTGATTAAAGACGACTGTTATTAAGCTTTTTATGTATGGATTTTTTAATTATGTATATATCTAGAGTTACAGAAATGTTTTATTTTCCAAACACAGTCAGCACACAGTGGCCGTGTTCATAGTTGATGTTAATGAGTGTTGGATTGTCTATTTTATTAGTAGTACTACATTATTTTGGTCTGTTTTTATATGTGTGACTACTATTTTCAGCAAGTCATTTGAAAATAGTGTTTTGTACGTTTCTGTGTGTGTTTAAATGGATCTTAATTGAGCTATGGCTAAAGAGGTGTCCCGATATGCATGTATGCCCAATATAATTATTCATCAGTTTGGTTTGATCAAGAATTCCTTAAGGAGCATATAAAATCATAAATAATATGTAATAAAATCTACACACAAAGTTAAAAATAAAACATAAAAATCATTTTCGATAATGGCTAAAAGGATAGCCGAAAGCACTCGAATATGCAGAACATTTGGACAATTTGTACACACTTTATTTCCGGAAATGACGTATACGGACGCAACAAAAACTAATTGAAATAAAAGATCAATCGCAGAACTTTGCCAGTCATTTTATACATGAAACATGTATAAAAGGGGGATTGTTGCCCAAATACACAATATATATATATATATATATATATATATATATATATATATATATATATATATATATATAATGAGTACAGACGATCCTTAAAAATCCATTCGGTTATAATTTATTTCATGAATATACAAATATCCATCTCTTCAGACCGTAGTTTTTTTAATTAAAGGAAGTCGATTTATCCCGACAAAAGGAAAAGAGATAGGAAAAAGAAAAAAGAAAGGGGAAAAATAATATTAAGAGAGGAAGAAAGAAAATAAAAATTTCAATATAAGGTTTTAAAACATTTGGAGGGGAAAGAGAGAGAGAGGGGAATAGATTGGGAGGAGAGAGGGAAGGAGAGAGGGAGGGAAAAAGAAAGGAAAAAAGAGAGAATTAAACATGAGCCGATAAGGTGACCTAGAAATTATATTTTCTTTAAGGACGGAACAAGTGAAAAACAAAGGGCCGGTGTTGGGAGTGATCAGACTCAAAATAGATACATTGAATTGTCTGATATTTATATCATTTTCGACAGCAAAACAATCGTCGTCGCATTATAATCTTTAAAATTTCAAACTGATAATAATAATAATAATAATAATAATAATAATAATAATAATAATAATGATATTTGATATCAATAAAATAAAGCAAGTCAAAGTAAATTAAATAAAAATCAAAAATGTAAAAAATACATAAAATATTAATTAATAAAATAATTAAATAAATTAATTAAATAAAATTAAAAGATAAATAAAGAACAGTTTTAAGAAACTTAAAATATGCACATATATATAAATAAGGAGAGATAATGATAATAATAATAATAATAATAATAATAATAATAATAAAGATAGTGTAAAAATAAAAAGAATTTATACTTTAAGATTATAACGGATGTAGGCAAGAATATGATCACATACAAAAACGTAAATGCATGTATGTATACATATTAGTACCCATATAAAACAGAACCAGCACTTTAAGTGTAAATTCTCCAAAATTAATGATATCAAGGAATTTTAAGTCTGTTCTCGTGCCTACATTTGAACATAAGTTCATTCCGTTTGTTCAATAATTCATCAGCATTTTTTATCTTTATTTTTGTACTTAATCATTATGATTTTTCCTGTATGCATAGACTGCGTCTATCGCAGACGTTTTTGGTAATCTGAGATTGACCAGTGATCCTCCATTTAATTTGTGGGGTGAGGCCTACATATTTAAGTTTCCAATAATGTTTAGGTAAAGCAGTTTGATATCTTAAAGAAGCATTGATGAAGGAATACCGGTGATTTTAAAGTCTCTACTTCCAACTCTCAGCGGATATACCTATGTATATCTTTTTCTACTTTTTCTCATTGATATTTTCTCTCGGAATATATATATATATATATATATATATATATGTGTGTGTGTGTGTGTGTGTGTGTGTTTTGCGTGAAAAGTATCAAGTCATTTTGAATATATCGAGTACTAGATGCGTAGCCTGGATCTAATTGACAATCTGAGACTGTTTTTAACGACCATGCACGAACTAGCACTCTCCTGTAGATATATTTTGTCGGTAATGAGTCGCCATTAAATGAACTTGCGTATAGTGTGACCATCGCATTAACAGCAAATATACATAATTTTGTATATTTGCTGTTAATGCGATGGTCACATGCTTTGTAGGGATCAAAGTTAGAGATGATAACAAAAACTATGGAAGGCGTTATATGCATATCTCTCAACAGAAAATCAGCTCTAAGTTGAAAGTTAGGCAGGGATACTTCAGATGAGTCAAGAATAGAGTTTGAGGAGTATTTACAGTGAAAGCATTCGGCTTTATTAGCAGAGGATGATAACACCTCAAATCGATTGAAGAGGGGGTATAGAGACCTTGCACTTATTTACTACCCTATTAAAGAGACATCAGTAGTCACGAGTGTCCAAATTGTTAAAGGCTATGCAGTGCCTCATTCTCTCAGCAAGCAGAGACTTAGCTTTTTCGAGGACTCGTTTACATTTGTTAGGAGCAGTAGCAAATAGGCACCTGTTATGATAAGAGCTGTCACGCTGATCTATCCAGAAATAGTGGTTGATGTGTGCTATGGCGGCTGAGCATGCTGATGTGAACCATAAAGAGGACTGCGGTTTCATTTGGTAGTTCCGAGAATGGATTCCGGCTTTGACCCAAGAAGAAACCTCTGGCTCAGTTTTCATTTGGGAGGTTGTAAGTGTCAGTCCAAGCGACGTTACGAAGTAAATCCCGGAATGAGTTACAATCAGCATGCTGGTTCCGGAAAGAGGTTTTATGGATAGGGGGTTCCTGTTTAATGGATGCTTGGAAAGAAATATCAATAGCTATCACAGAGTTGTCTGAGTTACCAAGAGAACAGTATTGAGAAGCTTGGCAAGAGGAGAGGTAGAGAAGGTCAGAAATAGATCCAATATATAAGTATGTTGTTCGGTTTGGACATGGCTCAATGGATACAGGCGTTGGTTAGATCCAGTGGTTAGACCCAAAGAGTTGTAAGTTCAATACAAGGCTACAGCAGTGGTGAACCAAAACGTGTAGAGGCATGGCACATGGAACTAGAACACTACCGTGGTGGACGAAATAATGGGTTCGGTTCCAAATTTGAACCACCAGAAGAAGGCCGGAGCGTACAACGGCCGAAACTTTGTAAATATGGTAATGAAGCTGAGGATAAAAGTCCGAATAATGTAAATGATGTAAGTAATCATAATACCTCATCTCAGAGATATAGACAGATATGGAATGATGTTTACTATTTTGCGAGTTTTGTTTAATAAGCTTAGCGACAGATAGAAACCTAATATAACATATATATGTATGCAGAAAAAATAATCTCACATCCAATATATTTTATTTTAAGTTATTGATATCTGGGTTATTTGATGTCTATTGATTTGTTCATATTGTTTTTTATATGGCAGTTGGGGAGGTTACATGATTGCTACGATGCTGACATTGACACAAATTTTCGATGAAACAGTTGGCCTGGGAAATCGTTATAATCCAGTTAACAGTGACCAACACTTTGTTCGTGGACTTGACATATTCTGAGAGTTACTTTTCGAAATATATTGAAACCAAGTTTTAGAAATCTGGAATATTTGGCAGTGTACCAAGATTTCTAACGAAGAGCGATTTTAAGTTAGTTTTATTCTTACATTTTTTAACGCTCAAATGTGAAGCAACTCAGACAGAATGGTAATTTAGAAAAGAAAAAAGTAAAGAAAAGGAATAAATTAATACAACGATGGAGTGAGACATGGCCGGGCTTTGCAAATCTGAAGAAGTTAAGAAACTGTCAATAATGATGTTGAAAAAAATAACAAGAACTCTCGTGTTAAAATTAACGGAGGAGCAAATATATATATATATATATATATATATATATATATATATATATATATATATATGTGTGTATAAGAAAAGAAAAAAAGAAAGAAGCTTCATAAAATGCACAACGTTGTCATATATATAATAGCGCACTTTGAGTGCTGGAGGCGGTTGTACCGAGAGGTGAGGAACAAAGGTATATTTATTATCATACAGAGACAAACACACAAACATATATATTTATATATAAATGAATTACTTACCACGGATTTTTACTTATATATATATATATATATATATATATATATATATATATATATATATATATATATATATATACACGTAGAGGACAGACAGGGGATACATAGATAAAGAATAGAGTGATAAATCGATATCTGCTAAAAGGGACTCATAAAAACAATCGAATAAGCAGATAGGTTGACTACTATCTAAAATAATATTTACGTGCAGAAGAACATAGATAAACAGCAACGAATAGTTGGATTAAATATATCAGAACCAACTGAGATAGATATGGCGTGAATAAGCCGAATGAATTGTAAGTATTGAACCAGTCGAGTAGATGATCATTGCGGAAAGCAGAAAATTGCGGAAACCAAAGATTGGGATAGATGAAAGAGGGGAAATAACAGTTAAAATGTAACTAACGGAGACGAAGAAACAGTAGGAAAAAAAAGACAACTAACGGAAGTGAATGGTAGTTTTATAATTGTTTTGATGATGATGACGACGACGACGATATCAGTTATAAAATTGGAGTTACCGAGTAGACATTTAATGAGTAAAACGAGTAGTAATAGCAGCAGGGCATAAACGTTCCAAATTGGATAAAATATATATGAGACGGGATACAAAGGATAAACACCATTTAAAAATATATGTGGAAAAGGAAGAAAGTATTTATTGCATTTAGACGAAGACAAAAATGAGGGTTAGTAGATGAGGTAGAACAGGAAGTGACGAACAAAAAATGTAAGAACAAGGAACTCATGAAAAAAAAACAAACAAAAAAAAAATAAAAACAAACAAACAAAAACAGGAATATCTGAATTGCCAGAAAAGTTAACAAAGAACTTCCAGAAACAGGATAACATTTCAAAGAGAGCTCAGATATTTTAGCCAGCGTTTAACGCCGGTCAATTCACATCAAAGGTTTAATGAAGAAAACATATGCGGGATCAAGAATGCTGCAGATGACTCAATTTCTAACGTTGTAAAATCTGACGAGTCTATATTGTATACGGGATTTTCAATTTCGACATCACACTTGGCTTCCGATCAGTAATTCATCTCTGAAAGCGAACTGATATTCAAACGAATACATTTTCGTTTAATCAATACCGTAAGCTTTCCTTTGTCTTTCTGTCTGTCAAAACGTTGGTACCGCATTTAAGTAACTATACAGGAGTACTCATATGCCAGTATGGTCATTTAATATACAAGGTAAATATTTCTTGTTTATTTACAGGGAAATATATGGAGCATAACATTGTTAGAACAAGTTTTCAGCTATAAAAAAATATCTTTCCACATTGTCACCGCCATTGACTATTCATTTTTGACAAGCGATGAGCAAGAGTTCGCATGCTGCGCTCGTTAATATGACTTGTCACACACATCGGTCTAACCAGCCACTAACTGTGCTCACATCCACTGCTTGGCTTTGGTAAACGGCCGACAAGCGTCGATTGATATCGAGGGGGATAAGTTTTTCTGTACGGAGGAATTCAATGGCACATATTTACTTTCACACCAAACGTCATTTTGATAGATTACTGTTCCGCTGCTATCAATATTGTCACAAGGCAAACATAATATCTTTTTGTTGGAAATAGTTCTTCCTCTACTGCTATACCGCCAACATCAGACTCTGTCGTCGTGGACTAACATAATGCAATAGAAGGAATCTCGTACCAGCGCGCGCGTTGCGCATCCTCTCTCTCTCTCTCTCTCTCTATATATATATATATATATATATATATATATATATATATATAATAAATCAAGGGAAAAAAGATCTATTTCGGTTATAATTTATTTCCTGAATATTTTTATATATTCATCTCTTCAGACCGAAAAAGAACTTGAGACAATATGTAAAAAGAAATTGAGAATATATATATATATATATATATATATATATATATATATATATATATATAGTTACATATATATATATATATATATATATAGTTACATACTGGAGATTTGGAACGCTACAATTCAAATTTAAATATTTTTGTATTTTACTATATATTATTTTGGTATTATATATTATAAAGCAGTCAAAGAGCTTCTCAGAATGTAAAGAATATAAAGAACGTCTCAAAATACTCATAAGATTTATTCTGCAAATGAAACAAGTCTCATTAGATAACATTCACGACATTATACGGCATCTTAAAATGCCGTGTAAAATATTTAATACATTCATTTTTATTGCTATCATGCTCTGTGAAACCGTTCTATGACTGATATCACTTAAACGATACACAAATATTTAAATTTGAAATGTACTGTTCCTAAATATATAATGTTCAATTGAAAATGTCTAACAAGGTAATTCTCTTTTTATTCTGTCTTTATTTTGTAAGAACAAGAGATTTCTATTTTGGGGACATAGTGTTCAAATTAGGGTTCGTTCCGAGCGCTTTCGGTTAATCTATTAGTCATTTTCTAGGATTTCTATTATGTAATTGCAAATAGTGTGTAGGTTGTTGATACTTAAATATGTTTTTAATTCCCGAACACGGTGCAATATGGCCGTGTTCGTATTTGCTATTGTTAAGTTGATTTTTTTTTTATGGCGAGGACTTCTATTATACTGAAACGTCCTTTTACATTTAGAAGCGTGTATGATATTTGGGTTTTCGACAAGTCTTTTACGTATCGAAGTTAGTATGTTTTCATCTTGATTTAAATGGCTATTCATAGAGCTATGATCTATTAGAAATAAAGCTAGTCAACTTGATAAACTATTAGTGGTATGTTATATGCAATTATGTATATGTTTTCGCCAGGATTACAATTCCTTATGATCATTTGAATTTATAATTAATGTTGGTCTTGTATATTTAGGATTTCGCTGTAGAGATGCTGTGGCCGTTAAAGCATGCTGTTTTAAATTTTTAGAAGATCAAATTAGTTATTTTCTATAAAACAATTAAACCAGACAAAATTTAGTCTCAGACAATTAAATTAGGTCAGAAATATTATGTTTCTATAATCCTTCAAGATACAAGGACCAGTCAGCATGTTTGTCACCTCACTATTTGAAACCGGAGCTTTTTCTTGTACACGAATATTGGTATTCATGGAAAATTCACATTTTCCCAAAGTTCTATGCCAGTATAGTCAAGTAAAGAAGCACATTGAGGATCGCACTTATAACAGTGGAGAAATTGATAGTGAAAATATTCTAGGATATTTACCTATTGTTGTGAAGGTTACTAGATTGTGTCGATGTCCATATATGGTTTCACAAAGCAGCAAAAGGAAGGCATTTGAGTTGCTGTTGTATTTAGACTGTGTATTTTTTCAATTTCACTGAAAGATTCACTAAAAACGATCCTTACTGTTTTTGTCTTTGTTCTGATAATTATCTTTTAGTAGATTCTGTGCCACACCGATTAATGGGCAGGGATATTTCCCGTCAATGTTACAGATTTCATTTCTGTCTGAACGATTTGACATGTCGCGAGTTAGCATATTAGACATTAAACATCTGGCAACAGTTTTCGAATGATAGTCATAAATTTTTAAATAAAGATCAGTAATAAATCTGCTAAGTGGTATATATTGTTAATTATCTTCTTCTCTATATATATATTGGGGGAGACAATGTTTCCACCAAATTTCAGTCAATGAATGTTAAGAGTTCCTCCTGCAGAACAGAAATACATTTTCTAAATTGCCTATGAATTTCGGAAGTTTTGAATGACCAAAGAATTATTTCAGATTGGTAACAATGCAATCATCATTCCTACATAAATACTACATTAAACTCTAACGTTTGATATAGTTGTAAGAAAATGATATAGCAAAAATACCTCCGCATCTCTTTCGAGTTGACCGAGCGATGAAATCAAAAAACTGAAAAAGAACCATTAAAAAGCGAATTACTTTTTAAAATAATTTTCACTGTTTAAAAGGTCCAAGAGCCATTCGAGGTAGAGGATTACAGAGTAAGGGGTAAGAGGTACAGTTTATGAGGCTATTTGGAGAAGATAATGGTAAACTTGAACGGGTTAAGATTGTTAGAGAACAGGGATGCATCTCATTGTGAGTCGGTTCCAGAAAGTAGCGGTTCGTAAGAAGAAGCTGCTCAAGTGGAACACATCTCGCCAATAGAATACGAAGGGTGGTTTGCTGAAATGTGCCGTGAAGGTTAGGACTCAGGAATGTAGTTTGTCTAAACATTTTCCGTGGAAATGACGATATAATAGCAAGAGACTTGCAACGTTTCGTCTGTGCGATAGGGATTGTTGGGTGGAAAATAATTCGTTTTTCGACTCTATCGAGACTGGAAGGTGATGACTCTAGACCATATATGGCAGCATCATTCCATTTTTGGTCTTATCTAGCAGTTGTAATGGTAGGTAATATCAGGAGGTGTCAGGTACTTCCTAGAGGAGTCACAGGGAAGTAACCATTTTTCCAGTATCTTTAACGATATATTGTTTGTATTAGTTCCACTGGGGTAAGCTTAAGTCCAAATAGTTGTTGAAAGTATGGAGCCTTACTGAGAGGATGATCCATTCATCGCGATAGATGAAAATTCAGGCTCCACTCAGTGATGATGGAACGTCGCCTGTTTGGTTTTTGTGTCATTGAATGTGAGCAGCCAGTAGAGCTATTAGAGTTAGGCCAGAGTAGAAATCAGCTGCCAAGCTCTAGTCATCTAGAATTTTGAAGGTGCACCCATATACCGTTATATCATCAGCATAGATATCCACAGAAATCGGTGTATTATCTTAGCAATTATTTCTCTTGTGGTTTTTGTTTAGGTTTGGTAATTATCCGTGTTAAATGCTAAAATTGAGTAAACTAAGGTGGTGTGTTTATATACAGTAGGGGAAAAATATTCGTACACATAAATTTTTTTAATTTATTGTAATTCCAACTAATGAATAAACATAATTTTTTTTAATAGATAACTGTACACAAATGCATAATAACTAAATATCCACAGAAAACAGAACAAATTGATTTAACTGAAATACATCCTATTTATCCATTAGTATTTACCCATTACACCCTGTCGCCATTTTATATTTTAATTTTGCGCATGCGCGTTGTTTGTTTTTGATTTTGTCGAGTGCATAGTATAGTAGGGTCAGTTGGGCACCGTCTGTGAGAAAAAAATACAATGACGCAATTCACTCTGCCAGAAATTTGGAAACGGCGTGCTGTACTGCCAGTCATTCGCGCCGGAAGCTCCAGTACGTACATTTCAGAGTGTTTGGGTGTCAATTTGAGGACAGTTCAGAGGATTCGGAAAGTGTTGGATAATATATCCATTCAACATCATGGTGTTTGGAGTGTTCACGAATGCTGGTGATGTGATACCTCCATTCATGTTCACACAGGACTCAACACGGAGGCCTATATCAAGTGCCTTGAGGAGGTAGTGTTGTTTTGGGTCAAGAGGGTGGCTGCTGGAAGACCCTATCTCTGGCAATAGGACCCTGCATCATGCCACACAAGCAGGAGAACACAGTCACAGCTGTCAGACAATTTATGTGACCGCATAACCCCTTACATCTGGCCAACTAACTCCCCAGACTTGCAAACACCTTGATTATTATGCGTGGCGCGCGTATTTTTCACAGCAAGAAAACGCTAAAATTTCCTATACAAATTTAGGGTCATCCACTGTCACGAGAAAAACAAATTAACCAGAATTTCGAAACGTTCTAAAGAGGATTAAAAATATAATTTAATAATAAAATTTTTTTTCATAGTTTCTCTTAATAATAAAATAAAAATGTTGACGATAAAACTTTTTTTTTTTAAGTTTGGGGCATTTTTTCATAATATATACTCTTTTTTTTAGTGAATCTTTGGAGGTACCTTTATGTATATATATTATAATTATTTATGAAATAATCTATATATTTAAATCTGTATTCAGATTTCCATAGATTTTTTTTTTCCAAATAAAGTTCAGCAGATTATTTTTACATCTCTTTATTCTGTGTGTGTGTGTGTGTGTGTGTGTGTGTGAGTATGTGTGGGTGTAGGTGTGCAAACGTAACCATCAATAATTGCTTTCGTGATTGCCTTTATTACCGTTTATGTTAATTATTTATTCACACACACGCATGTCCTGGGTATGACGGTAAACTACATCCGCGTCCTGGGTATGACGGTAAACTACATCCGCGTCCTGGCGATAAACTGCATCCAACAGCAAGGTCTCAGATAATGTTTTCAGAAAAATAATGTTGCCAGCTCTAAGTTTTTGAAACAATAATGTTGCCAGCTCTAAGTTTTTGAAACAATAATGTTACCAGCTATACATTTTTTATTCCATACAAAATAGGCATTTAAAATTCATATAAACTGTATTTGGCATTAAATAACCCACAGTGGTTGATATGCCATAAAACCCAAACAAACAAACACGCACACACACACACGCGCACGCGCGTGCCTTGCTGAGTGTCACAGATTTTTTTTTTGTAAAAAAATGATTAATTTTAAATAATTTTTATAATTTGTGAAGAAAAATTATTCATTTCAATATTACTCAATGATCCTGTCTATGTTACTTCCATCTTCTTGCTTTCTCCTTCTATATTTTGGATAGGGTCATAACTTGTTCAAATTCAAATTTAATTTAAATCAAAGGGAAAAAGTTTTCAGCGGTGCTTGTGCTCCCGGGAACCCCCTTCGAATAAAATGAAATATATTTATCCAATTAACCTAAGAGTCATTCCCTTGTTCAAATTTAAATTTAATTTATATCAAAGGGAAAAAATCATTGGTTGGAGGGTGGGTTTTGAACACCTTTGATCAAAATGAAATATACTTATCTAAGTACGCTGAGCAATGTAGTTTCAGAACATATATGCTTATGGGGGTCTATGTCCCAAACCCGAAAGAAGTTCGATGAATTGAAGAGTAGATTTAAACACTGGTATGACAGTTGAATTGTTACAATAAATAAGTATTGTAAGGCACTAACTACCCATTGATTGGTGATTTCTTAAACAACTTCATGTCTATATTGTCTCATTTTGATCTTGCCAATGTGACCTCCATCTTCTGGCTTTCTCCTTCTATATTTTGGATAGGAGTCATTCCCGTGTTCAAATTTAAATTTAAATTAAAGCAAAAGGAAAAAAAAATCAATGGGGTGGTTTGTGCCTCCTGGGGACCACTTTGATCAAAATGAAATATACATATCCAAGTACCCTAGGAGTCATTCCCTTGTTCAAATTTAATTTATATCAAAGGGGAGGTGGGGTTCAGTGGGGGTTGACCTCACCCTTGATTAAAATGAAATATACTTATCCCCTGAGCCAACCGAGCATAGAAATGAATAAAATATGGGAACCAGTAATAAAGAGTGTTAGAGAAAAGCAATGAATAACAACACAATGATTGTAATAACAGTTGCTGAGACATTAGGATTATTAGTCCCAGACATTCATACACAAGGACGTTGGTTAGATCCAGTGAATAAACCCAAGCAGCTGAGAGTTCAATACCTGAGTACAGAAGTGGTGAGATTTGAGTTAAAGCGATATAACTGAGACATCAGCGAGTAGCGATCTACCTCGGTGGGCAAAATAAAGGGTTCAATTCGAAATTCCAATCACCTGAAGAAGGACGGAGCGTTCAACGGCAGAAACGTTGTGAATATGGCAGTGAAGATGAGGGTAACAGTCCGAATAATATAAATAATGTAATTAATCAAATTTGTAAAACCAGAAACCAATTCTCTTTTCAGTGTTCTTATTTGTTGAAAACTATTGAAATTATTGTGCACATTTTTTAAAGAGCGAGCCTATTTCTAGGTGTCAAGTGTGAGTGGCAATCAAGAGTGACAAATATTTAACCACTACACAGAACGTGGAATAATTGCTTTTATACGGCTCGGGTCTAACAGGTAGAAAATTAATGCGTTCTACCTGAGTAGATTCATATATTTATTGGTGAAAAGAAAAGAAAAACCGAATTATACGTGAAATTATTCGCTCTATCGATTATCACGGAAGTTGTGCATTTATTTATCTGGTTCAGCAATTTCTCTTCTGCGGAAGCAAAATTCCGAAAGGACACTTGAGATTCTTGTAACCGAGCAACTGATTTAAGTTGTGCACAATGATGTCACTGCTAATCCTTCATTTTGGTGAGATTTATCTTTAGTTGGTATTCAGTGTGGATGCTTTTGAAATAAGCACAAATTAAACAACAATGTATATCGATTCGAGAGAAAGTTGAACAGATCTAAAAAGTGAAATGTAATACATTCATACGTATTTTGTATGAAAGGAAAGGCATTAACAGTTCAAGAGAAGAAAAAGAATAAAATATTTCTCTTCGATGTAGAGTTTTTCTAAGAAAGAAAACAATGAAATATAGCCAAAATTGTGGAAGTAATCGATAACAGAATGGTTGGTCATAAGCTTACTATTGATTTGTTTTTTCCAGAAAATCTTTAATCCAGTGAAACCAGAAACACCGGTGCTTTACATCGGTGTTTTAGATAAAATACAAAACGTATTTAGTATAATGTAAATATATTTATGCATTTCTGTGTGAGTAGCAATCCTCTTTTTCATATCTTTGGACCACGTTTGCGTTTGTATGGGTTCATTCAAATTTACATATTTTTACATACATACGGTTTTTTACTTGTATGTTTAAACACAGAGAGCTTATACGAAGGTACTTGTAAATGTCGCTTTCGATATAACTATATGCAGATATTATGTATACATAAAGTATGAATCAATAGATTTGTAGCCTGTAACGTGGTTAACTGTATTTGGATCAGAAAAACTATCTATAATGTTTGATTAATGTGATTAATATTCGTCATTGATTTAAGTTCATTGACAAGGAATAAGATTATGTTGAAAAAGGAGTATCTTTTTATTGAAGTAAATGATAATTATGCATATATTATTAATATTATGGATTATTACTACTGTAGTAAATTCAAATCTTATTGGGTCTTCTACATCTGTGGATTTGAGTCAGGCTAAGTTAAAACTGACCAATACTGATAGAGTATTGAGATGTGCTTCTATAAATGTATGCTGTGAATATCATGGACTGAACATGTGAGCAACAAGGAAACTTTAAAGAAAATAAGAACTAGAAGGACACTTATAACCTACAAAGGAGAATGGTAATGAGTTAAACGTTACTTGGAGCGAAGTTGTGAAGAGCCGTGACCGCCTACGCCCTGAAGGCACCTAAAAGAAAAAAGAATATGAGCAACTTTAATTTTGTAATTGCGAGTAAATCTGAAATCTGTGGATTTTTTTTATATTCTTAAAATGATTATAGCGATTAATTTTCAGTGTGTGTAAAGTATTATCTACCTTTGTTGAAATCTAAACATCTATTCATAGTTTTAAATCTAAATAAATTGATCACTTTAAAATAAATCTATCTATCTATCTATCTATCTCATTCTGTTATCTATCTATCTATCTATCTATCTATCTATCTATCTATCTATCTATCTCATTCTGTTATCTCTCTATCTATCTATCTATCTATCTATCTATCTATCTATTCTAATGAAAACACCCTGTCTTTCTTTCTTTCTTTCTTTCTTTCTTTCTTTCCGTACATATTTTTTTACCTTTCACTCTCCACTTCTTTAGCTTCCCAGTCTTTTATTTATGAACCCATTTTTTATATTTTGTTGTCTTTTTAGAAATAATCCTACACTTCAAGAGTATGCTTAAATCCCTTTTATCCACATTTATACCTATGGAATATAAGTAGATATACCATTTATATACATTGTTTGGAAACGTGATCTGCAAACACACAAGAAAACAAAGATAGTATTTGTTTCAAGTGTCATTTACGGACAGTGATTATATTCTCATCGTGAATATATTATCATCGAATAATAAACAATAAGGCTTCCACTTCATATAAACTAAACGCCAAGGACGATATCAATATCTTCAATATTACATTAAATCAATGAATTATACATGCTGAAACGAGTACAATTGCTTTTTTATGTCTGAAAAGGAACATCGCATACACATCTATCTCTCACTCTGTTTCTATCTATCTATCTATCTATCTATCTATCTATCTATCTATCTGGGATGTCTGAAAGGGCCAAACAATTACTAATCCAATGAGTTTTTTACTATAACAATAAAATCTTGTGCATATGATACTTTTCCACGTCGATATCGATGTACTTGTCTTATCTTAAAGACTCAAATGATAATTAAACAGTGGATGCGGTAAAACATACTGACAATATGACTCCTTTGTCAGCTTATTGTTGTGCAGTAGAATGACAACTCTACGTAAACATCTTGGTTTCTTTCGATGAACGGCTTCCTTCAGGCAGGTCCATTCTCTAGTTTCTTGTGAGTTGCTTAGGGACCTTACAATATTCCTATTTTCTCGAGGAAGATTTCAACAACAACCAACTTTAGATGATCAAGTTTCACAGCCACATCATAAAATTTGCACCATCAATCATGTTAAAGCTTTAACGCGCGCAATGTTATCTTCAGTTGTTGATGATCATGGACGGCGTACAGGCTAATCCTTCACACATGTACGGTCTTCTGTTAGTGCACGACACCAGACCGATACCTGTGCTTCCTGTTCATTACATTTCCGCCATACACTACAATAAGCTCGCAGCAAATTTCTGTTGGCGTTTTGCCTTTGACATTACATATTGCACTTGTTTGTTTATTGTTTTATAGCAGCAGTTATCTTTGTTGTGATGTCATCTATGTATGCGGCTAATAATAATGCTATTCTGGCTGTTACTGCATCCCTTCTTGTTGATTTCTAGTTACAACTCTTACATTGATTTAATTTCGGTTAATATTTTGGCGTCTCCTTCTACCTTATTTTCTGACACAACTTCTATCTATCTATCAATTTTAGTGTTTACAATTGTTTATTCTCTGGAAAATGATAAATTACAAAAAGGCCATTGATTTAAAATATTTCATTTACAAAAGACTAAAATTTGTCTTTAAAAAGATGTGGTAGTCTGGCAGTTTTTTCTTTTTTGTTACACACTTGGGATCGAGAGTTGAGGAAAACATTTGAAAATAGATAAAATAAATATTTTCAGATTTTTCGTGTCCATTGCTGTTTAGTTTCCAGCATGATTTCCAATTCATCTGGAAGAATTTCACATTTTTATGAAGATAAACAAAACATTCTCATATAAATGATTCCTACATTGAACAATTACACACACATACACTAAATATCTATTTTACTTTATTTTTGTCGTTTTTAATTCGAAAATAACTTAATTAATAAATTAATATCACCAGTCTGACAATGACGTCTTCCTCAAGGCAATGGTTAGAAATAAAAACCGGAACGCGCCGTAGAGAAATTAACGACTGGCCGTTTTTCATTCTTCTTGTCAATATGTCGAGTGAGATTATGTCGCTGATTTGAAAGGTCATAACGCGGATAACGGATATATTCGAGTAGCCGGCGTGCGGACCGCTTGGTATGTTAATAAAACAAAATGTCAAACGAAATAAATATATCATTTGTAAGAAAGATAAAAATTTAATGCCTCCTCCCATTAATAACTTGTATTTTTCATACATTTTGTTTTTTTTTCTACAAAATTAAGGAACCCGCCATGTTAAACAATATCAATATAAATTCCCAAAAGTCTCATAGAATTCGGGACGATGGTATAGTGGCTATTGGAGTCGGTTGAATATGTCATATTTTCATCTAATTGTCGTAACTTCAGTCTCTTGATCAAGGCGACATTAAGAACTGATATAAAGCTTTTTCTTTTTTTAAATTTGGGTAAATTAACTTGCGTTACATCAAATTGGTAACTATAATCTAATTTCAGCAGAAACAGAAAATATTTGAGATTTCCATGAATGCTAGCTGAATTTATATAACAACTAAAGGTACTAAGAATAACGTAAATATGTAAATATCAACTGTAGTGGCAAATGCATGTAAAACCCAATCATTACTGATATCATTTGAACTGCTGAAAGGCTGTTAGACATGAAATAGGATTGGCTGTATGTAAAAGCACTAGCACTGGTAACTCCTGAAAGTAAATTATACCAACTTCATGTCAAAATTAACAACTGTGTATGTGAGTAAGTCGGTATAGGATTTATGCTTTTTTAATTGAACTTTTTTTTATAAGTGAAATAAAACAATGAGTTCGTTTATCTCCGTAAAATCACTAAATTACTGAGGAGTAAACCGGTTGAATAGTTGGGTCGCAATGAACGAAAATGAAAACCAATTTGAAACTTTCCTATATTTATTGACGTAACAAACTGCATATATTTTGGAATATAAGACACACCGGTGTATAAAACGCATGCTTATTTTGAAGACAGAGTTTTGGAAAAATAAGCTACATTCATATTCAAAAAATTTTATTGAACAAACATTCAATGTGATACTTTAAAAATGAGTATATAGTATTCAGAAAAGAACTGAAAATATTAAAATAGAATAGCATCAAGGAAATAAATAAAATAAAATAATAAAATGGTTTCATGTTTTTTTAGTTTTGTTCAAATCCTCATTGCTTTCACTATCATATGGAAAGAAATCATAGATTTCATGACTGTGTCCAATATTATGATAAAAGAGAATGACATCTTCAGTCACATTCATTGTGTTACTGATACATTTCTTAAATGATTACATCGTTTCTTATCCCCACATGCACACCTGAGAAATCATTGACCATTCCCTTCGTCCAGTTTTAGTTCCTATGACAAGGCCTTTGAGTTTCATGAACCGAAAATAACAAGAGATGTGGCTAGTAAAATGTTTTAAAATATTATAAAAAGGAATTGTCTTTGCTTTAAAACTTTTTCTATTTTTTGAAGCGGGTACTCCTTGCCTTCTTCGATCTGCAATCGATTCGTAGAGTCTATTTTCAAGAACCTACCGTTTTACTTTTTCCCTCTCTTGTGTTTATCGCTTCATATCTTCGATGAATAGTTTTTGACATAGAAATTTGTGGTGAAAAAAAAGCATCTTATATAATGAAAAATACAATAATTTTTATTGGAAATTTTGAGATGAAAATATATCATTGTTTGTCATATTTTGTTATTCGGATCAACGTTACTCATTTTTTTTGTTCATGTTGTACCGTCAGCCTTCTTTTTGTATCTGGCTTCGTACTTCGGTAAAATTCTTGGAATTTCAAACCATTTTAATCTGTTAAGACATGTAACTCTGATTGAAATTATGGAACTTTAAACATAATGTCTGTTGGCAGGTGGTAGAATTGGTGTAGAAGACGTGACTGAAACACGCAGCGCACTAACTTCATCATCAGGACATCTAGCATAGAGATGAACACCAACTCTGTTAAGAAAGAAAAGACCCATTCCTCAAAATAAAATGAAAATCCACCAAGTGAGTCATACAATCCCTTGAAACGTGGACGAATGTAAAGATAATTTCATAATGTTTATACATTCATATCATCATTCATTCTCTTTTATTCTTTTTCTCGCTTCACCCCCATCCTTTGTCCTCATTCACGTCCATGTACACAATTACGTTTTAAACGAAAAGAAAACTGACGTGAAGAGTGCATTGTTAATCAGAAAAAATTAATTGTTCAACATTTGGGCTGGAAGCATTTTTCTTATTTGTTTCTTTTCGTTCAATTGAATTCAAAATAATGATTGTTGTTTTGCATAGAAATAAATATAAAAAGAAATTTCTTAAAAAGAAATAGGCCAATATTATATAAATTTGTTCCTTCTTTGCTAGTTTTCCTCGAATTGTCCGACAAAAATTAAAAGTCGTTTAAAGTTTAGTGTCCTTAGCAAAAATAACAAGTAATAAAATAAAGTCATGTATATATATTAAATAATTTTCTTTTCCTTTACAAAAAAAAAAAAAAAATAAAAAAAAATAAAAAAAAATACGCAAAATATCCTGTATCTGTATTGTATGTATAAACCAACCTGGAGAGGAATGGTCTCTTTCAGGCCATCTTGTTCAAAACACACAACTTCTGCTATGATTGCAGTACATGTCGGGGTGCATCTACAGGATTCCATATATGGATCGAACATTGCAGAGTTGAAAGAGAGAGAGTGAGAGAGAGAGAAAGAAAGAGAGAGAAATAAAAAGAAAAGAAATGAAGTATTCTGTTGAACTTCAAAAACACCACGAGTGATACCACAGGTCTCACAAAACTTCCAGGAATGCTTCATTCACCCCCATACTCATCAAGTGTAAATGTCATTGAGCACCGATGGAATAAATTACATATCTTACCTCCTTCAGCTTCACTGAAGAAACACAATTCAGTTATAGACCGATCTTAAATATACCTGGATAGATATGTTCATGTAATAACGCCGCAACACGTTACCCTTTTTTTTGGCGTTTAGTTTATCTTTGTATGCACATTTTTCTATTTTGTCAATGACTATCTGCGTCTGTCCAGAATTTTTGGAGTTATCAATTACAGCAAAAAATCAGAGATTATTTCTTGTGGCTTATTTCTTTTTATTTGCGGTTTAATAAAATCAGTTACCAAAACTTTCACCTGAGAACTCACCTAAATGAAAGCTTTTCACCGGAAATTATTGGAAGAGGTTTTCTAACTATGTCAGCAGTACTCATTAACACAATTTCTTGTGTCCAACATAGTACTATGCTTGCATAATTTCTGTATAAACACTCGTTGATTTTTCCTTTCTTTGGGCGGTTAATAGATTTTAACTGAGGTAGACCATTATTTGGAATTATTCACTGACGGCGCCTTTTCGTATTATATAACTATAATTATTATTTTTGATAATCATGATTCTTTTATTTACAGCTGATTTGTAAAAACAATATCAGCAGCTTCAACAGAAGATAGCGAATAAATGGAAAAAATAATCAAATGCCTTCTAACGTGTCTCAAGATAAATATATCTAAGATGTATTCAAATAAAAATGCTTTCCTAAATCGGCATTCAATTGAGAAAGCATTATTTTCAGCCAGAATTATTTCCTTTTTTAGCTCCTGACAAATAGAAATCGTCCAAAGTTTGAAGTTCAGATTAAGGTAAAAAAGTCTTGTAAACTTGTAGAAATTTTCTCCTTTGATCACAGGATTATAGGCTGTTTTAAATAATGAGTTTAGCAGAGTTTTGATAACTGAGGCGATAAGACTTTTGAATTATACATGATGCAAAAATAAAAATGGGATATATATATATATATATATATATATATATATATATATATATATATATATATAATTATTTATTTAAAAATATGATTCCAACACGCTACATAAGAGTTCTCATGTTTCAAAACAAGAGCCGAAATCTTCAATATAATTATTTGAATTAAATTGAATTAAAGTAAGCTCTAAATTAAATTGAATTAAAGTAAGCTCTACTTTTGTATCGAGCACTATTTAAAAA
Organism: Acanthosepion lycidas; assembly: GCA_963932145.1. Lineage (NCBI taxonomy): Eukaryota > Metazoa > Mollusca > Cephalopoda > Sepiida > Sepiidae > Acanthosepion > Acanthosepion lycidas. The sequence continues at coordinate 53,564,543 of OZ010598.1, read as the reverse complement.
AAAATAATAACAAAAATACTAAAGAACTTTGGATTATTTGCCTAACCAGTTCTTTCCTATTTTCTATATATTTTCACACACACACAAACATATATATATATATATATATATATATATATATATATATATATATTGGATATGTAGATATACACGCAATTGCAATTCATGTCCAAAGTTCACATATCCAAATGTATATAATTAGTTTTATAATGCATATATGCTTTTATGCCTAAATGTACAAGTTATTTTATGTGTTTATATATCAGTGTACGTGCATTGTATAAATAAAAACATGCATGTCTATGTGGGTATTTATAGATAGATCTGTTTTTTTTGTACATAAATTTGTATATGTTTCTAATATCCATTTCATATATATAAATATAAGCACTTGTACGTGTGTGTGTGTGTCTTTCAGTATGGATATGTGTTAATATGTATGATTTCATGGCCCAGACAAGAGGGATTTGAAACAAAACTCAGATGTTTGGTCCTCTGCTCAGATTTTGAGAAGTGTTCTTGGTCGACGACGTTTTAATATTTCTTGGATAACACAAATAAGATTTGACACCTTGTGCGCTCGCGCGTTTGAGTGTGGGTGTGTGTATGTGGCGGATAATTAATAGTATCCGAAATAAAAGTGAAGATAATGAGAGAGAGTGGAAAAGATATAAAACCGCCGAGTGTGGTAACTCTCTATAGCTTCTTCAGAATATATATATATATATATATATATATATATATATATATATTGATAAATGTACTTATGATAGAAATTAAGGGATGAAAACGGCATAAATCCAGCAGTGAAAATAGTAACAGATTCTCACTATTTAAAATCTGTTCTTTAAATACATTCTTTCTTTTGTCAAATGATGAACTGGCCAGACTCCATGAAAAAGATTTAGAATGATTTTCTACGACTTTTACGGGTTTTCCCACGTTAGGAGGTAAGTTGAAAAACTCTGAAGCTTGCATTAGAAATACTCTAATAATGAGATAAATATAGAATTTGGGAGTTCAAGACGAATATCTTTTAACAAAATGTGGTCACAATTCCAAAAGTTTCCGTGAACCAGATTTAAATATTCTTCAGAATAACAATGATGTTTCCAGCTAAAAGTCGTATTTTCTGACCCATAGCTAGGGGAGAGTGATTTATATCTTTCCCAAAGGTATCGGCGTGTAGGTGACACATTTAAGGAACCCGACTGGAAACTGAACGTTGCTCTCCGATTTTTTAGTCCATTAGACAAGCTGAACATCTCAAACTACGAAGGGTATTCAGCAGCTTTTACTTATCTTGATTTTGCATATGTCATTGTTCCTATTAAAATCAATAAATGGTACAAGACAATTCTAATTGTATACAGAATAATGTTCTAAAATAAATTCTTGAAGCAATTTCTAAATTTGTAGTTTCTGTCTCTTTATTTCTTATCGAACTCCTTCTAGGGTTTTTGGAGACAGACTCTCCTAACCATATATATTCTGAAACTATATCAACCAGGGTACTTGGATAAATTCCTTTCATTTTGATCAAAGGGTGTCCCGGGGGGAAGGGGCACCTCCCCGCTGAATGTTTTTCCCTTTGATTTAAATTAAAATTTGAATAAGGGAATGATTCCTAGCGTATTTGGATGAGTATATTTCATTTTGATCAAAGGTGTTCCTCGGGGGTCACAATACTCCACTGAAAATTTTTTCCCTTTCATTTAAATTAAATTAAAATTTTTTGTCCCTTTCATTTAAATTAAATTTAAATTTAAACCAGGGTATGAAGCCTATCCACACAACCCAACCACAGTGAAGCTTCTCATTTCCCCGTACTCTCTTTCGTTGTCCGTCTATGTTAGCTAGATCCAAGGAAATTCCACGAGCGTTGATTTTCCATTATCTGATCTCCTCTCACCCTAAGACTGTAACTTATAAATCTTTCTCTTTATTCCTTCTAAATTTCATTGCTCATCCATGTTAGCTAAATTCTACGAGTGTTGGCAATTATGATTATCCATTATTTCGTGCCTTTGTTTTCCTTACCGTCATTGTCTATATCTTCTCCTTTATTTCTTTTTATCTTCGATATCTTATTTTTTCTTTTTAAATGTCAATCTGATACAAACATGGATTCAAATATAAATATTGTCTACCGAATTATTTTTTATCTTTATGTTGCACTAAAAATATATATATATTTCACAGCATTTACACGTTTCTATGCTTACCTCCCTATAAATATTTTTCACATTGTCTTTTGATTTCTATCCTTACATCACTATGAATATTTTTCATATTGTCTTTTGATTTCTATCCTTACATACCTTGGAATATTTTTCACATTGTCTTTTGATGTTCAGCTAGCAAGTCAGTCTCTAATTGCTTTTATTTCGTCTTCATTCTTCACCTCTCTCTTTCATTAAACATTAATCTTTTTTTTTTCGTTTTCGCTTTAGTTTTTTACCTCCTATCTTTTCTCTTCCACGCGTTTTTTTCACCTTCTCTTTCTTGTTTTCCTTGACTCTTTACTGCTTAATATTATATATGCCATCTCGGTCAAATACTGGAATTGATTCTAGTTCAAAAATGCCTGGCGTTGGACAGATGCTACACTCTAACCATACATGCAAATAAGCATAATAATAGTATAAATGTGGTTTTAATTCATTCACTCATTTAAAGACGATTTGAATGGAATAAGAGATAAAACTTACAATTTACAAGAGGAACGAAAAAAGGTCTTATTTTCTCTTTTGTTTCATATAAAAATGCATGACTAAATATTTGAATTAACTTTGTCATCCTTTTGACCGATGTTAAGTTGTCGCTGTCAAAATGTCCCGATAAAAGGTTGTCAACTCCTAAAAATGGAAATGAGGGACGGGAGTGACTGGGGTTTTTTCCCAAATCAGCTCGTATCGTTATTTCTACCTTAGTGCTCTATGTACAGGGCGTTCTACCAAAGTTATCTATAATTTTTAAAATTAACGTTAATAGAATGGCAAATTAGTGGCAGTTCTTACATTTTCACTGATGTAGGTGATTATTTGCAGAAGTAAGTAAATAAGACACGATAGTTGGATCTTATGTTTTTTCATTCTTTTTCACTTTCTCTTCCCATTCTCTCGCTTTTATCTTTCCGTGGATAATCATACGAAATCTATGGAGTCGTCACTTTCATTTATACTTTGGACTTTATGTGGGACAAACAAAATCTGTGTGAAAGAATACTTTGCCTTGGTTGGGTGAAAGATATTTGTTTTCGATATTCCACAATGAACTAAATGGAGATTTAGCCTTGAAATGATTGTGATCATTTTTATTCATTTATATATGATTCTAATAATGCAAAAACTCTCCATATTTAAAAAGCAATCCTGACATGAAAACAAGTTTAGACACATTGACTACCAATTACAAAATTTCTAGTTTTATAATAGCCAACGAAAATTTTTCAAGAATTGATTTAGAGCTTCAACTGAAGTCGTAATATTTTATTTACTCTAAAAGTATCATTGCGAATAAATTTGTTGTTGGCACGAGATAACTCGTAGTTGGAGTCATAATAAAAAAACTGCCGACCACGAGTTATCTCGTCAATGTGTTAAAGGTTTTAAAGTAAATTTATACTTCGAAGAAAAAAGGACAAAGGAAATATGTATAGTTTTGCTGGAAAAGTAACTCTTAGGGTATTTAAAGACACATTTTTTGAAAAATGCACTTGAATGTTTTTGTGGTAGGAAATTAACCATGAGATTTTTAAAACTCTATTGCAACAGTGTCAATAAGTACGTAGCCTGGCACATTATAATGTTTAATTTATGTGATTAACGGCGGAGCATTTGTTAAGTGCATTGACAAAGAAGGATATTGTATTAAAAACAATATTTAATGCTTTTCGTCATTAGTCTACGAATTTATTGATTGACTCATGTAGATAATATAACATCTTATTTTAGATATATCTACTAAATATTCTGCCCAACTATCTGTGACAGAAAAAATGTAAATGTTTTTAAAATGTTTTAAAACTTTCAAATCTGGATTTATTGAATGCCATAAACTAGTTTGTACCAAGCCACAATAGTGGCTCTTTTGTTTCATATTAAAATGAATATGATTAAATAAATTAATTTTGTCATCCGTTTGATCGATGTTAGGTTGTTTTTGTCTCAATAAAAGAATATCAACCCCCACCATTCATCTCGTATCCCATCGGTGAGATATAAGTTCCACTCGAGCAGCTTCTTCCCAAGAAACCAATGCCCTGTTGAACAGACTCGCACCAGCATGTTTTTCCGATTACTACAATCTTAACCTGTTCATGGCCAGGGTTAACCGTTATCTTCCACTTCTATGCACAAAATGGCTCCCCAAACATAGCCTTCTACCCCGAGTGCACCCCGGGCCTCGTAAAAGGTGAACCTTGCTATAAAAAATACAAAAAAAACAAAAAAAAAAAAACAGACAAAAAACACAAATAGGGTTGCTAATTCGCTGAGTGACTACCGTTCGAAAATAAAAGCTTCAAGAAACATTTTATACTTTCAAAATACATTTTAAATGTTAGGTTTGTTTTAACTAAGCCACTAAGATACAAGGGGTTACTGTGTGTGGAAAAATTAAGAACAGAGACATTACTAATGAGCAGGAAGAAAAAGAGTAATCAGAATTACAGTAGATAGTGATTGACATTGTATTTAAATTTTTGCAGATCAAAGTTGGCTGGAAAGTATGGAGCCAGAAGCATGAGGTGCGAGAAAAGAAACTGTTAGCATAGAATTAACGGCTACAACTAGCCAGCTCAATTGAAAATTGATGAGATCTTCATGTCAGTCTAGTACTGCGCTTAAATTAAAAAAATCCAAGTACCATAGCTCAATCGATCAATTACCATGAAAGTATTTATAGAAAAGACACAGAGAGGCAACCTTACGGCGGTGGGAAAGTGGCTGAAGCCGAGCAGGCCAGATCAGGACCAATAATATTGCTGATTCTTTTTTGGATTTTATCAAGTAATTCTAGATAAATACTTGGAGCACCAGCCCATATGCGGCAGTAATAATCTAAGCATGGACAAATGACATATAGATATGTAGGATAGATTTTGGAGAGAAAAATGTCTAGCACAACAGAGTGAACCAACTTTCTTAGCAGCTGACCTAACAATGGATTCAATATTGTTTTTCCACTTCATGTCAGCTGAGAACGTTAGCCCGAGAAGGCGCAACATGTCGTTTTCCCGGGGGTTTGCATCAGCCATATGCAGGCAGAAAAGAGTTGATTAATAAAGAGTAGTTTAGTTTTGGAGGCGTTAAAATTGACATGCTATCTTGTCTCAGTTAAGTACAGACTGAAGCTCGTTTTGTACATCGGATACCATTTTGATCTTATCGAACTGATCAGACTTACTATCGAGGCAGGAGTAAATGGTTATATCATTATCATAGTTGAGAGCTGATACCAGCGGGAAGGTCATTAATGAAAATTAAAAACAAAGTACGAACAAGAATAGAGATGACCAAAGTTACAGCTCGGTCTTCACCGTTTTTATCTCAAGCATGATAAACTCCACAATTATCGTCACCAACTGTTGACCTGGAGAAACGAAAGCCATATTGCTTGTTTGAAAAAAAAAAAAGCTTAGACATGCTTTACAAATTCAGTATTAGTGCCTGTAGGAGTTTCCCCAAAAGAGGAAGAAGACAAATAGACCGATAGTTGGAAAGGTCGGGCGGTTCACCCGAGTTCTTAAAAACTGGAACAATACATGATGAGATCCAGTAGAAAGGAAAGCAAAAGGCAGCAAGGCATTTATTATACCGTTTCGAGAGAACAAGAACTACTTCGGGAGCACATTTCTTAATGACTATTACAGGGATAGTATAAGGTTCACATACCTTGTGGGGATCAATGTTAGAGATGATAGCAGAAACCATAAAAGGGGTTATATGCATATCGCTTAATAGAGCCTCAGTTCTAAGTGGGAAGTTATGTAGCGGTGTTCCAGATGAGTCAAGAGTAGAGAATTTACGGTCAAAGCATTCAGCTTTATCATGAGAAGGTTTTAATGCCTCAAATTGATTGAAATGGGGAAGATAGAGACCTTACATTTACTTAATACACTATTCCAGAGCCGCCAGTAATCACGAGAGCCAAAGATTTTAGATGTGATGCAGTACTTTATTCTCTCAGCCAACAGTGACTTAGTTCCTTCGAGGATTCGTTTACATTTATCACGAGCAGCAACGAATGTCTGTTGTGATGGGAGCTGTCACGCTGGTATAGTCCAAAATAGTTGTTCCTGTGGGCTATAGTGGCTGAGCATGTTGGTGTGAACCATGAAGAAGATTAAGGTTTCACCTGGAATTTCCGAGAAGAAGTGAAAGCATCCACGCTGGCTGTGACCTATAAAGAAACCCCAGTGGTGCAATTCTCAATTTGAAGATGTCAGTTCAATGAGTGTCACGAAGAAAGTCACAAAGTGAGTCTCAATTAGCATTCTGGTAACAAAAAGAGGTCTTATAGATAGGAGGTTCCTGTTTAATAGATGATTGGAACAAATATTAATAGTTACCAGTTACTGAATTTCCAAGAAGCTCAGAAGAAGAGGGTGGAGAGAGGGCAAGAGATAAATCAATTAGAGAAACTTGTTTTTCTAGGGAAATCCGCGGTTTGAGTAAGAGATTGAGCAATGGAAAATTTAATGCCTGGATACCAGCAACATAAGTAACACTAGAATGTTTATGCTACGTGTCATGGTGCGTATTAAAATCACCGAAGACAAATATGTTCGCATGACGAATGAAGAGAGGGAGAGTACCTTTTTTTTATACTGTCAGAGATTATGGCTAATATACTGCAGTTCAGAGAAGACGTGGGCGATGAAGGAAAAAGAGATAGCTAACAGATGAAAGACAGGATCACATGCAATTGTTGTCTGGAGACTCCAGAGGTAAGTCCATGACCATCGGAAGATTATCCTGGATGTAAACATCAAGGCCATTGTTTTTTGTTTAATGGTTTTCTCGTATTTCTTTGCATTATGTTTCTAATTAGAGAAAAAGAAAAAGCCAACATAAATTATCACTATTTGTCGTCCATGGCAATACAAACTGGCCTGAGCATGGTTAAGACCAGAGTATAATGTGGCTTCAGGGTTGCCCATTGGAACTACATGCAGCGACCCTTACCCATGCGCGACATGGCACTAAAATATGCCGATATTATATGACTGTTGATCAGAGCAGCCTCTCTAAGAGTTACCAAAAGTTCGTATTCCTAACGACCAGTCGGAAGCAGCAGCCAGTAACTGCTAACCCGGTGCCTGGCACCATCATAATGTAAAGTCGCAGCCACTGATTAGTCATATCACCAGAAAGTTAAATCATTAAGGCCTTGAAAAAGAAAGAAAGTGTAAACCATATCCTGAACAGGGAATAATCAATGATCCTCTACCCCTGTTCAATAGACGCGGAAGGAGTGTGGCTCGGACGATAGGTGATCCTATCTACTCCTATTATCCTGTTCGCAGCATATGGAGCCGGGCGATTATATCGAGATACTAACTCTAGGAAGGCTGTCAAATAAGGTTGTAGACCCCAATCAGGCCTGGGGAGATTACTGCATGATTCTTATTCTGGAGGAATTGAGAGTATATGAAGAACGATTTTAGGTGAAAGAATTATATGACTAAGCTATGAAAAAGATAGATTATTAAGTTTTAACTTAACTCTGATATCGCCTTCCAATTAAAAATAAAAAATCGGGCGTATAATATAAGAAAAACAAAACAAAACAAATCCTATTAAGTTTTGACTTAAGTTCTGACATCTATCATCTAAAAAATCCACCGGGGAAAAATGAATTCACTTTGGTCACTTCAAATTTTCAACACCATTTTGAAACAGTATGTATACAGTTATAAAGTACGGGTTAGCCGTGGTCAAGTATTTCTTAATTTACAGAATGTTATAAAGTACAAATTCATTCCAGCTTTAACGAGTTCATTTAACTGTGTGTGTGTGTCTGTGTGTGTGTGTGTGTGTCTGTGTGTGTGTGTGTGTATGGGGGGAGGGGCTGAAGGTAATTAAAGTTAAGAGCAATAGAAAGAAAAAGGACAATAAAAAAGAAAAAAGGACTATAAAGAAGAAAGAAAAAATACAAACAACAAAATACAAAAAGTCACAAGGCTTGTAAGTTTCTTGCGAAAAAACAGTTCAATAGCTTTTTTTTATGATTTAAAATCGTCACGTTTACGAACAGAGCAAAACGGAATTAATATCTGTTGCTAAGTTAAATGTCGGCGACTCTGAAATGAATTTTCATTTCGATGCCCGAAAAGATATGACTGTCCTTGATTTGGGATGGTTGCTAGTGGATGTCGGGTGAAGCGTGTTTCACTACCTTCTACTTTCTCATGTATTACTTTTCTTTGGAGGTACCTAATTATATATAAGATCAGAAGGCAACATTAAGATTCAGTCTCCAATAATGTTGTGCAGATAATATAAAAAAAAAACAAAAACAAAAAAAACGTTAAGAAACCACAATGCCCCAAAATTACAGCTTCAGCGCATTTTTCAACAGTAACATAAATTATTTTTCTTTCTGTTAATTTGTTTTTTTAATGCCATGTCCCTTCCGGACGTAGGCGACCATGATACTCCTAACTGTCTTTTTCTTTATTCTCTCTGAATTGTCATAGATTTTTGTGAAAGCTAATGGATTGATTTCTCGTTATCTTCTTCACGGTTAGAAATTCAATTTCCTTCTCTTAGATGAGTTGCAAGCTGAGTCAAGAGAGCTAAGACGTGTAGACTGACCTTTTTCTATTTAAGCCAGTGGTGGTGAGAAGAAACGAATTCAATTCGAAAGTGAACCCGATTCACCGATTGTACCCTCCGAGCCGATAACAGTTACATTGCCTGCACTTTTGCCTAATTCGTTTATATGACTTTTAATAAAAAGGAGAATAAAGAGTAAGTAAATTTAGCAAACATCTTCTAAAATACAAAGCTTTATGTAACATACTGAGAGGCAAACATAAATACTGATACAAACTTTATGCTCAGCTCTTTTTATTCTTCGTAAAATACATTTTTTAATCGTTATCACACCAAGCAAGAAAGTACAGACACTAAATCACAAGTGGTTACATGATGTGGAGGAATTAGAAACAGAAAAGTTAGTAATGAGGAGAAAGAAAAATGAGCATTCATGAGGACAGTAGATAGCGATTGATATTGCATTTAAATTTTTGCAAATTAAAGTTGGTTGGGAAGCATGGAGCCGTGAGGGAGTTCCACATACGAGAAGTGCGAGATAAGAAACTGTTAGTATAGAAGTTACGATCACAAGCCATCTTTTGTCCCAGTTAACGACGGTCTTGAGTTCGTTTTGTACATCGGCTGTCATTTTGACCTTGTCTGACTGATCAGCCTTAGGGGTAATTGGTAGTGTCATCAGCGTATATCCCAAGTTGAGAGATGATGTCATCGAGAAGGTCGTTGATGAAGATTAAAAACAGCGTAGGATCAAGTATGGAGCTGTGGGTGACACCCTCGTTAGTACGAAATGAGATGAGTGGCCGCTCAGGACAGCTTTCATTTCACGATTTGATAGGAATGACTGGATCAACTAAAAAACATTCCTGGAGATACCGTAGCTTTTCACCTTGTGGAGAAGACCTAAATACCATACTCTGACAACGGCTTTCGAGATGTCGATTGCCACAGCACGGGCTTCAGTGTTTTTATCTAGAGCATGATAATCTATTTCCGCAATTATCAATTATCTCGTGCATGATAAACTCCGCAATTATCGTCAGTACACCAACAGTTGACCTGGAGAAACGAAAGCCATATTGCTTGTCTGAAAAAAAAAGCTTAGAGATACTTTACCAATTCAGCATTAGGACCTGTAGGAGTTTCTCCAAAAAGAGAAAGAAAGCTAAGGCTGATGGTTAGATGAGTTAGATGGTTAACCAAAGTTCTTAAAAACAAGAACAACAGACTTCCAGCAGGCAGCGAGGCATTTATTATAAAGGAGCTAGTCCGAAAGCACACTTAATTATTATTACAGGCATGCCATCAAGTCCACATGCTTTGTGAGGTTCAAGGTTAGAGATAATAGTAGAAACTATGGAAGGAGCTATATGCCATATCACTCAGCAGAGAATAAGTTCTAAGTAGGAAGTTAGGCAGGGATACTCCAGATGAGTCTAGAGTAGCGTATCAGGAGAATTTACGGGGAAAGCATTTAGCTTCATCAGCAGAAGATAACACATCAAATCGATTGAAGAGGCGGGAATAGAGACCTTTCATTTATTTAGTACCCTATTACAGAGATGTTAGTAATCACAAGAGCTGAAGTTTTTAGAGACTATGCGATGTCAGCAACAGTGAATTAGCTTTTTGGAGGACTCGTTTACATTTGGTACGAACAAATAGGAACCTGTTGTGCTGGTGTGACAGGACTTCAGTTTCGCCTGGGATTTCCGAGAAGGGATGAAAGCGTCTATGTATGACCCATGAAGAAAGCCCAGTGGTGCAATTTTCAAAGAAATAGATCCAATAGAGAAGCATGTTGCTCGGTTTGGCTTGGAAAACGAATAGGGAAGTCCACGATTTGTGTGACGGATTGGGTAATGGAAAAACGTGATGGCTGTCTACTTGTTAATTAAGCATGATCATTGCTGACAAGTTTCTACCTACATATGGTTTTAAATTCAGAGTTGTCCTTTTTTCTTTAGAATGGTTAACAACCACGGCTAGAGAACCTTTCTATTTTACCCATGGTGTGGGAGAGAAGAGATGGATTTTTACCTTCCCATGAGTATTTATGGGAAAGTGAGTGGAAAGCACTCGACTTTCCGTTTGGCTGTTCCGATAAATACATATATAATGCAATTCCGAAAAATGCGGTTGCATTTAGATTGATATCATGTGTGCTGAAAATTTATCGGCTCAACATACTTCCCAACATGAGACAAAATAAACAAATAGAGAGTATTTAAGCCAAACAACGGAAAGTTGTTGTTGACGTGTGTGCGTGTGTGTGAGTGACTGAATGAGAGAGAGAGAGAGAGAGAGAGAGAGAGAGAGAGAGAAATTAATAAGTATAGTGGACACAGAAATTAACACCAAATGACAACAGTATCCTTCGTGATTGAAGGCATTCTTCATGGTCTGACGATTTCGTTCAGGCATGAAGCAGACTGTCGTCATTCTAGGACTCACTCTGTCTCGCATCATCCTCATTCGCTTCGTATCTCATTGGTAAGCAGCTTTTTCTCCAGAATTATTGTAATGGTGAATGGATTCCCGAGGGGATGCGTCTCTGATCACTATAATCTTAACTTCTTGAAGTCGAGGGTCAGCTGTTATTTATTCTACATATGTTCATAATATCCAAGCCTTGCCACGTCCCTATACACCATTACAGTACTTAAGTCTTGTACTAGGTGAACAAGAATATATATATATATATATATATATATATATGTGTGTATGTGTGTGTGTGTGTACGTGTACGTGTGTATATATATATATATATATATATATAATGCATTCAGTAATGTGACATATATGGATATTTGTTAAATGAATATATAAAATAAAACTATTCTCGATGCAGTTTGTATTGTTAATTCGTTAACCGCCGGCTTTACTGTTTATACTTGATATATGATGAATATCAGGTGTCTTTTTTTCTTTAGGAGGGGCAGATGACGCCATACACCTGGGAATAAACTGCTGTACTTTTATTTCTATTCTGATAAAATTTGTATCATTTAAAAGCGCAATAAATAATCTTTATAACAATGAAAGTAGTATTTAGCTTTGAGCGAACTAAAAGAGAGAATTATATTTCTTTAAGTGATTATTGATTTTGCAGAATATGTGACGAATTATTATCGTATGAGTTATATTCGTTCTGAAGTCTAAGTTATCTAATTTGCGTTCTGAAGGAAAATATTATTTCTAATGTTGCTGAAAATAGTTTTAAAAGTCTTTTGCATACATTTATCCTTCTATTTGTTTATAGCAATTTTCGGCCCTACCTGTTTCCCAAAATATCGCCAAATCGCCAAACACAAGAAAGATTTTTAGATATCTTTCTTCATCAAACTGAAGAATTTTCTCCGGTCTTCTTCAAATGTATGTCAATCCGGGTAACCTGACATACACCTGAAGAAGCTTGAAGGGCAAAACGGTCGAAAAGTTGTGATACTGCAGTTGTTGTACCTTAATGAGATGGGGATGAGCGCACAACCGAATTCTTGAGAACAAAGCAAAAACTTGACTCCTTCCACAGACTTGGGGATGATTCCTCCTTCAGGCCTTGTTTAAACGGTTTTGTTAAGATCGGATATAACACAAGGTTAATATTATATTCCATCTGAACCGGTAGTCTCCATAGGGTCTAATATTAGGTTTGAGCACCGTGAGTGTGGGGTTGGATAGGAAGGGGATGACCTTTGTCGTCTAACGTGAAGTTTGAGAGAATGATCATAGCGAAGAGCTTTCCCTTATCTGACGAGGATGAGATAACATCTGCGCTTTGCCTCTATTGAGAATTTGGTTAGAGATTTTCAAAAACTTCAGGGATCCAAGTCATTTGCTTTCAACCATGACTTGTACTACTTGTGAATAGTTGCATGTTTCCTTTTCTATAACTCTCTTGCAATTATTGATTGCAAGCAGTTCTGAATGTCGCAAGTGTCCTAGGACACTGTTCCCTGAGATAAATATTATAATAATGAGATATAGTGAGATATAACTGCAGCACATTTAGGAGGGAACCGGGTAGGTTATTTGTTTTTTGTTGGAATCTTTTCTGGGGTATACAAATTTACATGTCAGAAAGTATCGATTCAGAGATGAGGACCACAGTTCTGGAGGTTCTATATTTGAGGAATGGTGAAAGAGGAGATTTCGCCGTGTAGGATCTGAATTTGTGCCAGAAACGTCATATCAAAGTATGCTTTTAGTTTGGCATCAACTTTAACACTGACCGGTGAATAGTCTGAAATGTCCAGACGAGGTAACACTTCAGCGGAACATTTTTCAGGGCAGGAAGTGTGGAAGAGGTCTAGGAAGTTTGTGTGATGTCATGTTGTATTCGCAATATATGAGTAGAATTATCAAGGATCTGTGCTTGGATCTTATGCAATGGAGACGTCTCAGCGGTATTTGCCTTTTCAATTCCCCCACAAATATGAATATTGGCTGATGGATGAACAGAGAAGGTGTCATCCATCTTCTCAGCTATTTTACTGAAAATTAGTTCCATCATCTTGTGAAAATAGAGAGCAAAGATAAAAGAGGTACTGCGAACAAGTGTCACGCAGAAAAACGTAAACGGGAAGTCAGGATACTCGTTTTTGAGATCATGTCAAATCAGTGCCTAATCCGTAACAATTTCAGTGGTCATGTTGCCCTATTAAGGGCGAGTAACCCGGTATTGCGAGTTTCTGCATCGGGATAGATAGGTCAGTACCGGTTCCGCACAGGAATAAGAGGTTGGGTTTGATCTCGTGAAGATGAGGTCCCACCTCTGGAAATCTGGAATGTAAAGCCTTTATATTGTTGTAGGGGATTTTGAATCTGGGGTCTAATTTTGTACTTTGAAAGAACAAACCGCTGTACAAACAGCAAAAAAGATATGTGCTCTTTACAGAGATTGTGCTATAGCTGAGAGTACTGTTTGTAATCTATTCGCAAGGAAAATCGAAAACGTTCCGGCACTCCTGTAATCATCTGTGATGATCATACCGAAACACGGATTAAAAATAAACCTTGTTACACGCCACGGTACATCGCTGAAGTACTCCACATTAGCTCATATAAGCATTGTAAAACATTTATAAACACTTGTATACGTAAATCGCTACCCCAGGATTTAACGGAAAATGTAACAAAAGACGTCACATAGTTTTTAAAAGAACAATCACTGGCGATGAAAAGTGGATTAAAAAGGTCACAAGGAAACAAAACAAGCCAATGTTAATCATTTCGAAAGCCGGTTTTCCTGCAAACAAGATCATGTTGTGTGTCCAGTGGGATTGGAAAGGCTTTGTGTATTACGAGCTCCTTCCGCAAAATCAGATACTTAATTAAGACAAGTATTCTTTTCAATTGAACCGATTAAAGGCGACAATCGTAGAAAGGAGTCCGGAAATTTACCAATTTTTCAAAGTCCGTCCCCAAACATAAACAATAGTCAGCCGACAGATGAAGAAATTAAGAAATCTACTGAAAAAACCAAAGGCTTACTTTCTGCTTGAATTTGATAACAAGTTACTTTATGAAAGAAGTCTGGAATCAGCACCAAAAAGTGTGGCCTATCACACATTACTGCATTATGGAAATAGAAAGAGATCCCTCAAGAGCCCCCCGCCCCACAGAGTGGTATCTCAATTTGATCTATCATGGTAAAAGTATTAATGAATATTATATTAATGAGGTTCTAATCGTTTTACAAAAGTCAACTCCTCATAACCCAGTTTAGTTTTCCTTCTGGTAAGGGATGCAATGTATATATGTAATGAAAGAAACCCAAGAAATTGCTCTTCTCTCTGGAAACTGTATACCTTTTTTTTGGACCTCACAGTAGCAAATGACCGCAGCAATAGGGACTTCCTCTTCTTATCCATTAGAAATCACCTTCCAAGCCCCGAATCCACAATGCATTAAACTAATAGAGGAATTGCATCGATCTACAAAATCTTACCTGTCTAGTGAGGACCCTAGATACGGAAATATTTCAGACCTCATCGGGAGTATGACAAGAAGAAAATGAGTGTACCAGTTTATTTAATATTTTCCTAGACTATGCCCTGTGCATATACACAGTTGTGACGAGATGGGCACTGACCGTTTAAACATTTTATACCGCATCCCAAACGAGTCTACCATTAGAAGGTCCTGCTTTCCCCCCACACGGCCAATGTACTGATGAGGATGTCTGTGCTGATGACATAAGTCTTGACAGTTGGGATAAGAATGATCTTGATTAGAAAATCAGCATTATCTATCAAGTTTTCGAAAAATAAAATGGGACTTTACAAAACAGAAACTATGATATAGAATTGGGATATGGCACCCACACTGAATCCATCATAGAAATACTGGATGTAAAATGAATAAATACTAAACACTTAACATACTTCAGCATATGGATCAGCTATAGCAAATAGAACATAGGAAAGAAATAGATTGAACATAGAATAGGCTGTGCAAAACTACAAAATACTACGAAACAAAAAATTAAAAAAAACTCTGAAAACTAGAACCATGTTCTTAAATAACCTCGTCAGATGGAGTTTTTCATATGGATTTCATACATAGCAGCACACCTGTTCAGAAATATCTAAACTGTCAGCTATATGCAACCGCTTCCTACGATCAAAAAATGGCTTTGAACGAGTAGAGCCTGAGGGCCTTGGCGAAGATCACCCTTTTCTGAACATTATAGATTAGGACTAGAAAATCAGGAAGCACATGTAAATCGAAGACATAATCAAGATACTAACTGTCTACACCACTTCAAGTCGAAGGTTCGGAAATAAACCACATTCAATAATCTAAAGAGCGATAAAAGCTACTGGACTTGAGAAACCTGTTTTTCGAAAAATGTTTTAAGAGAAAGGTTTTATAAATTTCAAACTAAAACAGTAATGGCTTCTCGATTAATGAATGCCAAATGTTTCATTGTAAGGAAACGGCTAATATTACGATTAACATACGTGCTGTAAAATTTTGCATTTTACGTACTTCTGAAATAATCTTACTTCCCTTGAAACACCTTAACCAATGCAAAAAATAAATAAAAATAAAAAAAATAACGGGTTTACACCCACACACACTCAAGACAAAAACAAATATTAAAACTTGGATTTTTGTTAAGAGTGTTTATTTAAGAAGAAAATATATTGGAAAATGATTCTAGTAAATTTAAGAAATACAGTTTTTGAATAAATATTTTAAAATCCAATATTTGTCCTAAAGATTTGTTTCAAAGTATCTTAGTAAATTTTAGGATTAATTAACTGAATTTAAGTAATGCATAATACTTGCATTTTACACAAGACAGAATGAAAATATTAAACACTAATTCTACCCCTGTCCGAAAAAAGCACGGGAAAAAGTAAAAAAATAAAACCTAAACTAATAAGGAAGATCAGCATTGTAATAATCAAGAATTTATTATCTATTTTTAAAAGCAAATTTTCTTTAACCTTATATAACCAATACTTTAAGAATATAATTTTGTATACTATACGCTTTTGTTAAACTTAGTATAATGAATAATTTTAATTTTTTTATACTGACTGAACGGGAGATATTAAATTAGATTAATATCATAATACTTCTCCGATATTGAAAAGTAAGTCAACGCGAGATATAGGAGTTATTTTCCTTTATGTACATTCATACCAAAAATAACCTAACAGTTGCTAAAAAATCTTTAAAAAAATGTTCAAACTCCAAAATAACATTAAACTTTACATTTTTAAATTCTTCAAACAGATCTTTATTTAATAAAATAAATCTGATGACGAGCACCAAAAGGGTCAATTTTAAAATTTTACTAAGAAATTACAAATAATTAAAAAAAAAGATATTAAGATATTTTTC
Source organism: Acanthosepion lycidas (assembly GCA_963932145.1). Lineage (NCBI taxonomy): Eukaryota > Metazoa > Mollusca > Cephalopoda > Sepiida > Sepiidae > Acanthosepion > Acanthosepion lycidas. Next base: position 53,547,903 of record OZ010598.1, on the reverse strand, counting down.
TGCCAAATCTGAAAAAAATGACATGTTTTATTAAATTATAGAAGTATGACACTATTTGGCTTGCTAAAAGGGAGAAAGAAGAAAAGAAAAAGAAAAAAAAAAAAAAAGGCGAGAATTAAATTTAGGTGGTAAGAAGCCATCACGAAAAGGACACTAAGCGGTGTCATTTTTCTGACAAGGAAAAGTGGTAAGATTTTTTATTTCCATTGTCGAGAATGGAAGATACTGGTTTTAATCTGATTTAGGTCACGGGGCGGGGGGAAATTCCAGGTTGGCCAAATAACCTCAGAGACAGAATTCTAAATGGATAAAAATTAACTGTGTCGCAAAATTACAAAAACAAAAGTGTCTACTGACCACCATGAAGGAAAGGTTAAGCGTTTGTCTATATGTAGAAATCATTGAGAGAACAGACATCTGTTTTGTGTCGAAACATGGCTGTGGTGGCGAACTTATTTTATCGGGAATAGATAGCGCCAGAATGCGAAAACGTCTAATGGGCCACCCGCTTAGTGATGGCGAAAAGCTAATTGACGAATTCCAGGTTGGCCAAATAACCTTAGAGACAGAATTCTAAATAGATAAAAAATTAACTGTGTCGCAAAATTACAAAAACAAAAGTGGCCGCTGACCACCATGAAGGATAGGTTAAGCCTTTGTCTATGGGCAGATATCGTTTGGAAAAAGGCATCTGTTTTGTGTCGAAAACTGGCTGTGGTGGCGAAATTATTTTATCGGATCAGAAATTGGCACCAAGAATGCAAATACGTCTAAATGGCCACCCACTTGATCCTGGCGAAAAGCTAATTGCCGAATTCCAGGTAATACGGTTAAAGATAAGGAGTCTAGGGTGTGAGGTCTCCTCGAAGAGAAGAAGGAAAAGGAAAAGTGAAAAAAAAAAAGATAATTTTTTTTTTTCTTGGAGCAAGATTTTTAAATCGAGGCTAGTCTGGACACACCCACGCTGCTGAGCGCCCATTGGCTGAATGATAACGATAGCCAGGCGGAGGTAATCATGTGAAGCAGGAGGGGAGGCCTGTTTGCACCCATTGAGGGAATAGGTGTGAGATGCCACTGTGAGAGAGAGGGGAAACCCGTTGACACCCTCTGAGGGTATGGTGAGATACCAATACGAGAACAGAAGAAGGTGGGAGGACGAGAAGACTTCCAAAAATGGAAAATAATAAAATTTTCCTGACCAAAACCAAATAAGTGGATTGTGGGTTGAGAATTATCAAGCAACTTCAAACCCCGACAAGCCCACCCCGGTTTTGGTCGGCGTCCATATAAGCAAAGTCGCAGCGAGCGAAGTTCAGTTCAGTTCGAGTTCCAGTTGGGAGGCAGTTGAGTTAATTTCGAAGTTCGCAGTTGAAGTTGCACCCGCCTCACAGAAGCTGACTAAGATTCACGCAATTCCGAACTCATCTTCTAATCAAGAATAATTTATTTTTGAAGAACGACTTAGACTCACACCACCAATACAAGTGTTACGAATATCGCCGGAAGACACACCAAGAACCAGTTTCTTAAAAGAACAAACAGCTTAAGATGTTAAGACTCGCCTAACAAGAACAAAGTGTCACGAATCCATATAGCGGGTTGGGAAGTAGACGCAGTCCTGTATCCAGCAACCATATATAAAATAATATTATCCTTTTTTAACACATTTGAACTTTTCGAGTTATTATTTTATTTTATTTTACATATACTTGTGCGATATCGCCCTTATTCGAACTCAGCTTGCATTACGGCCCCGGCGACTGATTGATTTCGTCTGCCTAAGATCAGTTCACAACGTGGGTAGGTTGGACTGGAAATCAAAATAGTTACTTCGGTAACCAGACGTTGGAAGCGATCTGGGAACGACAAGGCGGATACCGAATCTAACCAGATTCCCATCCAAATCACCAAAAGTTTAGAACGACACATTTGGTGCCGCGACCAATACCAAGCCAGTTGGTCGTCAGAGGACAGGATAGCACGACGGACGCGGCTAGTCGGACGTCACACTTGGCGCAGCGACACCGGGGGGACGTCACACAAGCACCAATTCTCGAAAAATGTATTTTGAGCTTCAGTGAATAGTTTTTGACAAGATACAGGTCGATGTCTTCGTATGTTCACACTCGATATTGCATATATATATAAATTATTTACTGAAATAATATCTCCAAGGATTTCTTTTTATAAAAAGTTGGACGAACATGTCCCAAATTAAAAAGTATACACGCGATATCGAAAAGAAGTTGTGAAACTTACCTCACAAAAATATTTCCCTATCGGTTTTAATAGAATAAACCATGAACACTAGAAAGTTACTATTACAGCGTCTCTTTTCAGAACCATGTAAAAATGTAAGAATTCGTTTCCCTCATCTTTTATTGAATTATAAATACTTTATGGTTTTAAATTTACTGTAATCATTGCATTTATTTTCTGATAATGCCGTGTATGATCACCCGTATCTACAAAAATCGGCAAGTTTATACACATACAAAAAATTAAGACTTCTTTTAAAAATATTGGTGTTTGATGATTTGTAATAAACTTTTTCATTTATGATTAGTAAATATAGTTTTTACTTAATAATAATATTATCTAAAAGTAATAAAGAAATTTAAGAGATTTAAACTTAATAAATTATTCTAATTAAAATTTTTAAAAATCTAAATAATTCTTGTAAAATTCATTATCCATCGAGAAAAATTCTTAAGCCGATAGTGTCTTTAATATATCTTATTTATAAATACAATTAAAAGTTTTTTTTAATTAAATATCATAATTTTATTGCATTTCTTAATTTACAATTCAGAGCAGATTTTCGGTAAATTGACCATTTAAATTGCCCAAGGAGTCCTGCTTTTAACTAATATAAGTATGAAGAAGGTGGAATTTTAATTTTTCGAAACTTCATAAAATTAAGTAAATGGGAGTAACAGATATATAAAAAAAAAACTATTTTTACTATTTTTACTATAAAATAAATGATTAAAAAACAGTTTCTAAGTTAATTTCATTCATTTGTGAAAGGTCCTGAAAATGTTATTTCAATCTGACAATTATTTGATTTTTTCAAGAATTCACAAAACAATGTGTTTTTTACCGAACAAAGACGGTAAATTTCCCATACAAATCTTTGGCCCAACCGCTGACGAGATTTTTAACCAAAATTTCGAACGTGCTAGAAAGGAATAACAATTTTAATAAAATAAAAAAAAATAATTTGGCTTTCCTCTTCCTAACATAAACATGATAAAATTTTGTTTTTATCGTTTGTTTTTTTTCATCATGGTATGCTTATTTGTAGAACATTTTTGGAGAGACCTAGTTTCACCATTTCGAAAAAAGCGTTGCCTTTCTAAAATATCCAAAACAGAAACCATAGTCCATATGGAATAAGACATATCGGTATAGATCTAGAACAAAAATCTAGAAAACAAAGTCCATATAGGTTCACCGACACAGAAATATAGAAAAATGTGAAAACCACTTACAAAACAGGATATGACCCAGACGAAGAGGAAGAAGATCTATATTTGAACATTATAAAAAACGAAACATGTTTAATTACAATAACAGCAAAGAAAAATGTCTTATTATAGATTATCAAGATTTATTTCGTAAAAAGCACAAAACAAAAATGAAAGTAGATACTGGAGCTAACGGAAATATATTACCACTTAAATTTTATTAAAAAATGTACCCCCAGTATATTAATAAAAGTACTAATAGACCAATAAGTGTCAAAACGGAACAAACTGACCTATGGGTAGTAAATTGTACCAAAATACCACAGTATATTTGTGCCCAAGAGTGACACAGCAATTAATACGTACCATAAATATAAATTTCGGTTTGGTACAAATGAACTATTGTATAGCACCAGTAGATACGAGAAAAAAAACTGCTAAGTATAGAGCACCTTACAAATGAATAACCTGATATATTTCAAGATATTAGGGAAACAAACTGTAGTATTGTATGTAAATGTGATACTGTTATAAAAGTAGAATGCCACATCGAATGCCAGTTGAGATACCAGCTGTCGACCTGAAAACGTCTATTCCAGAGATTACTCTTTAGCATACCAATATGGCGTCGCCGATGGGTTCCCCTAACAGCGTTGGATGAACCGGAGCACGTAGAAACTTGGAGTAGATTTTTCGCAGCGATGGCTAGGGTAAAGAACCTGAAAGATAAGAAAGCCACCGGAAGGGAGAATGTATTTATTTTTGGTTTCAGCATGAGGTGAAGCCTTTATGGTGTATCCCAAAATACTGGAAGATTTAACATATGAGGAAATTTCGACCATTATAAAAAGAAACATACGACAAAAAACAAAAAAAATAAATAAAAAGAAAACTGGTTATTGAAGAGAGAACAAAATTTCTGAAAGTAGACAGAACCCAAATGAAACCATTATGTAATATTTACAGATATTGGTGTGTAAATATCATCAAGATATTGCGAATTTGAAAAACTGGGTTTGAGAGAAATGTCCATAGAAGAATTGATACTTCTATTAATTGAAGGTATGTATGACGTCAAATACAAACATAAGAGCCTAGAACGGCTACAAGCGAATGATATTAATTTAGAAGCAAGCTTACAATTCTTGCAGCAATTAGAATTAATTAATGAATTTAATAATTCAAAAAACAATGTGGAAGCATACAACACAACTGAAATCCTAATTAAGTGTACATATTGAGAATAATAACACGAAAGAAACAAAAACAAATGTCCAGCCATAGGAAAATTATGTTTAAACTGTAAAATGAATAGACTATTTCCAATCTGTGTGTACATACAAAAATAGAAAAGGTAGAAAATATAAACCGTCATAGTGAAAATAATAGAGAGACAGTAAAACGGAATGGTACAAATCTTTTCCGTGCAGGTTGACACGGGAAGCGATGTTACTTTGATTCCAAGGAATTTTTGAAAAAAAAAAAATTAGGTAAAACCAATTTAAGCAAAAGTAATCTTAATTTAAAACAAATTGATGGATCTGTCATGAAAACTCTAGTCTCCTTTGAAGGAACTTTCGAGAAAATAAAAGCTTTTTCAGATTATTCCCATCACTGTTGTAGAATGCACAAAAAATCATAGGCTCCTGCGAATAGACGTTTTAAAAGTGGATAGGGTGAAATTAATAAACGGTATAACATCAGAAGAATCTGACATAGGACTATTCGCCTAAAAGAAAATAATCACCCGATCTATTTTGTATATCGAAAAATAACTATTCCCATTCTACCAATGGTAGCTGCAAAACTAAAAAAAACGGTAGAACAAGTTACTGTGACGTCGTCCCCTGGTCGCAGCGCCAACCGTGTCGTTCTATCCCAGTCTACCACGGCACCAACTGTGACGTGCTACATTGATTCCCAGTCTGCCTACCCACGTTGTGAATTGATCTAGGCAGAGGAAATCAATCAGTCATCGGGGCCGTACTGCAAACCGAGTCCAACGGGGGTGATACCACAAAAATACGCATAAGAGGCAATAAAATGAAAACTCAAAAGTTCAAAGTATCAAAGAAAAAGGTAACAAACTTTATGTCTAGTTGTTCGATACATAGGACTGCATCTATCTCCCGACCCGTTCTATGGATTGTAACACGTCGTTTTCTGCTAGGCAAGTTTTAACACTTCAAGTCGTCTGCTCTCTAAGAAATTGGTGTTTCGGTGGGTCTTTGGACGAAAGTCAAAAGAAAAACTTATTTCGGTGATCTTGATCTAAGTCGCTCTTCAAAATAATTGTTCTTGGTTTGAAGAGATGGGTCCGGAAAGTGCGCGAATCCTGGTCAGCTATCTGCGAGGCTTGCCTCAACCGGAGACTGACTCTGGGAACTGCTGGGTCTCGACTCATTTCTGCTCGTTGTGGCTTCGTTTATATGGGCGCCGACCAAAACCGGGGTGAGTTTGTCGGCGCCGGGGGTTCCTCGATAATTCTAAATACATATCCACCTCTCTGGTTAGGAATTTCCACCTTTTTCCATTTTTGGGAATCTTTCCTCACTCCCACCTTCTCATCATACTTCAGAGGGGCGTGAACTGCCCTCCCCACATCTTCGTGGCAACCTCTCTTACTCATTCTCCAGATGGGCGGCAACAGCCTCTCTCGCGCATCACGTGATCACCACTCGATCAGTCGGGCGTGAACGAATCTGCGGCTTTGTTTCAGGAAGAAAAAAAATATCTTGCTTAGAAAAAAAATGATCTCTTCTATTTCCCTTTTCTTCCCCTTAATTGTTTATCATTTCTCCAGCCGCGAACGGGACAATATGACAATGGCGGTCATAACTCTTGTTCTACACGTGGTTTACGTCAGGTATTTTATCGCTAATTATCAGAATGTGTGGTCTTCTTGACATGGTCTCAAAAAGGAACATCTCCAAAGTTCCAGTCCGTCTGTAGCCTCGAAGAAAGAAAGAAAACACATTCATTTCCTTCGGTACAAATTCCTGATAACAAAATTTTATTATCGCAGGCCAAGGATGTTCCGTGGGTGGTTTTTAATTTTTCATATCTGTCCAAGTCCTTTTTTAGTTGTCTGTTTTTCGTCACTTAACGAAATAACATTTTCATTTGAATTTTTCTTTCTTTCTCTGGCCAGCCGGTCTGTAGTTGATAATAAGATGTCTTTCCGTACCAATAGTTTGTTTTCATATCCTTAGATAACACAGCCGATGCCAAAACATATCTGATTCTTTCCTGCTTTCCCTTTCTTTTTACTCAGAATTTCCCTGTCATTGTAATGACACTCTTTCGCCATTTGTTACTTATCAAAATATCCTTTTATCCATTGTCTCTTAGCTGTGTGTGTGTTCTTGCTTATCACTCACGATTCGGTTCTTAGCCTCTCTTTTTCTTCTTTTCTTTCCTTTCCCTTTCTGCCTCGTTAAATGGTGCCACAATCCTCCCCTAACCGATTTGTCATTTACCCGTAAATGACACCTAAACCCAAATACACCATTTAACATGCATCATGCATTTGTCCCATGCAATTCTATACTACTTTCCTACATGCAACGTAATGTTCTCTTTCAAGTTCTTCTGTTCTACGTGCAATGTAATGTTCTTTTTCATCTTCTTCTGTTCTACATGCAATGTAATGTTCTTTTTCTTCTTCTGTTTTACATGCAATTGTAATGTTCTTTTTCTTCTTCTGTTTTACATGCAAGTGTAATGTTCTTTTTCAAATTCTTCTGTTCTATATGTAATGTCATGTGTGCGTGTGCCTGTGGGTGCAGATGTGTTTACTATGGCTTGTTCTTCTTGGTCAATGTTTTCCTCTCCGCTGTGGGAGGTTTTTCCGCCGCACGTGGCGGTCTCACGCCAGCCTCCTCCGCTGGTCTTCCTGCAATTTCTTCGCCGATTCTGTATGAGTAAGGAACACTGCTCGGCATCTCCCTCTCGAGTTGCTGCATGCGCATTGGATTGTCGTTCGTTAATCTCCTCTTACTCTTAATCTTCCATACTACTATACCCCCGATGGCTATAACTATGAATGTACCCATCACTATTGACCAACTTATCGCGATCTGCTCATCGCCTTCCCAAGACATACCTTCATTTCCCAACGCACTTAACTTGTCCCTCAATTGATCCATATCGATCTTTTCTATCGGCTTCATTAGTTCTGTCATTTTATTCAAAGTAACATTGGAGAATCCCTTCACTATTGGCTCCCATAATTCTGTACAATTGACTAAGCCTCTGCCAATCATTTCTATGATTGAATCTTTCTCTTCATATCTTTCTTCTTCCTGGTAATAGGGGGGTAAGGACATAGATATCCCAAATGCCGAACATCCCATGGGTAACTTTAACAGGGATAATGGTGGCCTTACTCTTAATGTCCTTGTGGACTCTCCCCCACACACCCTAGACAAGCTGATAGGTTTCTGTGTGGTTACTGCCCACACCCCGTCTGAAACACTGATAGCTTGTGGTAATGCCGTGTTTGCTAATACCTCCACTTGGCAGGTTCTCTTAATTCCTTCTCTCTTCCCTTCAAACAATTCTAGTATGCACATTTTGCGGTTACCAGTTATATAGATAGGGCTTAACGATGTACAAGTCTCGAGAGCATCATTTCTACACTTTCTAGCTTCTTCAGCTGTTAGAAACATGAATTTTGTTCTCCCTGAATTTAAAGCTATGTATTCTGTTTCCACCTTGTACCTTGCTATCATTCGTGTAGCTACCATCATCATCATGATCATCATGATCATCATCAACTCTTTCATTTTGATCTTTCCTGCAACAAGATTCTCCTGTTTTTATTCTTCATAACCATTCAGTCTTGCTCAATTCTTTACTCAATTATTCCATAATTTTTTACTACGTTCAGCTCTTCCCTCCCCTAACTCCTAGCAGACAGAATGGCCCGGACAGGCGTGCGTGGCGCCCACTCCCAAAGGTCGTACTTCATGACACCACTGATGGCCAGTCAGCAATGCCAATAATCTTCTTCCGTCCTTCGTGAGATGCAGCCAGCGACTCCATCCCCTCCATCCACATCCACCACAGTCAGCCAGCAGGTTTTTTTGGATGAGCCAGTGTCGTTACCTGTCGACACCGAATGTTTCTATTCTGCACAGCCTTCTTTGTTCTACTGAGATTTGGGGTTCTTCACCCTTCTTGATCTCATCTTCCGAGGTGGTACCTGCTCAAACTCTAACCTTCCCTCTGTGTTTAATTCCCGTCCAGGAGGTGTTTTGTCCTCTTCTTCCTCCCCTGACTCTTCCTTCTGTTTAGAGTCCTCGCCCTGGACGTCTTTAATACCTCCCGACTCTATGTCTAGATCTCTCCTGTTCTTTAGCTTTTCCTTGAGCTGAGAAAGGGGTATTTGATCCTCTTCCTCCCACTCGCTGGGCCCTTCGTCCTGTTCAGGGTGCCTCTTTTTAGAGCCCTTGGTTGCTTGATTGGATCTCCTCGTCTTTCTCTTCCTTTCCTTTGGGCATGAGGGTGCAATGGCGACCTCGCAGGGTCTTCTCTGCAACGATTCAGTCGACGACTGAACACCGCTGATATCTGCCGAGGGTTCCAACCCCGTCACTCGGATCGCTTCGTCTATCTGGCCAAGTTGATCTATCTCCTCATTTTCTTCGGAATCTTCCTCCGTCTCCACTTCTTCCGGCTCAACCAGAGTTACCCTCCTTGTCCTTGTCTTCTTAGGCCTCGGCTCGCTCATTTCCAGGTTAGTTATTTCAGCCTTCTTTAGATCATTGGCATGGACCCTCCTTGCTCGTCCTGCCACTTGATCCCATATTGCATATGATACTGGAGCCGTCTGCTCTACTATCCGGTAGTACGGTTCCCATCTTTGGTCCAGCTTTCCTTCTCTCTGGTGGATTTTGTAGTAGATAGGGTCTCCAACCTTCAATTCTACTACCTTTCTTTCAGCATTCACTCTCTCATTTCTTTTCTTCTGGGCCCTCTTTATTCTTCTTCTGGCCTGAACAAATATTTTATGTTGTTGTTCTAGCAACAGCTGATGATGATCTTCTCCCATATACTTTCTTCGGGGCTTCAATAGGTTATCAACAGGCAGGACCACGTCTCTGCCAAACAACATAAATTAAGGAGAAAATCTGGAGGTTTCGTTTATCGTAAACCTCACGGCCGCCAGAGCCTGTGTCAAATACAAGTCCCAGTTTCCAGTGTTCTCTCTGACCAGCTTGGCCAATACATCTCCCAAGGTTCTATGAAACCTTTCCACTTTAGCATTTCCTTGGGGGTGATATGGAGATGATTTTACATGCTCTATAACCTGTCAGCACTTCTCTCATTATGCTGTTTATATTCTCCGTGCCATTATTTGTTACCAACGGCACAGGGGCGCCATACCTAGGGAAGATTTCACTTATTATCAAACCGGCCACAGTTCTAGCCTTCTTGTCTGGTACTGCAAATGCTTCAGGCCAATTTGTTAGCCAATCGACAAAACTCACTATGTAGTTGTTTCCCTGCGCAGTTTCCCCATATGGTCCTGATACATCCATACTCACTTTCTCGAAGGGGAAGTTCGACACGTCCGTCTCCTCCAATGGTGCCATCTCCTGTCTTCTGCTCTGCGACTGGCACACTACGCAGCTCCGAACATAGTGACCTCTCCGTACAATTTGGGCCAATAGTACTTTCTTCCTATTAAATCACATGTCCTATCAATTCCCATGTGACCCAACCTCTCGTGGCACTGTTCCAATACCTCTGGTCTTAAACTTTTGGGCACATACAACTTGGGCTTGACTTCCTCATCCCTGCCTGAGAGATAATACAGCCTTTCCTCTATTATGGCATACTTGGTGGTCTCTCCTGCCTTCACCTTTTCTCTCAGGGCAGCTATTTCACTGTCTGCCTGCTCCTTCTCAATTCCTTCTGTCCAGTAGGGATCGGTTATTATCTGTGTGTCCCCTTCTTCGTCCGATTCTAACATAGGGCGATCTTTTAGCTTATTAGAGTTAATTACTCCTATTCTATAGGCTTTATCATCTACTCCCTGCTCTACTTTTACAGATCTTTCTTCCAGTTGTTTCGGTATTCTTGAGAGTAAATCTGCGCACGTGTTTTCCTTCCCTGCCAAATACTCTATCTTACAGTCGTAGCCACTTAACTTAAGGGCCCACTGTTGAATCTTCTTATTATTTGTCCATTCTGCCTGCAATAGGTACTGCAGAGGTTTGTGGTCTGTTTTTATAGTAAAGACCGCACCATTCAAGTAGTAGTCCAGTTTTTGGAGAGCATACATGATAGCATATGCTTCTCTTTCTATTACTGGCCATCTCTGTTGTGTCTCTGAGAGCTTATGAGAGAGAAAGTATATCGGTGCTTCCTCTGGTATGCCTGGCACTGGTCCTTCTTTATCGGGACACGGCTGGGTAAGATCTGCTCCTACACACTGCTCACTGGCATCAGTGTATAGTACCATGGGCTTGCTGAGGTCTGGGTACGTCAGCAGTGGGACGGCTGTCAACTGTTCTTTTAACGTATCAAATGCCTGTTGACAATCCTCTGTCCACTTGAACCTAGCGTATTTCTTCGTCAGGGCTACTAGTGGTATGGCAATTCTCGAAAATGCCGGGACGAAGCGTCTGTAGTAACCTATAGCTCCTATAAAACCTCTTACTTGTCTCACTGTCTTAGGTTCTGGCATTTCCCTTATGACTTTCACCTTGTCCATGTCGGGTTTAATACCGTCTCCGTTTATAACAAAGCCCAAATATCTAGTCTCCTTCTTCAGAAGCTGACACATCGACAATTTCAATTTCAAGCCGTGTTTTCTTAACCTTCCCAACACTTGTTTTAGATGGAAAAAGTGTTGTTCTACTGTCTCCGAAAATATTAAGATATCGTCCAAATATGCCATGGCAAAGCTCTCGTATCCTCCTAACACTATTGACATCAGCTGTTGGAAGATTCCAGGGGCATTAGCTAAACCGAATGGCATCACCCTGAACTGAAACAGTCCTAGGTGGCACGTAAATGCGGCCTTCTCCTTGTCAGCCTCATCAAGGGCTACCTGCCAATACCCGGACCTCAAGTCCAACGTAGAGAAGTACTTTGCCTTCCCTAATAATGCCAATATGTCATCTATTAGTGGCAATGGCACCGCCAACGGCTTCGATATAGATTTCAGTTTCCTAAAATCTACACAAAAACGGTGCCCGCCATCTTTCTTACCTACTATTACGATTGGGAAGCTCCAAGGGGAGATCGATCTTTCGATCATCCCAGCTTCCAACATCTCTTCTACTGCCTCTTCTACAAGGGGTCTTTTATGAATAGGTGTCCGGTAGGGTTTTAATTTCACAGGGGGGTGATCTCCGGTGCGATTTTCATTTTGACTGTGTGGGTCTGGCCCAATTCCTTGTCTGACTGGGCTACCACATCTCGATTATCCCTCAGCAGACATCCCTTCCTGGTTCTAAATTGATCCGGTGCTAATATATCTTCGTCCACTATTCCTTCTGGTTGCTCTACAAGTTTTTTTCGTTCCTCTTCGAATCTCACCCGATTCAGAGTCCGTAGGGTTAGCGCTTTCCCTATCTGTTCCCCTCTCCTAACCTTTATAATCTTTTGGGTCTGGTTCACCATCATAATGGGCACTAATTCAGCTGTCTCCACCACCGTCTCACACAGAGTTACCTCATTCTCTTCTAGGCCCATCCCTTCCACAGGGACCAACTGCAGGGGTCCTTTTCCTATTTTCTTCCCTGACATTAACCTACCCTTTCCCGACACCGCCGTTCTAGGGGGTAGCTTTACATCTTCCTCCACCACTATTATTATTGGCATCCCAATGGCGTTCTCTCACCATTCACTTTCAGCACAGTGGGGTTGAACTCTATCTGGACCCTCTGGCTCCGGAGCCAATCTTCTCCCAAGATTGCCTCTGTACACAGGTCGGGGGTTACGTAAAAATTTTGGGTGCTTCTTAATTTCCCAATCCTCACAGGGAGCCTCACCATCCCTTTTATCTTCAGGGGGGCTCCATCTGCTTGCGTGACCTCTATGTCCGCTTCCCGTAACCTACTCTTCCGTTTCACCCGCCTGTATGCTTCCTCTCTCAGCAATGACACAGATGCTCCTGTGTCTACCAGAGCTTTCATCGCCTTACCCCATATCTCTGCTCTACAGGATAGCTCTTTCTCTTGCGTCAGCGAAGAGAACACTTGGGCTTTCCTCTTCCTGGGCCCCCACCCTTGGGTCATCCCAGCCATAGGCGCCGGCAGCAATAAATCACCTTCATTATTCTTACGGGGGGAAGTTCTGTGCTTTTCGCACCTGGGCGGGCCCGGCTGGACCTCTCCCAGTCTCCCGCGGCTGTTCCTAAGGATACAGCTTCTCTTCAAGTGCCCTCGTATCCTACAAAACCAGCACCTTCTTGCCGGACAGTTCGCCGCAAAGTGGCCCACCTGACCACATGTCCAACATTTTTCTCTTTTTCTCTTCAACTGGGCTAACCTCTCGTTTACTCCCGGGGGGACCTGTCCTCTACACAAGCGGCTCGCCCGACCACTGGTCCAAGCTTTTATTTCCCTTCTTTTTAACTGGGCATTCCACCGCTCTGTGGTCTTTATGTCCACAGGTCCAGCAGACCAGCCCGTATCCACCCGGCGTGGGCTTATAAAATCCATGCCTGGTTGACCATGCCTTTCTATTGGGGTCTTCTTCCCACACCTCAGGATGATCTACTTCTAGCTTGACCCTCCGATTCCACGCGGGGGGTCTTCCGCCTTTCCCACTTTTTCCGACCTCTTGACTTAGTATCTGGTTCCTTCCACACATTTTTACCTTTTCCCATACGCCCTGGCTCTCCTTGGCCAGCTCTATTGCCGCCGATAGTCTCACCGGCCCCTCTTTCAGCACGTCGTGACGAACACGCTCGTCACTTAGGGCCTCCACATACTGCTAACTGGGCCTGCATGACCGCATTGTCTCTAACCACTTCTGGGAAGGCCAATGATGACAGCTTCCCCGCTCGGGCCCCCAATTCTCCAGGGGTTTCGTCCCGCAGCTGTGTCAGCTTTAAGAGAGCCCTCATGGCCTCTATAGCCGTGCCCTCGTCGGTGAATTCTTTGGTCAATAGTCCCTTTAATCTTTCCCAAGACAAGTGGGGTTGACTCTCCAAGAGCTCCTTCATAAACTCAGAGGCTTCCCCCTTTGTGGCATCATACTCCAGATACAGGGTCTCCTGATCTGTGAATTCATATATAATTCGGCTCTTCCCCAGGATTGCCAGCCAGTTTTTGAAATCTTTCCCACTGCCGTCAAATGCTGGGACCCTCGGTCCACCCAACAACTTTCTCAGGTCAGCTGACAACCCTTGTCTAACCCCCTCTTCATCCCCCACTGCTCTATCTGAATCATAGTCCGACATATTTAAAGAGAAAGACAATCTACGCAGCAACAATCGAGGTTGGGAAATCAAGCAAAGTGTCCTACCTTACAGACGATTCTGTTCTCGTTCCTCTCGGTCCCGGGTCGTTTTGAGTCCTATTCGAAATTTCTCAGCAACAGCGGTCGATCCAGGATCCTGTCCTCCTGTCACGGTACTAATTGTGGCAGTGGCTGTTCCAGGGTCCTATCCTGTGGCCACGGCACCAGTTGTGACGTCGTCCCCTGGTCGCAGCGCCAACCGTGTCGTTCTATCCCAGTCTACCACGGCACCAACTGTGACGTCCTACTTTGATTCCCAGTCTGCCTACCCACGTTGTGAATTGATCTAGGCAGAGGAAATCAATCAGTCATCGGGGCCGTACTGCAAACCGAGTCCAACGGGGGTGATACCACAAAAATACGCATAAAAGGCAATAAAATGAAAACTGAAAAGTTCAAAGTATCAAAGAAAAAGGTAACAAACTTTATGTCTAGTTGTTCGATACATAGGACTGCATCTATCTCCCGACCCGTTCTATGGATTGTGACACGTCGTTTTCCGCTAGGCAAGTTTTAACACTTCAAGTCGTCTGCTCTCTAAGAAGTTGGTGTTTCGGTGGGTCTTTGGACGAAAGTCAAAAGAAAAACTTATTTCGGTGATCTGGATCTAAGTCGCTCTTCAAAATAATTGTTCTTGGTTTGAAGAGATGGGTCCGGAAAGTGCGCGAATCCTGGTCAGCTATCTGCGAGGCTTGCCTCAACCGGAGACTGACTCTGGGAACTGCTGGGTCTCGACTCATTTCTGCTCGTTGTGGCTTCGTTTATATGGGCGCCGACCAAAACCGGGGTGAGTTTATCGGCGCCGGGGGTTCCTCGATAATTCTAAATACATATCCACCTCTCTGGTTAGGAATTTCCACCTTTTTCCATTTTTGGGAACCTTTCCTCACTCCCACCTTCTCATCATATTTCAGAGGGGCGTGAACTGCCCTCCCCACATCTTCGTGGCAACCTCTCTTACTCATTCTCCAGATGGGCGGCAACAGCCTCCCTCGTGCATCACGTGAGCACCACTCGACCAATGATGTCTCAGTCGGGCGTGGACGAATCGGCGGCTTTGTTTCAGGAAGAAAAAAAAAATATCTTGCTTAGAAAAAAAAATATCTCTTCTATTTCCCTTTTCTTCCCCTTAATGGTTTATCGTTTCTCCAGCCGCGAACAGGACAATATGACAATGGCGGTCATAACTCTTGTTCTACACGTGGTTTACGTCAGGTATTTTATCGCTAATTATCAGAATGTGTGGTCTTCTTGACATGGTCTCAAAAAGGAACATCTCCAAAGTTCCAGTCCGTCTGTCGCCTCGAAGAAAGAAAGGAAACACATTCATTTCCTTCAGTACAAATTCCTGATAACAAAATTTTATTATCGCAGGCCAAGAAGGTTTCGTGGGTGGTTTTTAATTTTTCATATCTGTCCAAGTCCTTTTTTAGTTGTCTGTTTTTCGTCACTTAACGAAATAACATTTTCATTTGAATTTTTCTTTCTTTCTCTGGCCAGCCGGTCTGTAGTTGATAATAAGATGTCTTTCCGTACCAATAGTTTGTTTTCATATCCTTAGATAACACAGCCGATGCCAAAACATATCTGATTCTTTCCTTCTTTCCCTTTCTTTTTACTCAGAATTTCCCTGTCATTGTAATTACACTCTTTCGCCATTTGTTACTTATCAAAATATCCTTTTATCCATTGTCTCTTAGCTGTGTGTGTGTTCTTGCTTATCACTCAAGATTCGGTTCTTAGCCTCTCTTTTTCTTCTTTTCTTTCCTTTCCCTTTCTTCCTCGTTAAATGGTGCCACATTACCCAAGGTGGTAACAGTTGGGCTTCACCAATTGATGCGATACGAAAGCCCAATTGCGATTTAAGGATATGTGGCGATTAGAAAGTAGGTGTGAATTATCGGATATGTTCTGATTCATTCCCCTTACCTAACATAGAAACGGCAAGTCATGAATTAGCAGGAATTAAATACTTTGCCAAGATTGATCTGGAATCGGCATGTAACCAAATAGAAAATGACAGAATATTTAAAGAAGTCTCTACAATTAAAACTCCGGTAGGCTTACTAAGATGGAATCGTCTTCCATTTGGACTTAAAACTTCAAGCCGTATTTTCCAAAAGGTAACTGAAAAAGTTCTATCGGAGGGGGTAAAAAATATAATTAATATACCAAGATGATATAGTGCCTACAGTGAAGAATTATATAAAACTTAACAACTTTTAAACAAATTAAAAACATACTGGTATAACGATAAATAGAGCTAAATGTGAGCTAAATTGCGTCAAAGTATCTTATTTGGGATATCAAATATTTAAAGAAGGATTTCACTAGACAATAAACTGATAAATAAAATATCGGAAGTATCTACACCAAAAAATAAAAGATAAATTAGAATCCATTTTGAGATTGACCAATTTTTATAGCAAATATCTACCTAGATACAGCGACCTAACAGAACCATTTGCAGAATTAAGGAAAAAGAATACAGAATTTATATGGACTCAAAGGCGAAATATAGCTTTTGAAAACTTAAAAATGACACCAATAAGACACCGACTGTAAACACCTTTGATCATAAAAAAAGAAAGAAAAGAAGTGACAGATGAACATACTACAGCCGCAATTTTAACAGAAGAAAGGTCATCTAATAATGTATCGGTCGAGAGAATTAACGTCAGCTGATGCTAATTACTCAAATATTGAGAAAGAAGCGTTGGTATGGAGCACAGAAAGAGTTCGAAATGTTTTGTTAGGACGAAAATTTTTTTTAAAGTGAAATCACAAACCTTTACATTTAAAAAGGAAAGGAATTACCAAAAGTCACATTTTCTAGAATTTTAAAACTCATGGCCTTTGATTTCTACATAATATACGTAAAGGGAAACACTATTCCACAGGTGGATGCACTATCCAGACTAAATTTCAACAGTAGAAAATTAGAAACGTCTAAAGATTCAGAAGATAAAATATTGCACTTGGTTGAAACGGACGTGTTACCCCTAAATCTTGTCAGAATGGAAATCATACAAGATCCACTGTTAAGTAGAATTTCAGACAGAATAAAAAGAAACATTTGGAACATTTGTTCAATGGTAGAAAGACACTACAAAGAATCAAGGCATAAGTTAACTGTAGGGAAAGTCATAATATGTAATAGAGATATTATAATACACTCACAAATTTTAAGAAAAGATGTAATAAAAGGTGTACACAATTATGTACATTGTGGTATAACAGTGACAAACGAAATTACAAGCGTGGTGGCTAATATATTCCCAAGATGTAGAAGACTATGTAAAAAGATACCCAAAATGTACTAAAATAAAAAAAAATACTTTCGGAATGGGGTGCCTAAAACTTTGGTCTCAGATAACGCGCCAGAATTTTGAAGGGAAATCTGTGCTCGTAGCTAAAGCGTATTGGATTAGTCCCGTCCATCACCCTACTACCCACAACCGAATGGAATTGCAGAAAGAATAGTACAAACTGTGAAAATTGGACTGAAAAGCATTTTCCTCCATTTAATGATAATATAGTGAGTTACTTACCAAGATTACAGGCTATAGGACAATTCCACAGGTTGGCAGACTACAAAGTCCCTCCGCATTATTGAGTAAACAGATTAGAGCTCCCATAATAATGTTATTTTTAACAAGTGAAAGTGTATGTTATAAAAAGACAAAGAATCTAGAGAAGGCGAACTTTGTAGTAGAGAAAGGACACAACACAGCAATACTGGGCAAAATGTACTGGCTTAATGTGGATCAAGTCAGAAGCAGAATGGAACCCAAGGATATGAACGAAGAATTACATGAAGGGAAGGAGAGGACTAATGAATCCAGTAATGAAATTGAAAAATCTATGGATGATAATGATCAGAAATATGATGTGGAAAATGAACTCAGAACTAGGTTCCCTATAAGAAGAAATCAAGATACACACCGAGAAAAAACAGTTTAGATCCCCAAGAATTAATTAGAAGACGTCAAAGATCAACAAAGGACATAAGGCTATTTTGGTTCAGGGAGGTCTAGTATATAAATGAGTTACTACTATAAAAGCGGAACGCCACAGCGAATGCCAGTCGAGCAGACAACGTCTATTCCAGAGATTACTCTACTTCATAACACAAACAAGATATATTGTTGAAAATGCGAAACCAGTGGCCAAACCTTCGCGAAAATATCTAGTACACGTGAAAGATGAAATGACGAGACAAATGGATGATATTGATGTGATGAACTAAAAGATTGAATGAATAAATGCAATTGCATGTAGCAAAAAGAAATATGGTGAATTACGCATAGTCTTGGATTTAAAACCGTTAAACAAATGTATTAAAAGAACTTCCTGCAAAACTCCAAGCTTTGAGGAAAATTCTCATAAACTAGCTGGTGCTAAATATGTTACAAAGTTAGATGCAAAACATAGACACTGGGTAATACACCTTGATAAAGAATCAAGTTTGCTTACATGTTTTAATAAACCTTTTAGTAGTTACAGGTCCTTAAAAGTGTCCCTTTGGTCTTAGTACGGTTTTAGGACAACTACCTGACTGACAAAAGCCTGACGTCCAAGTACCCGAAGAATAACTGACCGATGGATAACTTCCCGACTGATAAAAGACCGACAGACACCTGCCCGATAAGGACAACTGCTAGGCGGAAAAATGTTTATATATATGTAGAATATTTAGATATTTTTGCTGTTATTCTAAAGGGAAAGTTATAGATCATAGCTAACCGTTCCACCATCTTCTCATGAAGGAGGATGAAAAATCTGTGCCGAGATGAAAGTTACTATTTGTCGAATACAAGATATTTTTGAGAACGAAAATTATGTAGTGAGTCTGCAAGAGTTGGTTTGTTTAATATAAAATCATTCTTATTATTAGTTTCATTATTGCTTTCTTAATCAATATTTAAGATTATTATTGCTATTTGCATCATTGTTAACATTATTATTATTACTGTAACAAAAATCATCGAAATCATAAAGAATACATCAAAGGTTTAAAGCTATTGAAACTTGCTTTTTAGTAAGATATACAATTGCCAATGAAGATCAGAAGTGAAGAATGAAAATTTCTCTGTCTCACTTCAAAAAATTGATTGTATTTTTCAATTTGTATTTCTATTACACTGAATTATACTTTAATACTTGCCCTTTCGTCAGTTGGGCAATTATCCGTCGGGTAGTTGTCCTTCGGGTATTTGGCTGTTGGGCATTTGTTTAGTTACCTTTCTTCGAACAAAAAATGGAGAAAATACTACAAGGCTGTGCAGGAAATATTGGAATATGATATCTAAATATATGGCAAAACAATTGATAAGAACATGAGTTGATGTGAAAATGATTAAAACAACGGATAAAGTCAGAAGATACGATCTAGTTTTTATGAAAGATAAATTCAAAGAGAAAAAACAGATAAAATGTTAGTTCTTATTTGGGATTAGAACGGCTCTCATCCAGATTCAGAAAAATGCGACAAAATCAAATCAAAGCCTGTAACTACAAACCAACAAGAACTTCAGCGATTTCTAGCTATGATTCAATACCTAAGCCCTTTCATATCAGAATTTAGTACTAAAACAGTTCCGTTGAGATCACCATTCAAGAAAGATACCGAATATCAATGGAATAACACACACGATAAAGCTTTTCAAAAACTGAAAAGACTATATTCATGAAAACCTCTTCCTAGCTAACTTTAAAGCTAAAGCAAACAGAGTGATTCAAGTATATTACTCTAAGTGCAACAATTAATCAATGATGGTAAGATTGTTGCATTTGCTAGCAAGAAACTGACTGGTGACAAATCAAGATATGCAAATATAGAAAGAGGGCGACTTGCAGAATATGAATATGGGAAAGAATTCCTAATAGAAGCTAACCACAAACCATTGGAAAATCTTATAGCAAAATAATCTTATTGCGCGTAACACACCTTAACAAATACAAAAGAAACGGTTCATAAAAACGTATATTAAAACTTGAATTTGTTTTTGTTAAGAATCGATATTTAAAAATAAAATAAATTGGAAAATGATTCCAGTAAATTTAAAAAATATAATGTTTAAAAAAATGTAAATAATTGAACACAAAAATGACATATTATTCTTATTGTTAATGTAAATGGAATCCAAGATACAGAGAGTTAGTTGAGCTAGCCCATAGTAAACGTATAAAAATTTAAACAAGTCAATCGTAACCGATAAAAGAGAAAATATCTACCGAATCCACCATAACCGGTAAAAAATCTATTAGTCCATCGTAGCTGATAAACAATAAAACATTTAGTTAGTCCATAATAACAGATAAATAGGAAAATATATATCGCGTCAACGAAACCAGTAAAAATATCTGTTGAGTCCACCGTAACGGCAAAACTGGAAAAATCTACCGAGTTCATTTCTTCTTTATCGTTTACGATGGACTATTTAGATATTTTCTTGTTTATCGGTTAGTATGGACTAGCTCGACTATTCTTCTCTTTATCCCAGCTTCTATTTACTTACATTAACAATAAAAATAAAATGTTTTTCGTATTCATTAATTTCTACTTTATCAAAAACCTTATATTTTTTAAAATTTTACTGGAATAATTTTCCGATATATTTTATTTTTAAATAAAAAATGAAGTTTTAATACTTGTTTTTCGCATAAGGTGTGTCAAGCGAAGTAAATTACGTTGCTCTAGGTTCTCGCTTTTCAGAATCACGTAAAATATACAATTTTACTGAACGTTTGTCTTATCCGATCGACTGCTTTGGAATGATATTCTGATGTAAGTCTTACGTAACATCTTGTGATAGATTGAGTTGAGAGTAAAAAAAAATAAATGTTAAGTAATTGTAAAATTTTTCATAAAATCAGTGGCATCCCAATAACCAGAATAGAGATGTGATAGATATTCAGTATTAAATTTTAACATTAAAATACACACTGTTAGACTTTATTACACACGTTTTTTGTTTTGTAATGAAATTAATACTTTATTTGAATATTTTTCGTTTTTCGTTGTAGCAACTGTTAGATTATTTTTTTGTACGGATGTTCAAAAAGGGAATAATTGTTTGATATTGGAAAAGTTATATGATTAAATAACTTAAGTTCAGAATAAGATTAAAAAAACAACAACATTGGGTGCAATTAGATATTTTATGACATCAAACAGTTAAGAAAATAAAAAATAAAAGCAAATTACTAAACTCAAAAGTATCATTTAACTACAAAAAAAAGCCAAAATACTAAATACCATTATTTAGGTATAGGCATGAGATTGCTGGAAAAATGAGCATAGCATGATAAAAACGGCCTTAAACTTGACGAAAATAATTTTTTATTGTTTAAATATTTGTTATTATAAAGAGGAAAGATTCATGTTTTTTTATTAGTTCTTTACATTTTTTAATCATTCCTATCACGTCCAAAATTGTCGTTTAAACCGTATTTTTTTGGTCCAGAAAATTGACACAAAATCAATCGTCAGTCATTTGTTTTTTCAATTTTGTAAATAAAAGTTAATTTTCCGTTTAAAATTTTGTCAAAAATCAATTATACTTTAAAAAAAATTATTTTAACAAAATTAGAAATTTTAAAGTTTATTTAATATATATATATATATATATATATATATATATATATATATATATATATATACATACATAAAACAAACATTACTTACTTTATGCGCCGAAAAAATGTAGTTTAAAACAAGAGACAGCAGGTCTTAACAGCGGCAACGTGTGATGATTGATGCTTTCAGTACGTATTGACAGTTTACGCAAGGAAAAGTTATCGTACGGAAGGACAGAAGTGATATAATTTAACTTTTTATTGAACCAACTTATTTATCTCGTTATTTTTAAGGAAAAATGTCAGCGTTCTAGTTTTTTATTGTTTCTTAGTACTTAGATTTCCACCTTTATGTTTAAGATGCTTTATGAAAAATTTTAAACTAAGCCAACATTCATCTGCACAATCATCGTCTGACAGTGCTGGTCAATGGCACACCCCGCCATGTGAAAGACCTTCGCAGGCGCGCCGAATCTTCCGTTACGGGGGAAGACGAAAACGACACATCGTCTGGGAGCGATATGTGGGTCAGTATGACTTGTGGATCGGAAAGCCAACATTCATCTGCACAATCATCGTCTGAGGAAGATACTGAGGAAGAATATGAGAATGACCAAAATCAGTGGAGATAGAGGGAATATGGGAAACCCGATGGAGAAGCGCCCTACACCTCTGAGAAGGAGCACCCGGAGGAAACGAGCGCCACCCCCATGCGATATTTCAGATCATGAGATCAGTGGGGAGTGTAGTGATAATTGGAACGAAAATATTCTCCCACCTGATCGCAAACGGCAGCGTATATGTTCCGCGTGCAAGGTTTATCTTTTTGATCGGAAAAAGAAACATGGACGCCCCCAGCAAGCTTGTATTGAGAATGGTCACGTATCCTCATGCGAACAGTCTCGTAAAGCCACGGGAAGTGGATTCACGCATGCAAATGAAGGAAGGGAGAAAAGGAGACAAAAACGCTGAACGCCAGCGTCTGGGGAGTGAGAAAAATGGAGTCTCTTTTGTAACGTGGAAGGAGAATCGTGTAAAGGAGAAAGCAAAGGCGCAGAAGAAGATTATTGAGAAAATTGAAGGAGTTTATCAGTCGTTGCGGTTTTACACCAGGCGTATCAAGAAAATATTGTGTTTTGTTCAGAGGTTTCGTCAGACAACTACAATCTCGTTATTTTTAAGGAAAAATGTCAGCGCTCTAATTTTTTTATTGTTTCTTAGTACTTAGATTTCCACCTTTATGTTTAAGATGCTTTATGAAAAATTTTAAACTAAGACTTTTGAGAGTGAGATAAAATTTCATAAGAAAGGTACATAAAATTAATTAGGTACCTTTCTTATGAAAGGCTAAGTGTACATAAAATATAATTTAACATGCATTTATTACATTTTACGGTATTATTTGTATTTACACTCATTTTATTAATTTTGATATTTCATTTATGGAAAAATGTCATAACTGAGATAATATAAAAATAAGACCGTATAAATTTCATAAGATAGGTACATAATAATTTGTAGGTACCCTTATCATTTGAAATATTATACAATTTTTTCTCTTTTCAGGATGCTTCCGGTCTTCCGTATATTTGAATTACAGCCGTTTTATGGACACAAAAACATGTTATATTAGATCTTTATCTATTTGGGGTTTGCTGATTGTAACAAGCTTTACAATTTGTAATCTATAATGCTATATATGCACTTAATAACCCCATCGACTAAAATGTACGCCATTTTCATTAATTTTAGAATATTTAACAACTTTAATGTAAAAAAATAAAATAATTTAAGAAATAACAAATAATTATTGTAAAAATTTATTTTTCATCGAAAACGTTTTTTGCTTTCAGACCATATTATCCATAATCATAAAAACAAGTAAAAGGAACTAAAAGCTTTTGAAATTAAATAATATCTTTGTTTTATTGAGTTTTGTATGTTACAATTCAGAGCTGATTTTAAGGTAGAGGGGGTCAACTAAATAAAACAAAGGAAACAAAACATGATTTACTTTCCACAAAGCCTTGTGCTTTTAACTAATTAATAACTAAAAATGTACACTTTTGAATTTCAAGAGTTTTCATAAAATTACTTGGTGGAGGAGGAATAAATATAAAAAGAATTACCATGACTTTAAAAAAACATAAACATATTTATAATAATTTCCATCATTTGTGAATAGTTTCTGAAAATTTCATTGAAATCCGACAATTATTTTTATTTTTGCAAGATTTTCAAAATTAATGTCTGTCATAAAAAAATGCACAAAGAATTTGCTATGTTATTTACTAGTAGTTCCACTGATGAAGAGAAACAAGGTTTTTCAATCAAAGGTTAGAATCTTCTAATAAACACAGACAAATTTTAAAAAATAATTAAAAATTATTTTGTTATTTCCTCTTAATAGTAACATAAACATTTTGACGATAAAATTTTGTTTTCGACAAGTTTAAGGCCGTTGTCATCCTGCTATGCTCATTTCCCAGCAATCTCACGTCAGTACCTACTTTATTACACACGTCTTCTGTTTTGCAATGAAATTAATACTTTATTTAAAGTTCTAAAATGTTCTAAAGTAGGCAAACTGCAGAATCGGCACTGCGGATGTGCGGGTGGTATAATGAACAGCCACTCGGAATTAGAAATCAGAGCCAAGTTCTAATTTTATTCGAGTTTGTTACATTCACTTACGCGCAAATACTATTTAGAAATGTATGAACCCATCTCTTCTACACCCCATCTGTGGGTTAAATAGTATGGCTTGTATCTGGAAAAAATCATTGTTATCTAGAAAAAAAATTGCTAATACAATAGTCAGTCTAAAAAAAAACAAGAATTATTCTTATAGTCCAAAATATGTTTCGGCTTTAAATACCCCACAGAGGGTTGATAAGCCATCAAAAACAAATCAATTAATCAAAAACATTTTATCGATTTTGTTTTTTAACAGTCGGTATATACGTGAACTACTTAAACTTTCAGTACTCATGTGTCTTACCGTCGGATTATTATTATTATTATTGCTCTTTACCAGTCAATCGTCTATTCGATAGCTTCCATCTTGACATTGTGTTCAAACCAAAATGAAAAGATTTCGAATTGAGATTTTTCAAGATTGACATGCAGCAAAATTGGCACATTACATATTATTTTATTCTTCTTTGTTTAGGTATCAGTATAGTTTTGTATTTGTATAAGTTTGCAATAACTTTAGGGGCTTTCAATTGAGTCATCCTTCGTTTTTTGTTCTTAGCAGAAAATTAGTAAATACCGCTAAATTTCTGCTGTGTATCTTTTTTTTTACACCCGTGAAACAAGAATGTTTTTTTTTTTAATATCTGATAACTGTATAAATATTTGTTATGGTATACGACGTAAAGCGACAATTTATAATGGGTCATCTAAAAATAGACTGCTTTCGGCATATTACCGAAGACATCAGGAGGTGTCTCTGACTTTACCATATCTAGTGCAATAATCTGTGCGACAGATCTGCGTTCGCGAGGCTTCAATTACTGAATGTCCAGGAACACCGTACGAGGGAAATTCTCGTTCTTTGATAATACCACCACACACATGGCCTTATTCAATTTCTTTGGAGGCATCAATGAAAGAAAAAGTTATTTCTTTTATCATTTGTATTGAACATTAGAATTCTGCAGTAAGCAAATGTTGTCGAGGCTTTGGTGAAATAAGAAATCTCAGACGTTAACCTTCAAAGGAAACTCATCCGAGATTCAGTTTTAGGCTGTTTTCGGAGAAGCATTCATTTTATCATCTGCTATTCAGTTCTTAAATTACAGTGGCAAAATAACGCATTTTTAGCCGTTGCCTATCCGCCTGTCTATTTCTGAATAACTTATTCTGTTTCTTTATGAGATTCGTGATCTCTGTTTCTCGGTTGACTCAATTCCTCTCTCTACATTCTTTTCTCTATTACTTTTTCTCTCTTCCTTCATAATTTCCTCTAATTTTCATTTTAGATCCTTTGCCTCTTATTTCTATTTTATTTTTTCTGAACAAATATTCTTCACTATTTACATTATTCGGACTATTGTCCTCATCTCAGAAATATAGACAGATACTGTTATATTCTTCAATGATTTTTTCCTTTCCATTTATTTTCTTTGTAGCTTTCCTTTCTCTTTTTTTAGTGCCGTCCTTTGATTTAGCCATTTTTTACAACTTCGTATGCCTTTCCAAACATTATCTTTCTGTATTATGTTATTTATTCTTTCTCTTTTAGTTCCTTCAATAAATAGTTCTTATTTTCGCCTGCCCCGAATATGCTGCAACCATAAACAAATATACACTTTACTTAAAACTAAATGAGCCACCTACATTTTGTACTTTTCAGCCTAAAGAAATATCTCTATGTTTTTCAAGAAGCTTTTACTGATAAGATTAATGATTTCAGTTAAAATAAAGTGACTCGTTTGTTATTTGTGGCATGTTTTGCAGACGTGGTAAACAGCATCAACAAAAACAATTCAATCAACATTTAAGCAATTTCCAAACGTCATATCTTTAAAACTAATCACGATATTTTCTGAAGTTTTGTTGCTTTGAAGTATAAGATAATTTTTTTTATAGCCAAGTAGATTTCGATAAGAAATATTTTTTAATTATAGCAACTTTTGAAATTAATAAACTTTTCAAAAATAGAGCTTCAAAATAAAAGAAAATCATCGTAAGTGTTTCATTTATCAGCATAAATTAAAATATTCGAAAGTTTGTAAGATTCTAAACTTGAGGCATCAGATTGAAGGGAACACAGCAGTGACGAAGAGAATTCTCTTTTGTTACGACTCTAAAGTGTAGTACTTTTATGTGAATTGAGAATTTACGCTATCATTGAGATGAAATGTCACATAAGATCTTTTTAATGTGGGCATTCGTCTATAATATTTATGACATCTTGGTGTTTATCGCAAACATCAACGAATGTCTTGAATTACTTCTTTCAGAGGCAAATTATATTTCTGGGAGAGAACTATAAAAACAAAGTTAGTATTATGGATATTTGTTTGAAGAAATTAACAAACAAACAAAAATACAGAAATATCGAGGAAATGAACAACATTTTATTTGTTTGTTAATCCAATATTGATTGCATCTTGATAAGTCTTAGGAATTTCTTCTTTTTCGCACTCATACGTACACGAACGTATGCATGCATATATAAATAAACAAAAAGGCATACACATTCTCACCCACTGTTGGCTGCAAGGATTTCTATTTTGAGTCAGTTCAATTTTAAGAAAGTATTTTCTGTCTTGCATTTATTTTCCTTCATCAAAATATTGCGCGTTGCAGTTATTCTAATGAGGGAATTTGACTTGTTCCGAAATAAGTCCCCTACTTTTTGTTACTTGCTTACGATTGATTATCAAGTGATACTTGTGGCTAATCAAATAAGAGTGGCTTTGGTTATGAAAATCTTTCCAATTTTCCCGGAATTATACATATTACTGTGCAAAATTTCATCAATCTGAACAAAAGAGTGAAATTATTTTCCTACATATTTTTATGACTTAACGAATGACACATACATGTACACACACAAACAAACAAACACACACACACACACACACACACACACACACATATATATATATATATATATATATATATATATATATATATATATATATATATATATATATATATAATAAATTTTCAGTTTTGAATCAGCTTTACATAGGGATCAACATTGTGAATAACCTGCCTGAGATTCATATTTTGTAATGTTTTTGTTGAAATACAGATAAATAATTTAAACAGTCTCCTTGTGGTATTATATAAAGGTGTCTTTTTTGTTTACATTTCTCCCAAACTAGTAGTTCCTGACGGGTTCAGTCCATGAGATTATCCTCATTCTTTTGGAGAACCACATTTCTGTTGCCTCAAGTCAGTAGTTCAGCTACCAGAAGATTGTCCAGCATTCACTGTCATATAAGAGGACCGATATTAGATACCAATTCAGTTTCTAATGAAATGTTCCAGTTTCATAATATTTTGCTTAACTTTTGGAAGGCATCTTTGACTATACCAATGCGACTTCAGATTTCACTGTTGCTTTTCTCATTTTCTGTTTCATCAAAAAGAATTTTAACTCCTTTCACCCCAAGCAAGGTAATAAAGCCACTAAGAAGCAAGGGATTACAGAGTGTGAGAGAATATAAGAAAAAGAAAACATTATTAATGAGATAGAATAATAAGAGAAGAGGAATTAAAGAGACAGAAGATGACGATTGATGTTTAACTTTAAGTTTTTGAATATCAAAGTTGACTGCAAAGCAAAAAATATAAAAGAGAATTCCACAAGTGAGAAGTGCAAGAGGAGAAACTGTTAGCATATAACTTATGGTTATATCTAGTCAATATCTATTTTAAGTGAATATAATCTTTCCACTTCATGACAGCGATAAAAGTTAGGCCAATAATGCACAATGAGTCTCTCTCTCTCATGGAGGTTAGCATTAGCCATGATCATAGATGGCAGAGACGGTTCTCTTAGTCGATTAACAGAGAGCAGTTGAATCTCTTTTAATTGTTACATTCTTTGTTTATAATTTCATCTTTAATTAGGCATAATTTACTTTTCATTATAGTTTGTTGTACCTTTACTGCATTGCATTTCATATTTCTTCTCTTACTTTTAACTGTATCGCATGTGATAAGCTATTCA
>OZ010598.1:53359676-53514676 GCA_963932145.1 Acanthosepion lycidas | reverse complement strand
CAAAATTATTTTGAAAGGGCTAGTCGGTGTTTTAATTTTCGATTGGTAAATGAATGCCTATGTGTATAAATTCTCCTTTTTAGTTCACCTGCGGAAATAACAATGTAAATATTATAATGTGTCATACTTTTTCTCGGGGTGATGGTTCATTACATGGTATTAAGTTGTGCCAATCTGAAATAGACTTACCCACATGAGGTAATTTTGGATTTTTGCTGTAATATATATATATATATATATATATATATATATATATATATATATATATATATATATATATATATATTAAAAAGATAAAACGCTGACCGGAACACTACCGCGTTTTCGATCGCCAAGATCTCTTCAGGTGGTTAACTCTTTAAGCTAATTAATCAGAGACAACACAAGAACTTTTTTCGCCTCCCCTTCATTTCTTCTACTCCCACTCCCTCCATTACTTCCGGTGTCGCATTAAGGCATTTAAGCTCTCTGATTATTTTGCTGAGAAAACCACCTGACCAGACCTTGGCGGTCGAAACGGCGGTAGTGTTCCGGTCATCGTTTTATCTTTTTAATATATTAAATCGCTCTACAGGTTTGAATTTTTTCTTACTGTTTTATCGTTTGCGATTTTAACAGATATATTTTAGTGTTTGTTTATTTCGATGTATATATATATTTATTTTGATACACACACATACACACACACACACATATATATATATAGATATAGATATATAGATAAATAGATAGATGTACAACATATCAATTTTTAAATAAACACAGTCCATATTTTATGCCCCCAAAACTGAAAGCATTAATCAATTATAGATGACAACAGAAATTCATTTTAGTTAATGGGTGACAACAAAAACTTTTTTAAATTGGTGACAACAAAAATCACTTTTAATTAATGGGTAACGATAGAAATCTGTTTATAATTTTGAAAAACAACAGGAAAAAATTCAAAAATTGACCGATTTTCTGGTTTTACTCTCAGTATTTCTCTACTGTCTACGATTACCTACCCAGTTTCAACTATTTGCAGTGTGTGAGTGTGTGTGTGTGTGCGCGTGTGTGTATGTTCGTTTATTCTTATATTACTTTTGGCTGATTCTAAGCGTCTTTACCTAAATTAAAACTCACCACATTGTTGTTTTGATACAAACTTTAACTGAAGCTAATTACGAATAAACATCTAAAAAGGAAAGCAACGCTTATTCTTTTGTAGTGAATTGAAGAAACAAGTAAAGAAGTAGTCGAACTATGATAGGTTTTCGTGAAAAGAATCATGTTGAGTTCGCTCGGTTCTGTAATTTAAGACATTTTTGTAGAAGATATCCAGTGGAATTCAATCTTATTCTGTATTCATAAATATATTCCTCAAATCACGCACATTAATTTCCATTTAGTTTATCAATCGAAATACTGTCAAACAAAAAAGTCCCTTTTTTTCTGACATACTAATAATTTCGTCAGAAATATTTGCCAATATATTTCCATCATTTCTTATATTATTATATTATGTGCGGTGTTTGTAGCATTGAAGACTGGCGTTATAAAGTCCCGCTAATTCAAAAGCGAAAATGAAGCGTTATAAAAGAGAGCTACTCATATTCAGCTGCAATGATTGCCAAGGAAAATATCATTTGCATACGAACCTCTCCTCAATTATTGTACTCGTAACAATATACTCTGCGTTTTGTTACATTTTCGTGTTACTGGACAATTATAACTTCGTAAAAGAAAAACAAGAAAAAGGAGAAGTGTTCTGAATTCTTAAGTAGGCGGCATGCAATAAGCCGATCGTAGGTTGTGGCGCCGCATGGAACCACCTAAATGATAGGACTGAACGTTGCAACAGTCGGATGATAAATAATCAACAGTTTTGAAGACAGATAAAGACAGCATCTACCGGAGAATGGAAGGTTAAGAATTAAACACAAATCCGGAGTTCATAAGGTGGCTGACCAGGCGCCAGTCAAGAATGGCATATATGCTGATGTGATCAAGAATTGAATACTAGTAATCTTAAGCCATATTTAGGGATTACTCTGCTAGTACTGGTAAAGGTAATCATTTTCTCAGGATATCCGTGATTCAAACAAATGACCACATATTGACGCATATTTTTCTGGCATTGCTTTCCCTAAGATATTAGGAATGCAGTGCAACTCTACCCACTAAGTTAACTTGTCATTTGTCCGCTCAATGTGCAATTCGTGTTCATATTTTTTAGCATAGACTGCTAGGGAGTGACATTTTTACTAGAGTACGCATAAACAACACTAGAATACTGTACTGATACATTTAGGACATAATGAAGTTCATGGCTATGTTTTTTTTCCTTACATATCGTCATCATCACGTATAAAGTCAAATAGCGAGTTTAAATTGCATTAAAAATTGAAAAACGAGATTTAGTTTTGCTCTGATTCTGCTAATGGTCGGAGTTATGGTTAGAAGCGCTAGATTTGAAACGTTTAGACAATATTTACATTAACATGCGTTCTGTTGTATTTAAACGAAAACTACAAAATATTCATTATACCGTTTTATCAAACTTTTATTAACGCGCGTGTACACACACATGAAGCATACACATATACACAGTATATATATATACATGTAGAGAGAGAGAGAGAGAGAGAGAGAGAGAGAGAGAGAGAGAGAGTGCGCGCGCCCAACTTACGCCTACGTTATCAGATAGAAATTTAACCCGCTGATTCCCAAATGCGGTGTTAATTACAAAATTAAAATTGGTTTTAAAAAATGCAGTATTAATTATAGGTTCCTACCTATAATTATTACCGGATTAATACCTAATTTCCCTAAAATGGTATAAGCACAAATGATAAACTAAGTTTAATTTATTTGTAACAATTACTGTTAGTTTTGAAATTGTTTAATTAGATTTCAAAGTACACATGGAAAATACAAATAGCAAAAGTGTACTCACAGTTGTGGATACTCGTCCCCACAAGATTATGAAATGTAAAAAATGATGAGAAAAAATGAAAAATGAAATTAGGTGAAAAATGAAGATAAAAATGCATGACATTTAAAATAGAAACGAAAATAAATGAAATCTCAAAGTGAAAAAAGAAAAGATAAAAGGATAAAAAGTAAACAGGATTAGGGGGAATGAAAGAAAAGCGAAAAGCCATATTGTATATGAATAAGAAAAGTTGAAAGCAGCGAAATTGGAATCGACGAGTCAAATTCAAATTCCGGCCTACTCCTACTTCGTTCCTTTTGCACAAATGCCTTTGAGAAAGGCATGAACTCATCTCTTTTCCGGACTAGTTATGGGTTAAATACCAGGGTAAACGAGGCTCTTTTCTCTTAGGTATCAACTAGGCCAAAACATCTGAATTCAGAACCATTATGGCAATTTACAGATAATAAAGAAGAAAAATCTGTCCAGCACCATGATCACCTCGCTCTTAATGTTTTCAAATGATATGGAAAAAAAAAAGGTAAAAAGTAGAATGAATCTATAATGAAGTAAACTTGGAAAAATGGCGTTATTAACAAAGTCATAGAGTAAAGATGTTATCGGCACATATTGTCTATCCTGGCGAGCTTTGAGATTTGATACTATAAAAAAAATATGCACTAATGGAGAGAGTAAAGTTAACAATAACAATGATGGTAATATGTTTATTTTTTATCAAACCCTACGCAAAGGATTTTAGAGGCACAATTAAGATGTTTAAACAAAAAAAAAAAAAAAAAAAAGGGCCAAATCATACGTATATATGGGAGGTGGCCAATCTTGTTTAATATAAGAACAACATACGATAAAGTTCTAATGTTTGAGTGCAGCAAGACATGAATAAAATTTACACATAGGATTCTGTTACATACACATTAACATTAAACTTACGTTTTAATCTCATCGGATATCAAATTCATGCCCAGTAAATGATTATAAAGCTTGAATTTTTTCTTATTTACCTTTTATATTAACTGTGATTAAAAAAGGAGCTCAGCTAACATATTTTCACAAGCCGCATATTAAAGGTCAAAGTGCCGCATGTGGCACGCGAGCCGTGGTTTGATCACCCACTGTAATATATCATATGACCTGATTATGTACTTGGCTTTTATTTTCTTCTAAACACAATTTGCAATTCTATAGTCAAGCATAGTATTGGGGGAACAAACTCAGAATTCACAGGCTTTGGGTGTTGAGATGGAGATGCTGTCAGTCATTACAAGATAAATTTTGCAATATTCTATCGAAGAAGGCACAAATGTCAAATATTCAAATAATTAGCAATGTCATCTCACGTCGAGATTTAAATTCAATTAAAGGAAACTTTGGAGCTTCAATTTTGTACCAATTGTTGTTACCGCTATTATTTTGAGCGGAGGCCAGACAATAGTTGTCTGAAAAAGCATCAAGTTGGATAAAGTCACTCATGGGATTAGTTGGAAATTCTTATTTCCACTTATGCAAAATATTCCAGCCTTGGTATTGGAAAATATGAGGAGGCACTGAAAAGTTCTTGATCTAACCAAGAAACCTTTCCAGATCCTGCGTTTTTGACTTTGGTCATTTTCTCAGATTTAGGTACGTATATCAATCTGAGAACTTTTATACACTCCTCGTGTATGTGCGCATATATATATATATATATATATATATATATATATATATATATATATATATATGTGTGTGTCTGTGTGTGTGTGTGTGTGTCAAAAGTGTGTGTACATAAATATAAATAAATATATATATAATTATTTATATATTATATGCGAGGTACTTATTAGAAAGCGCTCAATATCAGAGATAGAGCTAACATATTTGGTTGGATAGATGTGAGTTTGTGACCCTGGGTTTCACGCTTTTGCGATCGTCAGACAAACTGATTCATTTTTTAAAAATTTTGGGTTTATGTAGATTGCGTGTATTTGGTGTTATTATGGAAGTGGTGGGGGAAACGTCGTCGTCGTGTCATCGTACTAACGCAAACATCGATGTATGTTCATACGCCTAATGCAGTACACAGACACATACATACTTGGTCGTCCGTATGGACTCATACATATATAAACATATGTGGGCAGTTTCGGATATGACATATGTATGTATACGGGTGGTGTTGTGTCTATACATACGCATTTGTATGTTGAAATTCAAAGATTTGGAAGTGTAGCAAAAATTTGCTCGTGAATGTATACATGCCATATTTTTATTTTTCCACTGAATAATATTTCCTCGCATGTAGTGGGGTTTGTGTAAAATTATGATAGGTAAAAATTATTATTTATATTTATTTTTAAATTTTTGAAAAAAAGGGGATTTATTTGTTATATTTATAGGTGGTTATTTGTTTGTTTTTGATGACTGTGTATATGTAACAGATAGAAATTTCTGTTTGTAATCCTTATTGGTTATTTTATATGGCGATATTTAATATTTAATATGCTGGGTGAGAGGGTAGTTTATGTTAATAATTATAGCGGGTCTATATGATATGATGTGATAGTAATGTTGTAAGGGATTGGAGACAATGATAATATAATTAGCTAATAGCTATTGTAAATTGGTAGAAGTGATTAGTAATGGTGGTGGGAGAACGATAAAACCATAAATGTAATTATAGTGGTGGTAGCTTGAACTAAAAAGTGGTTGTTGGTGTTTTATTTTATTTTGTTATATGTATTAATTTATTTTGGTATAAATCCTGATAATAGGTATTCTGTGTAAAATTATGATAGTTGAAGATTGCTATAATTTTTATTTTTAATTTTTAATTTACAAAAAAACATTATTGTTATTATTAGGTTGGTGCAATAATAATGACGTAATAATGTCGTTTTTTGACGTTAAAAATACGTCTAAAAACGACATTATTACGTCATTATTTTTGCGCCAACCTAATATATTGAAGCTGGTTATTTCCTTGTTTTTTCAATTTTTTGATGACTGTGTATATGTGACTGGTAGAAATTTCAGTTTGTAATCCTTATTGGTTATTTTTATGGTGGTATTAAATATGCTGGGAGAGGGGGTAGTTTACGTTAATAATTATGGCGGGTTTATATGGTAATGGTAGATTTGGTGTGATAGTAACGTGTAAGGGGGTTGGTGGCAATGATAATATAAGTGGTTAATATTTATTGTAAATTGTTAGTAGTGATTAGTAATGTTGGTGGGAGAAAAATAAAAACCATAAATGTAATTATTGTGGTGCTAGCTTGAACTAAAGAATGGCTGTTGGTGTTTTATTTTATTTTATTTTGTATATTTATTTGTTTATTTTGGTATGAATCCTGGTAATAAGTATTTATTCTCATGGTTACATATGGAAATTATATCTGATCTTATTGTTTTTTTGTTTTTTTAAGGTATTAAATATGCTGGGGGAATAATATACGTTAATGATTATAGTGGATTTACATGTTAATAGTAGATGTGATGTGTAAGTGATGGTGTTGGGTGTTGGTGGTAATGATAATATTATTAGTCAATAGTTATTGTAAAGTGATAGAAGTGATTACTAATGGTGGTGCAATGATAATAACGATAGATGCAATTATTGTGATGGTATCTTGAAATTAAATTGTGATTGTTGGTGGTTTGTCTTTTTTATCCGTTTGGTATGAATTCGGATAATAGGTACTTGTTATCATGCCTACATTTGGAGATTATCTCTGATTTTTTGTTTAGTAAATTCTTTTGCGTTTTGTGTGATATTATTGCTACTTTTTCGAGTAAGCAAAGTAGGCATTTTTTTTTTGTAATGTTACTGTAGGCAGGGACTTTTTTCAATATTACCCAACTTATTATTGGTGTGATATTTTTGTCTTTTTGCTGCCATATGTATGTAGAAAGGTGTAGTGCACATGTTGTTCTATTTCTGCAGTTGCATATTGGATCTTTGGTTTCATTTTTGTAGGTTGTCATTTTTTTGTTGTGGCTTTTGATTATTTCTGTTATGTTTTCTGTGCATCTTTACGTTATTTTTGTTAAATATTTTTGATAATTTGTTTGTTTCAGTGAAGTGTTTTTCTATTAAGTTTAGGAATATTTTGCCTATGTTCGTTTTAACGGTTTTGTTGTATGGTGGATTAAACCAGATAATGTTTCTCTTTCTGTTTTTGCGTTTTGGCTGTGGAGGTATATATTGTAGTTGTTGTGTGTAACCACTTGCTTTTAGTGCTTCGTTGTATGGTGCTTTTTTGCTATTGAAAATGTGTATGTTAGATGAGTTCTCAGATAGTCTGCGGCTGATTGAATTTGGTATTTGTTTGATGATAGAAGACTGGTGGTTGGAGGATGTGTGTACGTAAGTTGAGGTGTCATTTTCTTTTTTGTACGGTTCGTATGTGTTGTTGATCAGGTTAAGAGTGACGCCAAGGAAGTTTACTGTTGTTGTGCCTGCGTTTATCTCTATTTTGAATCCAATATTTTTTAGGGCGTTCACTATTTTCTTTCTGAATTTGTCTAATTTGGGGCCATTGGATTCCCTTATTAAGATAAGACCGTCATCTCTGTATAATCCTGTGTCCTTTCTCTCCAGGATTCTGGCCAGGTATGATAGGATGAGTATGTCTACTATTTCGCATATATTGCTCCATCGTAGCTACCCATTGTTACGTCAAACAGGTTGTAGTTTTGTTTCTTTACCCATGGTTCATTATTGTGGAACAGCAGGGATTTGCGGCAGTGTTTGATTATTTTTATATCTCCGTCCGTGAGTTTTACTTTTAGTTGTGCCAGTTGTATAGCTTCATTTAATATGCTTTCTGTAATGGAAGGATAAAAATCCACAATGTCAAATTGGATGAAAGTTGATTTGTTCTTGTTATCTATCGTTTAAAACCACTCTATGACAGCTTTGGTATTCTTCCACTGGTTGAGACCTAATTTTTCTCTTAGGCTAGTGTTGATATTTTCTAGTATCTTTTTACTGATTTTCCCTCACTCTTCGCCGGGTTAATTAATCTGAACGTGGGTTTTTCTACGAAGCTGGTTAGTGGTCTTTTGCCGTGATGAAAGCATGTTGTTCAGCTAGTTTGTTTACTCTTCCATCTATATTCAATTTTTGGCTTCTTGGTTTATAGTGTTTATTGTGTTCGTGTTTGTCTTCTTGTATAGTTGTGTAATTTTGTTGGTTAAGAGTTGATTGTAGGTTTTTTTAAAAATTTTTTGTGATATTATTGCTACTTTTTTTCACGAGAAAATTTTCGCTACACTTCCAATCTATGAATTTCAACATACAAATGCGTATGTATAGACACAACACCACCCGTATACATACATATGTCATATCCGTAACTGCCCACATATGTTTATATATGTATGAGTCTAAACGGACGACCAAGTATGTATGTGTCTGCGTACTCCATTAGGCGTATGAACATACATCGATGTTTGCGTTAGTACGATGACACCACGACGACGTTTTCTCCACCACTTCCATAATAACCCAAAATTTAAAAAAAATTAATCAGTTTGTCTGACGATCGCAAAAGCGTGAAACCCAGGGTCACAAACTCATATCTATCCAACCAAATATATATATATACAGAGTTATCTGTTTGGATAAGTCTTGTTCTTATGTCCATCGTCTTTGTCATGTTGAATTGATAATGTTAATTATATTTTATGAATATGTCCTGAAGATGGTTTATTAGACCGAAACGTCCAACGTTGACATTATATTAACATTAAAACAGAATAATTGCATATAAGGATTTTTGTCTGTTTTTTCCGTATATTTTTCTTCATACAGTCGGATCTATATCCATATATTTGCTTACACACACACACACACACACACACACATATATATATATATATATATATATATATATCATTCACATACAAACCTGTTTCGCTGTATCACATCGCATCAGTATGGCTAGCCGTCCGAACAGGATCGAAATATATATATATATATATATATATATATATATATATATATATATATATATATATATATATATATATAATTAATGAAAAACAGACCACTTTAAGATACCATTACAATAATTTATTTCACCAAAATCCTTTTAAAGGACTCCGGATCATCAGGTAACACTTCCAACAACGAAATGAAAGGAAAAATAATATTAAAAATTGATGGGTAGTGTAATTTTTGTGATTTAACAGGGGGGATGATTGGGGTAGTTAAAGAGACAAGGTAGAGTATAGGGAGGGGTTAATTTCATATCTCTCTTAAGCGTGCTTTACATTGGGGTAGGAGGATTGACCAGACCTTGACCTATTTAGATGGTTAACTTAACGGAAATGATATATAGAATGGGAGGGGAGTAGGGAGAAAAGAAAAGTAAAAAAGGAAAAGAGAGAGGAGACTGAAGACAGTAATACAGATATATACAAATGAGTGTTACGGCAAGAAGAGAGGGAAGTAAATCGAAAGAAGTTGTAATTGTGTTTTAACAAATTTAAGTAAAGGATAGATTTCAATGCTTGATAGAAATTTAGATGTCTAAAAAAAAAAATTGATGATTGTTATCAGTTTAAATATTTAATTTTTTAAGTAAATAGTTTAGGGACTTAATATAAGTTAACTACTATTTTTATTAGCACATTTATAGAGAACATATTAAAGGAATATTTCAAATTATAGTTTATTTACCAGACCAATTGTACTTCCTTAATATTGTAAAAAAACTTTTTCGGTAACATCTTTATTAGTTTTACTTTTAATCTAATTTATGAATGCAATTTTTCTTAATTATTATATGGGTAAACTTACTTAAGGTTTAGGTTTCATTATTGAATAATATTTGAGGGTATTATTAAAGATTTTGTTTTCTTCTCATATATATCTCACAAACATATTCATGCAAATCCATATATACATACGTTTATTTACATGTGCAAATACACACACGTGTAACAATATACACAAATGTTCATCTATCTTCATACATAAATTATATATACATACATTTATCAATCATTACCTATATTTTAATATTTGAAATTTATTTAGAATTTATTTGATTTCATAGTTAAAGTTTAACTTTAGGTGACTTCTGAAGTGCTTCATTATTAAAGGAATTTCGTTAATATTATTATTACTATTAATAGCTAAAGAGTGGTATATTTAAATTTAAATTAAGTTAACAATTTTAAAATGAAACTCCCTCCAGAAGATAAATATACATTCTCATAATTCTAATTATAGAACATTAAAAGAGAAAGTGATATTAAATATTAAAAAGAGTACTTTTAAAACACCATTAGAATGACCCATGTCCTTCCATTTGAAAATATCCCATACACGTATACACACACACACACACATATATACACATAATCTATCTATCTATCTATCTATCTATCTATCTATCTATACATACATATGTATATGTATATATATATATATATATATATATATATATATATATATATATACCCATATACATGCACACACCCTTATATATATATACAACCATATATATACACACATATACACACATACACACATATATACATATACCTACATATACACACACGATTATATACATAAAAAAGCATATGAAAAGGATTCTACACATAACTATCCACACATGCATATGTATTTTTATTACAATGTTATGCAACTATTCACACATATATTACAAATATTAATTCTAAGATATTTACATCTATAGACATATGCAGATTACAAGTAATTTTATATTCAAAATACTACATATATATAAATATATGTATACATATATATATCTATATATATAAATACACATACACATACATCTACACATATGCACAAATATATATTTATATACATACACCTATACATATGCAAAACACATATATACATATATATATATATAACGATACCTAGCACAAAAACAACGCTAGTACCTAAACATTTTTATTTCCTTTTAATATGGTTATCATCACAAACAAGACACATGTGTGTTTCTCTCCTGCATATTTCTTTTATTCTCTTTTTTCCTCACTTTTATTGACTTTGGGTTCAGAAGCATTCAGGTTTATGACTTTTTTTGCGTCTTATTTATCTTAAATATCTCACTCTACCCCACAAACCGCATAAAGCTTTTGCCTTTCAACATGAAACATTTTAGATGTGATTACTTCTATTGTAAGATATTTATGGATATATATATATATATATATATATATATATATATATATATATATATATATATATATATATATACATACATGTGTGGTGTCTGTGTGTAAAGCATAAATAAATCCATTTTTGAAAAAATAAAAAAAATAAACCAGTTTGTCTGAAGATCGCGAAACTATGAAACCTAAGGTTACAAACAACTCTCCATGCAATCACAAATAGGCGAAACAACAGAGTGAGTAAGAATCCACAGATTTTTTTTTAAAGTGCTCAATACAAAGTAGAGCAAAAGATTATTCTAATATTTTTATTATAATAGATTACAATAAAAACATTTTACATCGCTAAACAAAATCTATCATGTTTCGGAATTATAATGGTACCTCTTCGGACGATGGTAGATAACTTATGATAAAAATGATTTATTTGGGAAAACAAATCGTTACCTCTTGATAGTTAAAATGTGGAGGGAGGCCTCAGAATGGAAAAAAATATCCTTGTGGGCATATCTGGGTTAACCAATTAAAAGTTAGATCTAAGCTAACATAGAAAAATGAAAAATACGGTCAGAAGGTGGAAGTAGGTGGATTATTAATTCATGTCATGATAAATTGACACTCTAGAAATTTCAGCGGCAAAAACTATTATAGCGAAATATGCATTTTAGATTTTTAAAGTAGACATAAAGATATCTTGAACAAAGTTCTTTTTTTAAATTTTCAAAATTTTTATATACTCAGAAAACATCTTAAAGGAGTCATTAGTTAAATTTAAATAGTTAAATATAATTCCAAGGAGGATATTAATCAAGAGAAAGGTCAATGTAAACTAGAGAGCATAATAATAATAATAATAACATTAAAGATTCATTTCGGTTATAATTTATTTCGTGAATATCTCTATATATTAATTTCTTCAGAGCGAAAGCTATTAATATATAAGCTTATTGGTATATCAGTCCGGGGAAATTGCCTCAATTTATTCATGTTGCAAGGATGAGTGACGAAAGAATACCTAAGATATGTATAGTCAGCATGACAGTGGACAAAGGACTTTTTGACAGTCGTGGCTCAGGTATACAGACAACTTCTCAGCTGTCAATGTACCTAATAGTAACTTTGAGCGAGTTGCTATGGATATAAATAACAAGAGATATTTGTGCCAGAAATTTCGAAATCTGTCGTATTGATCAACTAAGAGACGAAAGACAATGGTGAAAAGTGTCAGCAAATATTCCTGTTGCTGTGTCTCTAGATCCTCGTTGTTGCACAATATGTGGACAGGTCATTAGCGGGGCTCAAGTGTTACATACGACACAAACATAAAAACTGAATGAGGTTGTCGGATCCTCGTACGTCGAAATCGACGAGGGAGTCCGTGATTATATATATATATATATATATATATATATATATATATAAAGAGAGAGAGAGAGAGAGATTCCAAAAACACATATATTGATACACACACGAGCGCACACACACAAACACACATACTCAATGTGTCTATTTACACAATAGATTGGTCCCTT
Source organism: Acanthosepion lycidas (assembly GCA_963932145.1). Lineage (NCBI taxonomy): Eukaryota > Metazoa > Mollusca > Cephalopoda > Sepiida > Sepiidae > Acanthosepion > Acanthosepion lycidas. The sequence goes on along the minus strand of OZ010598.1, from coordinate 53,502,070 downwards.
AACAGTGTATATAGTTGTACCAAGTTCGACCTATCGTGGCAGTACTAAAAAGACTGACCTTGTACGCTTTTCTTTTTCTTATTTTAATATTTCGTTCTCCTGTTCTACTAGTTTCTTTCTTTCTATGACCTTTGTTTTTGTTCCCTTTTGCTATTATTTTCGTTTATTCTATTTTTCTTCTAGTTTCTTCCATCGAATTTTCCTTTTTCTATTTTTCTACTAGTTTCTTTTTTATCACTCTTCACATTTCTTATTTTCTACTAGTTTCTTTTTTATCACTCTTCACTTTTCTTATTTTCTACTAGTTCCTTTTTTATCCCTGTTCACTTTTCTTATTTTCTACTAGTTACTTTTTTATCACTCTTCACATTTCTTATTTTCTTCTCCTTTCCTTTTTATCACTTTTCACTTTTCTTATTTTCCATTAGTTTCTTTTTTAACACTCTTCACTGTTCGTATTTTTCCACTAGTTTCTTTTTAATCACTCTTCATTTCTTATTTTCTACTAGTTTCTTTTTAATCACTCTTCATTTCTTATTTTCTACTAGTTTCTTTTTAATCACTCTTCATTTCTTATTTTCTACTAGTTTCTTTTTAATCACTCTTCATTTCTTATTTTCTACTAGTTTCTTTTTAATCACTCTTCATTACTTATTTTCTACTAGTTTCTTTTTAATCACTCTTCATTTCTTATTTTCTACTAGTTTCTTTTTAATCACTCTTCATTTCTTATTTTCTACTAGTTTCTTTTTTATCACTCGTCACATTTCTTATTTTCCACTAGTTTCTTTTTAATCACTCTTCATTTCTTATTTTCTACTAGTTTCTTTTTAATCACTCTTCATTTCTTATTTTCTACTAGTTTCTTTTTAATCACTCTTCATTTCTTATTTTCTACTAGTTTCTTTTTAATCACTCTTCACATTTCTTATTTTCTTCTCCTTTCCTTTTTATCACTTTTCACTTTTCTTATTTTCCATTAGTTTCTTTTTTAACACTCTTCACTGTTCGTATTTTTCCACTAGTTTCTTTTTAATCACTCTTCATTTCTTATTTTCTACTAGTTTCTTTTTTATCACTCGTCACATTTCTTATTTTCCACTAGTTTCTTTTTAATCACTCTTCATTTCTTATTTTCTACTAGTTTCTTTTTAATCACTCTTCATTTCTTATTTTCTACTAGTTTCTTTTTAATCACTCTTCATTTCTTATTTTCTACTAGTTTCTTTTTAATCACTCTTCATTTCTTATTTTCTACTAGTTTCTTTTTAATCACTCTTCATTTCTTATTTTCTACTAGTTTCTTTTTAATCACTCTTCATTTCTTATTTTCTACTAGTTTCTTTTTAATCACTCTTCATTTCTTATTTTCTACTAGTTTCTTTTTAATCACTCTTCATTTCTTATTTTCTACTAGTTTCTTTTTTATCACTCGTCACATTTCTTATTTTCCACTAGTTTCTTTTTAATCACTCTTCATTTCTTATTTTCTACTAGTTTCTTTTTAATCACTCTTCATTTCTTATTTTCTACTAGTTTCTTTTTAATCACTCTTCATTTCTTATTTTCTACTAGTTTCTTTTTAATCACTCTTCACATTTCTTATTTTCTTCTCCTTTCCTTTTTATCACTTTTCACTTTTCTTATTTTCCATTAGTTTCTTTTTTAACACTCTTCACTGTTCGTATTTTTCCACTAGTTTCTTTTTAATCACTCTTCATTTCTTATTTTCTACTAGTTTCTTTTTTATCACTCGTCACATTTCTTATTTTCCACTAGTTTCTTTTTAATCACTCTTCATTTCTTATTTTCTACTAGTTTCTTTTTAATCACTCTTCATTTCTTATTTTCTACTAGTTTCTTTTTAATCACTCTTCATTTCTTATTTTCTACTAGTTTCTTTTTAATCACTCTTCATTTCTTATTTTCTACTAGTTTCTTTTTAATCACTCTTCATTTCTTATTTTCTACTAGTTTCTTTTTAATCACTCTTCATTTCTTATTTTCTACTAGTTTCTTTTTAATCACTCTTCATTTCTTATTTTCTACTAGTTTCTTTTTTATCACTCGTCACATTTCTTATTTTCCACTAGTTTCTTTTTAATCACTCTTCATTTCTTATTTTCTACTAGTTTCTTTTTAATCACTCTTCATTTCTTATTTTCTACTAGTTTCTTTTTAATCACTCTTCATTTCTTATTTTCTACTAGTTTCTTTTTTATCACTCGTCACATTTCTTATTTTCCACTAGTTTCTTTTTTTATCCCTGTTCACTTTTCTTATTTTCTACTAGTTAATTTTTTATCACTCTTCACATTTCTTATTTTCTTCTCCTTTCCTTTTTATCACTTTTCACTTTTCTTATTTTCCATTAGTTTCTTTTTTAACACTCTTCACTGTTCGTATTTTTCCACTAGTTTCTTTTTAATCACTCTTCATTTCTTATTTTCTACTAGTTTCTTTTTAATCACTCTTCATTTCTTATTTTCTACTAGTTTCTTTTTAATCACTCTTCATTTCTTATTTTCTACTAGTTTCTTTTTAATCACTCTTCATTTCTTATTTTCTACTAGTTTCTTTTTAATCACTCTTCATTTCTTATTTTCTACTAGTTTCTTTTTTATCACTCGTCACATTTCTTATTTTCCACTAGTTTCTTTTTAATCACTCTTCATTTCTTATTTTCTACTAGTTTCTTTTTAATCACTCTTCATTTCTTATTTTCTACTAGTTTCTTTTTAATCACTCTTCATTTCTTATTTTCTACTAGTTTCTTTTTTATCACTCGTCACATTTCTTATTTTCCACTAGTTTCTTTTTTTATCCCTGTTCACTTTTCTTATTTTCTACTAGTTTCTTTTTTATCACTCTTCACATTTCTTATTTTCTTCTCCTTTCCTTTTTATCACTTTTCACTTTTCTTATTTTCCATTAGTTTCTTTTTTAACACTCTTCACTGTTCGTATTTTTCCACTAGTTTCTTTTTAATCACTCTTCATTTCTTATTTTCTACTAGTTTCTTTTTAATCACTCTTCATTTCTTATTTTCTACTAGTTTCTTTTTAATCACTCTTCATTTCTTATTTTCTACTAGTTTCTTTTTTATCACTCTTCATTTCTTATTTTCTACTAGTTTCTTTTTTATCACTCTTCATTTCTTATTTTCTACTAGTTTCTTTTTTGTCACTCGTCACATTTCTTATTTTCCACTAGTTTCTTTTTTTATCCCTGTTCACTTTTCTTATTTTCTACTAGTTACTTTTTTATCACTCTTCACATTTCTTATTTTCTTCTCCTTTCCTTTTTATCACTTTTCACTTTTCTTATTTTCCATTAGTTTCTTTTTTAACACTCTTCACTGTTCGTATTTTTCCACTAGTTTCTTTTTAATCACTCTTCATTTCTTATTTTCTACTAGTTTCTTTTTAATCACTCTTCATTTCTTATTTTCTACTAGTTTCTTTTTAATCACTCTTCATTTCTTATTTTCTACTAGTTTCTTTTTAATCACTCTTCATTTCTTATTTTCTACTAGTTTCTTTTTAATCACTCTTCATTTCTTATTTTCTACTAGTTTCTTTTTTATCACTTCATTTCTTATTTTCTACTAGTTTCTTTTTTATCACTCTTCATTTCTTATTTTCTACTAGTTTCTTTTTTGTCACTCGTCACATTTCTTATTTTCCACTAGTTTCTTTTTTTATCCCTGTTCACTTTTCTTATTTTCTACTAGTTACTTTTTTATCACTCTTCACATTTCTTATTTTCTTCTCCTTTCCTTTTTATCACTTTTCACTTTTCTTATTTTCCATTAGTTTCTTTTTTAACACTGTTCACTGTTCGTATTTTTCCACTAGTTTCTTTTTAATCACTCTTCATTTCTTATTTTCTACTAGTTTCTTTTTAATCACTCTTCATTTCTTATTTTCTACTAGTTTCTTTTTAATCACTCTTCATTTCTTATTTTCTACTAGTTTCTTTTTAATCACTCTTCATTTCTTATTTTCTACTAGTTTCTTTTTAATCACTCTTCATTTCTTATTTTCTACTAGTTTCTTTTTAATCACTCTTCATTTCTTATTTTCTACTAGTTTCTTTTTAATCACTCTTCATTTCTTATTTTCTACTAGTTTCTTTTTTATCACTCTTCATTTCTTATTTTCTACTAGTTTCTTTTTAATCACTCTTCATTTCTTATTTTCTACTAGTTTCTTTTTTATCACTCGTCACATTTCTTATTTTCCACTAGTTTCTTTTTTTATCCCTGTTCACTTTTCTTATTTTCAACTAGTTTCTTTTTTATCACTCTTCATTTCTTATTTTCTACTAGTTTCTTTTTTATCACTCGTCACATTTCTTATTTTCCACTAGTTTCTTTTTTTATCCCTGTTCACTTTTCTTATTTTCTACTAGTTAATTTTTTATCACTCTTCACATTTCTTATTTTCTTCTCCTTTCCTTTTTATCACTTTTCACTTTTCTTATTTTCCATTAGTTTCTTTTTTAACACTCTTCACTGTTCGTATTTTTCCACTAGTTTCTTTTTAATCACTCTTCATTTCTTATTTTCTACTAGTTTCTTTTTAATCACTCTTCATTTCTTATTTTCTACTAGTTTCTTTTTAATCACTCTTCATTTCTTATTTTCTACTAGTTTCTTTTTTATCACTCTTCATTTCTTATTTTCTACTAGTTTCTTTTTAATCACTCTTCATTTCTTATTTTCTACTAGTTTCTTTTTTATCACTCTTCATTTCTTATTTTCTACTAGTTTCTTTTTAATCACTCTTCATTTCTTATTTTCTACTAGTTTCTTTTTTATCACTCTTCATTTCTTATTTTCTACTAGTTTCTTTTTAATCACTCTTCATTTCTTATTTTCTACTAGTTTCTTTTTAATCACTCTTCATTTCTTATTTTCTACTAGTTTCTTTTTTATCACTCGTCACATTTCTTATTTTCCACTAGTTTCTTTTTTTATCCCTGTTCACTTTTCTTATTTTCTACTAGTTAATTTTTTATCACTCTTCACATTTCTTATTTTCTTCTCCTTTCCTTTTTATCACTTTTCACTTTTCTTATTTTCCATTAGTTTCTTTTTTAACACTCTTCACTGTTCGTATTTTTCCACTAGTTTCTTTTTAATCACTCTTCATTTCTTATTTTCTACTAGTTTCTTTTTAATCACTCTTCATTTCTTATTTTCTACTAGTTTCTTTTTAATCACTCTTCATTTCTTATTTTCTACTAGTTTCTTTTTTATCACTCGTCACATTTCTTATTTTCCACTAGTTTCTTTTTAATCACTCTTCATTTCTTATTTTCTACTAGTTTCTTTTTAATCACTCTTCATTTCTTATTTTCTACTAGTTTCTTTTTAATCACTCTTCATTTCTTATTTTCTACTAGTTTCTTTTTAATCACTCTTCATTTCTTATTTTCTACTAGTTTCTTTTTAATCACTCTTCATTTCTTATTTTCTACTAGTTTCTTTTTTATCACTCTTCATTTCTTATTTTCTACTAGTTTCTTTTTAATCACTCTTCATTTCTTATTTTCTACTAGTTTCTTTTTTATCACTCGTCACATTTCTTATTTTCCACTAGTTTCTTTTTTTATCCCTGTTCACTTTTCTTATTTTCTACTAGTTACTTTTTTATCACTCGTCACGTTTCTTATTTTCTACTAGTTACTTTTTTATCACTCGTCACGTTTGTTATTATCTACTAGTTTCTTTTTTATCACTCTTCGCTTTTCTTATTTTCTACTAGTTTCTTTTTTTTCACTTTTCTTATTTTCCACTAGTTTCAATCCTTGGACTTTTCCCTGTTCTCTGTTGCTATTGTTTTTTTTCCTTGTCCTTTAGCCTTTTCTTTTTTTTCCTGTTTCTCTTTTCCTTCTAGTTTCGTTCCTTTTATATTCTCTATTCTTTTTTCTCACTAGTTTCATTACTTCTACTTTTCCTTTTTATGTTTTTCTTCTGCTTTTCCCTTTATCCATTTCTAATAATTTCATTCCTTCTATCTTTTACCTTCTTGTCATACCTTTCCCTTTTGTTTCCTTCTATTTTCTTTCTTTTTTGTCTTCCTTTCTCTCTTTTTTCGCTCGCCTCTTCACTTTTACTTTTTTCCTCCTGTCTTTTTCTACTATGTTCTTTCTTTCAGTCTTTTCCTTTTCTCCTATTTTTTTCCATTCTAACCTTCCTTTTTCTCTTTTTCTACCATTTTCTTTCATTCTAATTTTACCTTTTCTCTTTTTCCAGTTTTGTTTCTTCTATTTTTGTCTTTTCACTGTCGCTGATAGTTTTCTTCCTTTCATTTCTTTACTCATACTTTTTCATTTACTACCAGTTTCTTTCCTTCTACTTTCCCCGTTTCTCTTTTTCTACCAGTTTCTTTCATTCTACTTTTCTCTTTTTCTATTACTCTTTTACCTTCTCGTCATTCCTTTTTACCTGTTTGTTTCCTTTCTTCTTTTTCGTCTAGTTTGTTTCCTTCTAATTTTCATTTTTTATGATAGTTTCATTTCTTTTAGACTTTCACTTTTCTTTCTTTTTTTTCGCCACGATTTTTTCCTTTACTTTTCCCCTTTTCTATTAGTTTCTTTACTTCTACTTTTCCATTTTCTATTTTGTCACTGATTTTTTTTCTTCCTTCCTCTTATTTCATATTTTACTGCTTACTTTTCATCCCATTTTATCTTTTATTTTTTCTCTATTTTCATACTTCATAACCTTGTCGCAGTTTCGTTCCTCCTTTCTAAATGTAATTTTCTCTTTACGAAGAACATTTTTAATTCATTCATTTCTCGTTCTTTCCATAAATCTGCCTGTTTTCCTTCTCCGTTTCTAATTTCCTTCTGTCATTTTCTGTCAAATATTCTGTCCAATCTGCTCTTCATCTTTTATCTCGTTAACCGTTTAACTTCAGTGTCAATTTCTTTTTCATTATTTTCATTTTATTCTTTCTTTCATTTTGTCATTTCTCCCCTTTTTTTTTATCTTAAATGCATTTTGCCGCAATAAGTGCCGAACTGAAAGTAGAAAAGAAAAACAATCCGATCGTAGTTACACACACACACACACACACACACACACACACACACACATATATATATATATATATATATATAATTCCCAGAGCGCCTATGTATCAACCACTCAACGTTATTTGCCGACTTTGACAGTTGAACCGTTCTATCCAAACATGGTCGACCGAAGTAACGACTTCGCACTTTCATACTCTCACAAAACGATGTCGACTTGTGTATTTTGTGGAATCATTGAATAAGTTATCTTAATTTGTTGATGATGGGAAATGGAGTAAGAGAAACGGTTGTTTAAAGCTGGGGCCCTACATTTTTTCTGTTTGTAGTTTTTGCATACACTTCATTTTAGAGGCTACTGAAGCAAAAATAATGGCATATAATCTGGAAGGACAAACAGATTTTATAAACAATTACGTAGGCTCTGAATTTTCATACGTGTGGGTAAATATTTTTGCATCATATAAAATACTCGATTTCTTGAATACGACCACTAAAATTATTCTCCTCAGTGCTATGAAAAAAACATAGAACTTGAATAAAAACAGAATAATTCTTGAATTTCTATTCTCAGTATTTTCATTAATGCTTTTTTTGTTAGAGAAAACCAATTTAGATAAAACCGTGAACAAGAAACTATCTTGCACGTGATTTCAGCAACAACACAGTAACATTTGTGCTTTGGTTAGCGCACGTATTAGGACTGCAAGTTGGCACATTTTCCTAGTTTTCTCTCCCTTATCATAGGATCATCACTATTATAACCAGTTGATAGATGTAAGCATCAAAGAATAATCTATAATACATATTTAACATTCTTTACTAAAGATAAACTTTGCTGCAGGAAATTTCAGTTCAAGCCTACTCAAAAGAATTCTTACACAGTATTAAACTTTATTACTCAAATAAATTTCAGATCATTCAGGTGATTGAAATATTACTATCTTCATAATACAAACTAGACTTAACTAAAACAGGTGTCAAACTCATAAAAAATAATTTATTCCATTAAAAGAGAAAGTATTTCTTGATGGACTTGTGTGCCTGTCAAAAATAAAATTTGCAAAATTAATTGAAATTCTGATTGAAACCGCATTTTCTTATATCAGAGAAAATGTTTATTCATTTATCGCCGCATTCTGTTGAAGTATAATCAAAATTTTATCACTTTTATATTATGATGATATGTAATGGATACAGAATAAGGACCACACGTTAGATTTGTTTGTTTGTTTGTTTGGGTTTTATGTCATATCAACCACTGTGGGTTATTTAATGCCAAATCCAGTTTATATGAATTTTTAATGCCTATTTTGTATGGAATAAAAAATGTATAGCTGGCAACATTATTGTTTCAAAAAACAAAACAAAAAAACTTGGAGCTGGCAACATTATTGTTTCAAAAACTTGGAGCTGGCAACATTATTGTTTCAAAAACGTAGAGCTGGCAACATAGCTGGGACCCAAACAGGTGCTACCACCCCGGGTCAAGGTGGACCTGGGAACACAAGCAATTAAGAGGTGGTTCCACGCTCCTCAAAACCTCCAGATCAGAGGCCTTGCTGTTGGATGCAATTTAACGTCATACCCAGGACGCCTCATTGGGCGGGGGGGTCTTACCCCTCTACAGAGGTGCAGTCGGCGTATTCTAAAGCCGCAGCCGACAGGGCAACCACACGTTAGAGGATTTTCTTTCAGTTCATTATGATGATATGTAATGAAGACAGAATAAGGACCACACTTTACAGGATTTTCTTTCAGTTCATTATGATGCTGTCATTTATTTTATGGTATGATTTAGAGACAATGTCTTGCCTTAATGTAAAACGTAGTTATATATGTCAGGTTCGTGTTTCACAAATCACAATGACTCAGGTGTTACTTTGTCAGTGTTTGCTCAAGAATATATATTCTGCGATTAATTTATTATATATTTATTCTTTTTCTGTTCATGCTGCCCATTTTCTTACAAAATGTACGAACATCTTTTCAAAATGTGAACTTTGCGTCTCTGGCAAGAAATAGAATTTAATTTACTGAGACAGTTTAGCATTAAATAAATCAATTAGAAATAAATAAAAATATGTCCACCTGTACATAAATTGGCACACTGGACATTAGACATTTTGACAATATTGTAAGATGATTCCTAGCTTGAAATACTGAACCAGAATTTGTTCATAAGCGCTCAGAGGTATCTGACACTTTTAGTTTTACTTTTAATTTTCATTGTTTATAATTTACTACCTTCTCGGATTTGTTTTATTTTAAGGTATAAGTTATCCGATTTGTATCTGTTCTTCTGTTACTTTTTCTAAATTAGATCTCCACAAGGCAAGCCGATGTGATGGGATCGCTGCCGCCATCTTAAAGAGATATGTTCCTGAGCTGGCTACTGTTCTCTTCAAACTTTATAACAAATGCTTCGCTGCTTCCTGCTTTCTAGCTTTTTGAACCCACCCTATGTAGTTCCTGTTTTTAAGAACTCTGAAGAACACACTGACCCTTCACCTTATCGCCCTATTAGCTTCTTACTTCTATTTGGCAAAGTACACGAGGCTCTAATCAATATCTGAACTGGTTAAGCATGTTACTTCGCACAACCTCCTTTCGGACAAACAATATGGCTTCCGTTTCGTCAGGTCTATCACCGATGTTTTAACAGACATCACTGAAGAATTTGTGTATGAAGCTTTAGATAAAAATGGTGAAATTCAGCCTGTGGCTCTAGATATCTCGAATGCGTTCGACAGGTTTAGGTGTCACGGAACGAATATTTGTTTTAATCCAATTATTCCTAACAAATCAAGTCATGATTGTCGTGTTGAACGGGCATGCTTCCAGATCATTTCATACTAGCACAGGGGAAGATGTCATGCTAATACGAGACCATATGAACTCAATAAGAGCATCGCTACAGTTCGCAATGAAGAAAGAAGATAACAACAAACTAGCATTCCTGGATGTACTAACATCTCGAACAGCCCATGGGTTCATGACATCTGTATACCATAATCCAGAATTCACGGGACAATACCTCTAATTCGACTCCAACCGCCTATATAGTGTAAAGAAGGGGGATAGTCCGCTGCCTACAACATCAATAAATGTCATAAGTGGCAACCCAGAGATATATGAACAATAAATGGTCAATATAAGCAGCACCAACTACCCTAGCTACATGGCAGCAAGCCCTACAAACTGAAATAGAAGGGTAGAAGACGATAACAACATCCAATAAACACCCTCTGTCTGCCTTGCCCTATGTGAAAGGCTAACGGAAAAAATAGAAAATATCGTCAATAAAAATAACATCAGTACAGTCCTCAAGAATGGTTCAACACTACGCAGACATCTCTTCTGAGTAAGACCCCCCATAGAAGAGTATATGACTAAGGATTATGTATGGCATTTTACGTAATATTACTTGAATAGTGTGAAAAGATGCTAATTGATTATATATTAGCGTAAAGACATTATTGTAGTAACCATAATTGAAGATACTTGTGGTTAGAAAAGCCAAAAGTTATTGGAAGATTTTTCCAATTCTCAACATAATACTTTTCTCAAGAGATATAATGTTTTCTTGAAATTAATTTTTGAAAAAAATACGATTAATTGTTAGTAAGTTAGAAGGTTAGAGAGGGCGAAGATCATTTTGAATAAGTTTGAAAATGATACTGGAAGTTCATGTAGTATTGAAATAAAGTTCATATATATATATATATATATATATATATATATATATATATATATATATATATATATATATCAGGTGGCCTGACGATTGCATATAGCATGAAACAGACTGTCGCCTCTAAGTGTTGACTTCTATGTTCACTTTTGTATTTACACACGCTCTATCTCTGATATTGAGCATTTTATCACATAAATATAGCACACCTTACGACTATATTTCTTCATATATATATATATATATATATATATATATATTTGAACTTTATTTCATTTATATATATATATATATATATATATATAAACAAAGTAAAGTTCAAATATATATATGTGTGTGTGTGGGGGGGTGTATATATATTTGAACTTTATTTCAATACTTCACAAGCTTCCGATCCTTAGCTATGATTAATTAATGATGAACGTTACCCTAAGAGAGTAATTAAACATTCTTTTCGCTCAAAGTAGAGTCCGATAGTGTTTTAAAAACCTCAGAGAATTCCAGTAAGATATTTTAATCGTTTCTAAGATACAACGAATTAAAGCTTAATCTAAAAAATTAGACAATTTTGCTGTTACATCTGGTATATCAACATAAAATTCTTTAAACATTTCCTTTTATTGTAATTCTCAATCTGTTTGCAGTTGTAGATGTGTTTTCGTTACTTTTAGCCAATAATATTTGCAATTAAAATTGCTTTAGTCTTAATGTGGCTTTTGCCTGATGAAATTTTCTATGATTTATATTTCCTTTTGATTATTAAGTATTGTCTGTTGTGTGAGATGAGAAGCTGCTGCGTTAATGGTCTCGATACGTCTGGCAGAGAAATGAAATATTATTATTTGGCGCATTACATTAGGTCGTCTTCCATTTATGATCCACTAAACAACAGCTTTCAGATATCTTACACACCAGGGGATGAATATGTTGATGCGGTCGGATTATTACTTTGATTCTTTTGTTTTGTTTTTTTATATATTTAATAAACATACAAAGCAGAATGTGCATCTACAAACTTACTTAATGTAAGATCCACATACGATAAAGTTCAGATGTTTGAGAGCCGCAAGTCATGAGCAAAATTTATACATACATATTAAGAAATGCATGCATGCAGTAATATGATTCATGTGTGCAGTTTTTTTTTCACCAAGTACACATATATATGCCACCCACCATTCCTTCCCTCATCATTAAATAAAAATGCCTCACACACTTCTAGCATTAAAATTAGGTTTTAAATTCTTAAATACCAGGGACATTAAACTTATGTTTTAATCCAATGGGGTCTCAATTCATATCCAATAAACAATTATAAAGTTTGAATTTTTTCTTATTTACCTTTTACTGTGATGAAAAAGATTGAATCCTTCCACAGCGACATGTGGGGGAAGGTGCAGTTCAGTGGTAGCACATCTGAGCCCTTCAACATAAGCAGTGGGGGTCAAACACAGCTGCGTCCTTGCTCCTACTCTCTTCGGGATTTTTTTTGCGTTGCTTCTGAAGCATGCATTCGGCACATCAACTGTAAGGATTTACCTACGTACGAGATTAGATGGTGGGTTGTTCAGTCTCGCCCGCCTCAGAGCCAGGACTAAATTACGTGAAGCCCTTGTCAGAGACACGCTTTTTGCGGACGATGCAACGGTAGCGATTCCCACCTAGTATGAACTTCAGTCACTGATAAACCGTCTCTCTCAGTCCTGCAGAGACTTCGGCTAACCATCAGCCTGAAAAAGATAAACGTCCTGGGACAAGGTACCGAAACACCACCAGACATCACGATTGATAATTATGAGCTCGATGCGGTCCATCAGTTCACGTACCTTGGCTCCACCATCACTGACAACCTCTCCTTAGACGCAGTGATTGACATGAGATTCGTGAAGGTAACCATAACACTTTCGCGCCTCACAAAACGTGTGTGCACCAATACCAAGCTGTCGGTGAAGACTTAGATGTCAGTGTACAATGTCTGCGTTATTAGCATACTGCTATATGGCAGCGAGGCTTGGACCACGTACGGCAGGGAAGAAAGGAGTCTGAACATCTTTTCACATGAGAGACTTCCGCCGTATCCTGGGATTAGCGTGACGAGGCAAGGTGCTCAACACTGAGGTCCTGTCTCGAGCAGGTTTGCCCAGCACGTTCTCAGACTCCTTTAGTTGGGCCACGTCCATCGCATGCCAGACGGCCGCATCCCCAAAGACCTCCTGCATGGAGAGCTGGCTGATGGAAGGAGACCCACATGGCGTCCACAGCTGCTGTACCGCTGGGAGAACTTGGCAACCATACGAATGGAGAGGAACCCTAAAACAAACAAACACGTCAGGGGAGGAGAAACTGAAATAAGTCGCCACGGAAAAGCGATCCTACAGAACGCAAATTGACAGTTCCAACAGACCATAGACAGAACACACATGCGGCCTCTGCAACAGAGATTGTCACTCCCGCATCGGCCTCTACAGTCACAGACGTCGATGCTCCAGCCAAGTAGACGGAGGCCTACAAAAAAAAAAAGATGAAATAAGGCGGTCAGCTAACACATTTTCACAAGCCGCATATTAAAGGTTAAAGAGTCGCATATGGGTTGCAAGCCGCGGTTTAGCCGCCGCTGGCACACTGGAACGGTTTTCATAGAACAGATACTACTCTTTAAACCAAAGTAGAAGTGCTCTGTAGCAACACTTTCACCCTAGGCAGAGGTACTGATTCATATGTAAATAATCCCGTCATTTTTTAATTCTAAGTACATGTAAGCACATCTATCTATCTTGTTATTAGGTTGGTGCAAAAATAATGTCGTTTTTTGACGTTAAAAAAACGTCAAAAACGACATTATTTTTGCACCAACCTAATATAATGGAGTTCTTCTGTTTAGCACTATACATTTGTAGTTCATGTCTTATGTGGATAAGGTCACAAAAGATACGACAAAACAGAAGATATTTATTAACAAGTATTATGGTGTGTGCATAAACGCGTGTGACAAAAGGGGCAAACAAATGTTAATCTTAAAAAAACAATAGAAGAAAAGTATTTTATTTCTTTGGGTAAGACTTTTTATATGAATTAATATGGTTAAATTTTCCAAGAATAATTCTGAAAATAAACAAATAGGTTTAAAAATGACAACTGGAAGATGAAGCATGTCGGCAAGTACTAAAAATTCTTTCCAATAGTCATTCATAAATTAATATCCAGATTCAAAGTATCATTGTTAGTTTGAGACAATAAACGACAGCAAAGATATCGATGCCACTGTCATTAGACTGGTATTGAATCTTAATTGTAAGGACGCAAAGTGATAAATTCGGTTACAGTTCTATGTGCTGTGTCCCTTCAGGACAGGGGCGAACATGGCTCTCAAAAACTTCGTGCCCTTTGTACCTCTTAGTAAGGTTTGTCTTTCTGTTATCTCTGCAAATCCCTGTTCTGCTAACCATTTACACAAGCTTATTAGGTGATTCTGTGCTTTCTTCTGTCTATCTTGCCTTCAATATGTCCTGTGTGTCAAATTTCCTCTTTCCACATTATGTGCCCTAGAAATTGTCTCTTTCTAATTCTAAGTGTCCTTTTTGTTTCCATTTTCTTTAAAACTTCCTCATAATTCATTTTATTGGGATTCCCACTTTTCGTTTTTTGTTGCCTCATGTCTCTTCTTCGTCTATATAGGAGGGCCAATATTACATTCAGTACACTTTTCTTTGTTCTAATGAAATTTTCCTGTTTCTTAATACTTTGCTTAACATTTGGAAGGCATTTTTCGTTATTTTCGGATTTTAGTGCCATATTTTTTGTCAATGTTTTAAAACCCTCCCCAAATATTCATTTTTTGCCCTGGTGATTTGGCCAGTGTTGATTTTACTCCAATCCATTATATTTCTGGTCTTTCCGCTTTAGTCGTGGAAGTGTTCTTTGATGTATTCGTTCCATCTTTGAAGTATCTTTTCTATCTCTATTATCAGCGTTTATGTATCCTATTGATGAGCAGGTATTTTGTGCTGTTGTTTCATTTATTCGTTTATGCACATATGTTGTATCTGTGATACTGATTTTTTCTATTTTCTGTGCACTTCTTGTTGAGCCATTCCTCTCTTACCTACCCGTGAGGTACAAAATACGTGATTCTTGTAATAATACACTATTTATATTATAACATTATTATACACTATTTACATAATTATTTACATTAATTGGACTATTGTCCTCATCTTTGTTGCCATATTTATTCCAACGCTCCGACCTTCTTCAGGTGGTTAGAATGTCGAACTGAACCCTTTATTTCGCTCACTGGGGTAGACTGTTCTAGTTCCACGTTCCATGTTCAAATGGATGTCAGTTATCAGTTATCTCCTGTTAATTACCCTTTCCAAGTTCTCCACTGCCTTAACCGGGTATTGAACTCACACTTTTTTGGGTCCTCTCACTGGGTCTAACCAACGCCTTTATCCACTTTGCCATGTGTCCTTGAGGACATCTGTGCATGAATTTCTGGATATTATAAACCTAAAGTCTCAGTAATCATTTTTTACTTTGCTCATATTGCAATTTTTGCTGTTATCATGGCATGTTTTTACCAGAGCTCGTATTGCAATTTTTGTTGTTATTATCGCTTTTTCTCTGACACTCCTTATTACTGGTTACCATATTGTATACATTTCTATGCTTAGTCGACCCAGGAGATTTTTGTGGCCTAGCATATGTGCTGATTCCTTAAGTTTACGAATTTTCCAATGGTGTTCTTTGTTTATGATCTCAACCAGATCACACAGAGGGCGGTCATCTCCCTTTTCTCTCCATATGTAGTCAGCCATGCCTGATTTTTCCACTTCCCCTCGTGTTACAGCTTTCTGGTGTTCTTGAAGACTTACCTTAAGGGGGCGGCCTGTCTCCAGCTACACGGGATAGCGTACACACAGTCTTTAGTCATGTTCTGCTTTATGGGGGGTTTTACTCGGGAGAGATATCTGCGAAGTGTCGTCAAGCTTTTGAAGGTTGTCCTGATGTTATATGGACCGCAGATCCTTTGTATTTTCTCCAATAACCCCTTCACATAAGGCAGGCAGACTGTTTTCTGAGTGTTATTGTCTTCCTCTTGTACCTGTCTATGCCATTTTTTGGGGGCTGCAGCCATGTACCAAGGATAGTTGTTACGTTGTAGGGTACTACTTATACTAACCAATTCTTTATCTAATGTCTCTGGGTCGCCCCTTATGACTTTTGCTCGGTGTTGTAAGCAGCGGACGATCCCTTTTTTTACTCTGTATGGATGGTGGGAGTTGAAATTCAGGTAATGTCCAGTGAATGTTGGTTTACTGTATACGAATGTCTTTAACCCATGCTCTGTTCGAGATATCAGAACATCCAGGAATGGGAGTGTGTTGTTACTCTCTTTCTCCATCGTGAACTGTATCGAAGGTCTTATTGATTTCACATGGTCCAGTAGAATCTGGACATCTTCTTGGTGTGGCCAGAGTATGAAGGTGTCATTGACGTACCTTAACCATAGAGTTGGCTTTAGAGATATAAATTCTAATGCCATTTCCTCAAAATGTTCCATGTATATATTCGTTATTGCTGGTGATAATGTCGAGCCCATTGCTAAGCCCTCATCCTGTCGATATATGTGTGATCCCATTCCGAAGTGTGTTGTTTGTGTACAGAAAGTCAACATCTCCATCAGATTATCTAGTGGAATACTAGTCCATTCTTCTATGGAAGAGTCAGAAGCCAATCTGTCTCTGACTACTGAGAGTGCCTCCTCCGTGGGTACTTTGGTGAACAAACTCACCATGTCCAAGCTCACCATCTGGTTGGATAGGGTGGGAGCATCTTTGATTATTTCCACGAAGTGGGCGGACTTCCGGACATATGAAGGCGACTTTCCGATCAATAGGTCAATTATATCTACAAGGAAGCGATTCAGAGGGTGGCACACAGAGCCTTGACAACTAACAATCGTGTAATAATGTTGAAAACATCGAAAAGTTATTGTTAGTATTAAAGCGTATATTGATATTTGAAATAAATACTGAATGCTTTATTTTATTTCTCATGTTATATACCGAAAGTCTGAATTTTATTTCGTATTTACATTAAAATCCAGCTTTCCAAATGTCTTAAAAAAAAAAAAACTGGAGAGAAATTCATACAAACGTTATGGTCTTCTGTACATTTCTGTTTCTTTCACATTTTATGAAACTCCGTAACAAATGAAGATTAATTGATCTAGTACACAAAATAAAGATGCAACTTATCACAGGATTGAATTAACTTTGACAGCGAGATGATCCTAGGAGAACTAGAACTCCTATCAGGATTTATTATTATTTAGCATAATCTTAACAATATAAGGTATGAAAATGACACTGTTTAAAACAAAAAGAAAGAAAACTGTAAGAAATGCTAGTCAAGGTAGTAAAGGAAAACGGGAAGGAAAGCTTAAACATCAGGTGTAAGACAGAATGTATGGTCATCAGCAAGAGTTACAGCCCGAGATTCGAGCTACGAATTAGAAATATCAAAATGGAGCAAGTACAGAAATGTAAATATTTCAAAGATTTTTAAACAAAGGACACCAAAATCCAAAGGTACATTTGAATAGCGAAAGAGAATTAAGAAACAGGAAAATTTCGTTATAAACAAAGAAAAGTGCTCAGGACTATGTAATATCAACCCTCCTATATGGCAGTGAATTTTGGTTAATTTCATCACAAATGAAAAGGAGACCTGCATAATGCTTTTCTCAAGAGATAAAATGTTTTCTTGAAATTAATTTGAGAATCTGAAAGGAAAATGCTGAAAACCAAAAGGAAACAATAGACATCGAAAAAATTACATTGTATTTTTGAAAAAATACTCGATTAATACCGCACCATACCTGGTGTAACAGCAAAATTGTCCAAATAGTGTAACAGCATAATTGTCCATCCCACAAAATGTTTAATATCTAAAAAACCACCAAACTGAGTTTTTCTAGGTTTTCCGATAAGACATTTAGCCATCTTGACACCATTTGTTGTAAAAATCGCTGAAAAGACCTTTGAGTTATTCAGTTAAAAGGAGAGCAGGTTAAAGTTGTTTTGTGTCAGACCCACTGTCTTCCTAACTGAGCAATGGTGTAATGAAAAAGATCATTCAGGCCTTCAGTAATAGTACCAAAATTCATATTTTGGCTTTCATCAGTGTGATTCAAGAGGAGGATGCTGAGAATAGCGTGAACGTGAGCAACGCGAAGTTTTAAGGAAAATGGAATCAAAATCGACACTTATAATTAGTATCAGAAAGAGACTTTGAAGTTTTCTGCTACATATACTGAAGACAATATGGGCCAAGGAAAACAACGAGTAACCTACCAACCTTGTTTTATTGGATGTCTAACATGTAAGGGGGGGATAATAAAAGACAAACGCTGCAAAGAGCTAGAAAGGATACAAAGTTATGAAGAGACATGATCGCCCACGTCCTGTAGGGACACGGCACATGAAATTAGTTATTTAGCCTATTTGGCAATGAGAAATATAAGAAATCGTATATTTTGCATTACTTAAACTGCAAGGCAATCACAGATTGTACGTGGAAGATGAACTCCATATTATAACGCAGTATATCTATGTATCAAAAATATTGTAATTATGTTTCTTTTCATGCTGATTTCCACTGACAAATATTATTTCTATATTTCCAGAAACCATAAAAACAATACCTACTCACATAAACAATATTTTATTTCTATAAAAAAACTTCCACTATGAATATTTTGACATTTTCTGAAGTAGATTTTGAAAGATGCAATTTGAAAGGCATGCGACGTAATCGTATCAACAATAAAACATGGAAGCTTAACTGCAACATCGTGAAACATCATTTCTCTTAAATTTCCAATTCATTGCATGCTTTTTTTTATTCTTTATATCGTGGGGTTAATTTTTTTATTTAGTTTTCTTTATGTTCGTAACGGTAATTCAAAAGGCATAGCGAAACATCTTTTTTTTGACTCTTTCTGATATTTGTAAAGGTTCTTTTGAAGGGAGATTTGCGTGATAGTGGGACGGAGACAATGATTTTGATTGTGGCGTGGGGGTGGAGAAAATGCAGCTGCGAATTCATGCCGGACAAACCATATTTAATGGTTTATTGAATTTTGATTTGGGCAGATAGAGCATAAAACAAGAACACGCACAGACACGTGTGTGAGAATACATACCATTATATATGCTCATAGACCTCATACTGCGTTCTGTGCGCATGTATTCGCATACGCACACATATCTATCTATCTATCTATCTATCTATCTATCTATCTATCTACATGGGTTTGTCTATTCACGTGAAGGCTCGTTTATACGGTCTTTTGTGAAGAAATAAATGTACCCAAATATTTTTCTCTCTCTTTCCCCTCTCCGTCTTATTCTCTCTCTCTCTGTATTGCATATATATATATATATATATATATATATATATATATATATATATATATATATATATATATATATATATTAAAATGCTAAAACGTTCTCAACCCTAACAAGAAACCCTTCGAAAAGAAATTGTGGCCGTTTGATTAGATTTTGGGAAATGTGTCAGTCCGAGAACTTTTCAACACACCCTTCATATATATAGTTTAAAATAGATGTCACGGGACCATTATTCTTTTCACATCTACCCGTTTAGCCACTAATGGCTAACAGACGCCTCTTTGTAGTCCGTTCGTAATAATTGTAAATATCTCCCCAATGAGACTAAGTCATTGTTCAAAGATAGAATGTGTCACTAATAAGTTTTGTTCTTGTGACTATTGCTGGTTTCCGTAATTCCTGCTTTTAAGAACTCAGACGAACCGTCTGATCTTTCTAACTATTAACCGATTAGTATACTTTTTTTTTGGAAAAGTCCCAGAGACTCTAATGGTGAAGATCGAGTTGTTGCTTTAGATGTCGATAGGCAGTGTTTGGTATGCTAGTCTCCTTCACAAATTGTGGTGGGTATGGTATTTATGGACACATATTTTCATTTGATTCAATCTTATCAAATCTCACTGTCTATTGATTTTGTCGATTGCACTGTACAGTAGCGTCAGTTAGACATCGTCTGTAAGAAAAAGAGCACCATGACGCAATTCACTATGTCGGAAATTTGGAAATGGGATGATGTGCTGCTTGGCATTCGCACCGGAAGCTTCAATATGAACATTTCAGAGTGTTTAGGTGACAATCTAAGTGGAGAGGATTCAGAAAGAGTTGGATGAATCTAATGGTAATTACGAAGGTACGGCAGCTCGAAAATGTCACTCTGATCGTTCTGTTGGTGAGGGCCTCAGACTCAACACGTAAGCTTACATCAAGTGCCTTTACGAGGTAGTGCTGCCAAGAGTCAAGAGGGTGGCTGCTTGAAGACCCTATGTCTGGTAACAGGACTCTGTATCATACCATACACACAGGAGAATTCAGTCATGGCTTTCAGACAATTTCTGCGACGACATCTCTTCTTACACTTGGCTACCTAACTCTCCAGACTGCAACCCCTTGATTATTATGTGTGGAGCGCAGTTGAGCGAGAGGCCGTGGTTGAAGCCAATGGTGATTTTATTGAATAAATTTACACTTTAGTATTTCAAGACATTTTTGTGTAATTTTAGTAAATATATGTTAAAATGAGATATCAGTGTTATTTCCATTTTTACGTAAATTTAAACGACAATTTTTCCATCACATCCATTTATGCTGAGGACACAATTATTTACTCCTATGTTAACAGTAAGTCTGATAGATTGATAAAGTCAAATTGGCAGCTGATCTCAAAAATGACCTACAAACTTTAAATCTGTTACAATCTGGCTTGTTAATTTCAGCGCCTCAAAAAAGAAACTGCTCTCTTTTAATAAACATAGGAAACTTTTTCGCCTTCAATGCCTGATGTTAACGTTCAGGAGAATGTTTCCTCGCGTCTTCTCAGGCTAACGTTTTCCGGGCGAAAGATTATATTAAATCAATTGCTAGGTTTGTTGATAGGAAAGTTGGTTCGTGTGTAGTTCTAGACAATTTTTCTCGCTAGAATCTATCTTACGCATTTATAAGTCTACTATTCGTCCATACCTTGAATATAGCCATCACGTTTGATCTGGTGCATCTGCTATATATCTCGAGATTTTCAATAAAATACAAAGAACCTGAAATGTTATTGGTCTTGACCTGACATCTCGGTTACAGTCACATTTCCACCGCAGTGACGTAGTTTCGTTGTGGCTTTTCTATAAATATTTTCATGTTCATTGCTATTTTCACCTTTCCTCTTTGATACCTCGACTTTGCGAATTTAATCGCCGTATTATTAGCAAGGTTTCGTCATTTTACAATTAAAAGGGCGAGATATAATAATATTTTCTCTCGCACTTCTTACTTGTAGGACTCTTTTCTAGCTTCTCACTCTGTAGTCAACTTTGATCTTCAAAACATTAAATGCAATTTACATCGTTATTTTATGTTTTTTTATTGTCCTCTTTTTAATGATGAATTTTCTCTGATTATTTCTCTCTCAGTAACCCCTTGCTTGTTTGTGTCCTTATGGCCTTGCTTGGGTAAAACGATAAAAAAGAGAAATATATCTACACACACACGCCTGCGCAGTGATAAAATGCAGGCTACAGGCATAAGATGTAAATGAAATGGGTGGGAATTCTGATCAGGGAACTATAAAATGATTTGTCTATCATTACCTAAGGAGTGAAACGTTATCACTAGTCATATCGGCACTGCTCAAACACACACACACGATAGATAGATATATAGATAGATAGAGAGAGAGAGAGAAAGATAGATAGATAGATAGATAGAGAGAGAGAGAGAGATTTAATCCTGTTATTCTTGTTCCGGATGATCCAAATTGTTAGCAACCTCTATTCATTATAAGCAATGGCATCATGCTCGCTAATTTATGAATCGCCCAACATTTGACATTGAATGAATAATGTCAATCTGATGAATATGTGAGTTGTTGCTATGCAAATGCACATTTTGATTCATTTTTATTATTATAGAGCGACAGGACAGTGAGAAACAATAGTTGTAAATAATACATTTCGCTCAGGCCGTTCAATCACGTCAGCAGAAATCGAACCATTTCACCAAGACAGAAGAAATTCTTAAGTTGATAAGCATGGCAAATTTCAGCCAGTTTTCCATTTCATAAATTATGACTACATAATTATTTCTTTATTGGTCTATTTATTTGTTAGTTCACTTAACTTTCCTGAAACCGACAGTTGCTGTTGGCATTTTATGCTATTCTCAATCCTGACTTAAAATATTACACCGACTGTTCGTTATACAAAGGGGAAAATTCAACCTCTTATGAATTTAGCAATTTAAGAAAATAACTTTTCCCTTTATACATTAAAAGAATAACAGAAAATAGTCTTACAAACAAATTGAACTCTCAATGATGTTTATTTGTGGCAGATATAATTACACTTTTCCTATTGGCTCCATAAGGAAATGTTAGAATCTATGGTAAAAAAATCAGATATCAAATATTGATTATCAAAGTAGAGCTCTCCTCTATCGTCCAACTCCTGGCCTCATTTCGGATTTGCTGCTTATTATGTTGCATTTATTAAATATTATTTGTGATAGTCTGAATGGCCTATTTTGTAATCTTACAAATGCTATCCACTTTCTTCATAAATTTAATGGTAGTCAATCGAATAAATAAAACAATATGATTAAACTAGTATAGTTCCAGTAAAAACTGGTACTATACTAGTTTAATCATATTGTTTTATGGGATTATGTTGATGGGATTATTTACATTTCTTCTTACGATCGGTGCGCTCTGCCGAATGACCGGCGTTTATTCACACAGTAGATGTTCCTTTACTCGGACTATGATCAAAATGTAGTATCTGTTCTTTTCTTCTCTCGTGTTTATACTTTCGGGAAGTTCTTGGCTTTGAGGTGAGGTAATCTTAATTGTGGGGCTTCCAATCCTGCAACAGTACGTCCATCATTACACCAAAAGAATAATCTGACGCTTGAGAGTGATCAAAGTGCAGTGACATTTTTGTCTTTGGTCCGGGCATATATGAGAATTTCACATATAAACGAATTATGTTATAAACTAACCAAAATATATCTTTACATATAAAAATAAATTAGAGTTAAATTTGAATCGGAATATTTTCTTCAGTGTTGATGTACAAACGGCATGTTTGCCTCGCGACAATCATTTTGGACAAAGTCAGAGTTACGAATTCTAATTTGCAACACAATGATATATTCCCAGGAGATTATCCCTCTAGTGCTTTCATTCATAATTCCAGTTTCATGCCTTAGAAAATATGCAAATAAACTATCTATAGCCTGTATGGTATGTGAGATAGTCATTCCGCTTGCCTATAATTTATGTTTGGACCCAAGTAAAAGGCTTCAGCTCCAATGATATTCGTGATTTTAGTTGATGCCTTCCTTACAAATAATATTTTGACAATTACATTAGTTTTCTGTAAAATAATCTATTTGTAAATTCAGCAACATCCAAAATGCATCAGTTGCATTGTATTGCATTTCAATCGTTTCTTTTCATTCGCTTCTGTTTATTTGTTTGTCTATAAATAAAGATCTTTTGTTAACGGATGATGTCACAGAAAAATTCTACTGCATAATTATAAGCCTTGTATGTATTGAGTTTTCTTAAAGAAAAGCCAATAAATAGTTTCCAAATAGACAAATCATTTGCATGAAACGCATATCTTAATATCTGCTATAATTTACATTTTTTTATTCTGTTTGATGAAGAATTGCATTTATAAGTAACAAAATATTTGACATATTCTGTTTGGTAAAATTTTGGCAAGTGGCTCAGACCAAGAACTTTTTAGTGTAACCTGGTATTTCCAAATTTGTTCAAAATTGCGATGGAGATGCAATTCATTTAATAGTTTATGAAAACCCAAATAAAATGCAACGATTATAAGTGCCTTCATTTTCTTAAACTTGAAGGTTTGAAAAGTTTGAAATTGACTTTAAATGCCGCTGTATTAATTTTGGTTGCATTTGTTACTTTCGACAAAAATTTTAGTTGGCCATTTTACTAAACTTCATTACGTCTGGTAACCTTAAGAATTCGCTTAAAATAGGTTTTAAATATGAACAAGATGATGTCGAATTAATTCATGTTAAAATCATATTAAGAGCCATCTATGTAAATGTTAATTTGAACAACCAAACTCGTTATAAGATTATCAGAAAACTTGGTACAGTTGATCGTTCGGGTTTGTAGTGAAACAAAGATAGGTTGAGGGCTACAAAACTTATAACTTTATAAATTTTTAGATTAATCTATTTTTCATATTCATATTACCAGTACCAGTATTAAGCCAGTGTGGGGTCTGTAGGACCCTTGAATAAAAAACAAATATGCTTAAACATTGAATTCGCATAAAACGTAATATCTCTGACAAGCAATCATGAATCTCCACAACTTATTTGTAAAATTATCTGTAAATTACCATGTCTCCTTGGGGAGGATAGCGGCATGTTTTTTCAAATCCGAACTATCAACTGTGTCAAGTTCTCTGATAACATTATAACGAGTCAGAGTATTTCTTCTCCAAGAGTTGTTATCGCCCACAGCTATGGAGCTCATGTTCCTCTAATATAGCTGGGAGAAGTAGTGGCATATTCATACCTTTCCCAAGGGCATCTGTGTGGCAGTAAACGCAACGGACTGGGATTTGAACTCAGCTCCTGGATTTTATTTTCATGGCTATATCCATTACACTATCTTCACAGTAGCAAACCGAATAAAATAATTCTGGAAAATGATGTCCACAACTAAAATATCTTATGCGTAGGCACGTAGTGTAAAATTCACTTGGACTTACTTTTTTCTAGGGTACTGAAAAGTAAATGTAGAAGAAAAGAAAAGCAAAGAGTAGTGGAGAGATTTTTCACAAGGAATATAGTGTTTCATACAAATTCAAAATTGATTTGGAGATTTTACTGAGTATAAATAGTCACAGCTTACATATATGACATGACATTTATGTTGACATATGATTTAGCTGTATAAAATCCTCTCTATTCTTAATCGTAAATTTTGAAAATACAAATGCTACCAATAAGAAAATCAGCATCAGCAATAACTGCAAATATCAAAAATTATGAAGGTGATTATGATAAACAGTGGAAAGAAAAATATTAATAAACGAGGCATTATCAATGAGAGTAGAAAAGCAAGATTTTTGTCATTTTGAAATTCAAATGGATCATTATTCGGAAAAAGAGAAAAAAATATGAATATTCTCGTTAACACAGCTGTAAGAGGGAACCTAAAAGAGAGTAAAGCGAAAGCTCTTGAAATAATAGCATGATAGTATAATTATCAGAGTGCTTGGAAGAGCCTAAAAGATTCTTATTCAAAACATGGAAGAATCTATAGGCTAAAGATTAATTGAAACTAGCCAGATTAAAAAAAGATGCTAAAATGGACAAGGACACCGAAAAGAGAGCTGCAATATTGAGGGATGTTGGTGCCACTGAGATCGATCAATGAGGAATATCTCGAATGTTCAACATTTATTTAATGAATTAAATGAATGAAGGTAGCATAAAACAATGGATAGGACCCGATAGAAAGAGTATTGTAGGAAGGATTAAATGAATCACCATGAAATCTGAAGAGACAACATTTAGTCTAAATCATTTGAATATGTTACTAAGATCAGAGACAATTATGGCTACATTGTGAGAGTCGATATGAAAAGAAGTACATGTTGTTTTTGTGTTGATCACATGACTGAAAGACATTAGGAATAAAATAAATATACGAAAATATAATTTTAAGGCCTCCAAAACTATATAAAATTAGGATGACCATTTTATCTATAATGAATAAAAAAAGTGACTATATTCCGTTGTTATGGTATTATGAATTATTATTATGTCAATAAACATATTACCATAGCAAAACAATATCTCATTAGTAAGTAGGAGAGAAAGTATAAAATATGAAAGTGAGAACTTACCTTACTTAATATGATCATCGTTATTTTTGACATTACAGATAAACTAGTAATTATCTGAATTTAATCCAAATTTTAAAATACGGAATTTCGGCAACACAATTGAATTTAATCTAAAATTTACTTATCATTTTTTACTTTGTCATTTTTCTGCTTTGCTTAAGGCATTTTATATAAACGTTAAAATTTTAAAGAAATAACGAAAATGGTGCATAGCTTTATCCAGGCATAGTTTTGACGATTTAATATTTGTTGCTCTGTGCAAACATAGAAAAATAGTAAGTTAACAGTGGACATTTCCATTTCCAGAGTGAAAGATTAAAATAATTTCATTTTCTTACAATTGTGTAATTTTTTGAGAAAACTAATTAATTAAAAATATTTCGATATTTGAAGTTTTTTCTGACGTTTTACTTTGTGTATTTAATTGTATCTTAATTTCTCGAGAGTAATTGTTTTTCCAGTGAATAATTATTTCATAAACTTTACGAAAACAAATCATAATGAATTAATAAATGTAAAATAAAAAGTTTTAAGGGTTATACGATGTCATATTTTATTATGTAAGTAAAAAGTTTTTCATAAATAAATTGCTATTAACCAACCAATACTAGTAACATTTTCAGAACATCCTTATATTTATAGGAACAATATATCATGTGGGTTTCAACTTATAATAATACCTATCTTTATTGGTAACAATTTGTTTGGGCAGTATCATTTTTAATATGCAATCAAACCCATTTTATTTATAACTCAAAAATACAGCTAACATGAATAATACAATATATCATATATCCGAATAAATTACTTTATTGTTTTAATATTAATAATATTTATAATATTATTTTAATATTTGCCCCGCGACATTCTATAACATTCATGAGTCTTTAATTAATTGTTTTTTTCCATTCATACTCTTTCAACATTAACATTGCCGTTTCTATTGTACTCAATATATTTTGTGCCTTGAGTATCGTTTTCTATTCTCATACACATATTTTTTATAATGAGCCACACGTTTTTTATTAGTTAGTAGCCATTCGATTTATTTGATGTTTTAAAAACCTTTTCTGGCAAGTTAGAGAATAATCAGCTTTGCAGAATTTAAAGAAGTACTATTTTGAATGAATATATTTTTAGCTTAAATCTTGATTGTGACGTGTATCACTCAAAAATAGGTTTTATCCACGAACTCGCAATAATTCCTTGTATCTCTCTTGAAATAATCTTCAAGTTTGAAAGGACTCTTAATTTTATTATTTAATAGATTAGCTGAAGACTTTAACTTCCCACTATTGTATTGCAAGTTATATTAGTTTAGTATTTTCATAAAGGACACAATATCAAGTCATATCATCAGGTTAATCCTATGTAGCTCTGTATTCATCATCAGAAATTACTGTTTTCATGTATTTAGTTGCTAAACTGGTACATTTCTGAAAGATAATTTGGGTGATTTTGTTTTTAATCAATGTTCTTAATATTTGCATATTTTCTCTCCATAAATTCGCAATCTATCTTCTTCAGATATTTTTTATTGGTTACTTCACTCCTCTTGCTTATTACTCTTTAAATATTTCTATTTTATTGCGAAATTATTGTCTTTTATAATAAAATCTGATGCAGAATAATTGCCTAAAAACGAAAAAAGTTTATAAAAAAGCAGCAGACATTTTCATAAATCAAAATTGAATTTAATCATTCGAGTGTTTTGCATGAAACCAATATTGTAATCCATTTGAAGTTTGAGAAATGTCGTTTTTTCAATCGAGAACAAGCTTACAAATCTTGATAATTGAACAAATTTCCGTTTCTTTTAAAATTTTAATAATATTTTTGTGTTTCTTGGTTTCAGTTAATTTCTCATCTAATCAAATATCGAGAGAAAATAATCTCATCCTTGTATAAAATTATTTTTTATGTTGATTTGTATTAAATAGAATTATTGAAAAACAATTTAATTTCGACTTATACTTGAAAAACGAAAAATCTGTCACAGAAACAAAAATTATCAATATTTTAATCATTACTGTCTGAATTTGGGGCATAAGGAGTTACTATTTAAATCGGAATAATGTCCTCATCTTTGGGGTTAATATCACAACGTCCAGGATGCTTGTACATTCCTTGGATATAGTACGCATGGGTGTATTGAGCTTGTTCAAGAGGGTTCATACTAGTGAGGTTCTATCGGAGATTCAAAACAGATTGGAATATTCTTCCAATTAGGGTCTAACAGATACCAGCAGGAGGAATGGTTGGCTATAGGTTCTCCGTTATCACCAATGAAGAAATATCTGAAATACTTCAGGAACGATACAATTAAAGACAACCGTACACCTGAGGTACGTAGATGACACCATTATATTCACTAAGGAGCTTAACGAATACTGCTGGACCATTTGAACTCATTATTTACATTATTTGGACTGTTATCCTCATCTTCATTGCCATATTTTTATGTTCGAAACACCGCTTACTCCATGGAAATAATTAAAATGCTCCCATCCAATCCAATGTGGTGAGTTTGTTCATAAAGGTACCCACGGAGGAGGCACTCTTGGTTGTCGGGGAAAGACTGGCCTCGGACTCATCCCTAGGAGAAGGTACCAGTATACTAATAGATAACCTGATGGAGATACTGACTTTCTGTACAAAAAGAACACATTTTGAAATGAGATCAGACATATATCGACAGGATGAAGGCTTAGCCAAGGGCTCGCCATTATCACCAGCAATGGCAAATATGGGATATTTTGAGGAAATGGCATTAAAACTACATCACTAAACCCAATCCTATGGCTGAGATATGTAGATGGCACCTTCATACTCTGGTCACACCAGGAAGAAGCCCAGCTACTACTGGACCATTGATACAATTCATAATGGATAGAGAAAACAACAACAAACTCGCCTTCCTGGATGTACTAATATCTCGAACAGAGCATGGGTTCAAGACATTCGTATTTCGCGGGCCTTCATTCACCGGGCAATACCTCACTTCATCTCCCACCCCCATACAGTGCAAAGAAAGAGATCGTCCGCTGCTTACAACATCGAGCAAAAGTCATAAGTGTCGACCCAGAGACAATAAACAAGAAATGGTTAGTATAAACAGTACCCTTCAACGTAACAACTACTCCGGGTACATGACAGCAGCTCCGACAAACTGGGATACAAGGGTACAAAAGGATAACAACACTCAGAAAACAGCTTCAGTCTGCCTACACTATGTGAAGGGATTATCAGAGAAATTACAAAAGATCTGTGGTTCATATAACATCAGGACAATCTTCAAAAATGATTCGACACTTCGCAGACGCCTCTTCCGAGTAATACCCCTCATATAGGAGAATATGGCTAAGGACTGTGTGTACGCCATCCCGTACAGCTGTTGTTAGAGATATAAGGTGAAACAGGCAACCTCCTTAAAGTAATACTGTAAGAACATCGTGCAGTGGTAACAAGAGGGGAAATAGAAAAATTAGGCATAGCTGACCACATATGGAGGAAAAAGGGACATCACCGCCAACTTTGGGATGAGGCTGAAATAACAGACAGAGAACATTACTGGAAATACGTAAGGAATCAATACATATGGTAGGCCACAAAAATCACCTGAGACGACTAAGCTTAGAAATGAATACAATATGGGAACCAGTAATAAGGAGTGCCAGAGAAAAAGCGATAATAACAACAAAAATTGCAATACGAGCTCTGGTAAAAAATATGAAATGATAAAAGCAAAAATTGCAATATGAGCACTGTTAAAAAAATGGTTGATGAGACATTAGGTTTATAATATCCAGAAATTTATACACATATGTCCTCAAGGAGATATGGCCCAGTGGATAAAGACGTTGGTTAGATCTAATGACTAGACCCAAAGAGTTGTTAGTTCAATACCAGGCTACATTAGAGGTGAACCAAAAAACTTGGAGAATTGAATTAAAGAGAAATAAATAACTGAGACATCCGGAAGAGGCATGGTACGTAAAACTAGAACAATATATCCCGGTGGCCGAAATAAAGGGTTCGGTTCGAAATTCCAATCACCTGAAACGTTGTGAATATGGCAATGAATATGAGAATAACAGTCCGAATAATGTAAATAATCATAATATAATACGATAATATAAATAATCATAATTTAATAAAACATTTGAACTCAGTAATATCTTCGATCCAGTTCACAATAGGAGCTGGATGTATTGATATCTCAGAGAAAATGAGTTCAAGACAGCTTTCACCAGACCTTAGCTTCAATTTCAATCATCTATGTAAAGAATGGGGTCATGCTAGTTTATAAACAAACACCATATGGGAGCCAATAATAAATAAACAGAAATGACAGCAAGACAGCAGCAGTAAAAAAAAAGCAATGGTGGATGTGCTTTACCGTAACATCAGCAGCATCAGGTAACAGCAGACAGGCAAGAGAGTTTTAGGTTTAAAGCAACAAGTTCTAAGTTTAGGATGTATAGCCTAGTAGATTAAATCGTTTGTGCGTGAATTTGGTGGCATAATCATCATGGATTCCTACTCTGGGTCACGTAATACACACTCAGTGAAAATAACAGAGCAGTATTAAATAAAAAAAAAAGTCGAGATATTACTAGACAAGGACAGAAGAAGGGGAACGTCGTAGGATTCATTTCGAAATTGTTTGAAGTTTACCAAATCGACAGACACCTGATTAAGGATGTGATAACAACAACAACAACAAAGATTCGTACATTAGTCTAAATGTAAATAATGTTAAACATTATATAAAGAACTAGAATAATTTAATTTGGTCGTTATTTGGACAAACGAGAAATTAAAATACGAACAAATAAGTTCGTTCATCAAATTTCCGTAATCGAAAAGAAATGATGTCAGCTAAAATTATGGTTTGAAAAGGAGTGTGACCACCACTAAAATGAACTAAAATAAATTATGCCAATTAGACGTTTAGCTCGTATAAAGGCATAGTTTCTTTAATGAACACAAGGAACTGGTCTTAAAACAGTGGTTGACAGTAATTAACATTTTCGGGTTTGATAGTCGGAGTCGCGTTAGGAGAACATTAAGTGACGTTTGCCACTTGTATTGAATTGAATGTAAACAGTTAATCCTAGAGTAAAGATGTTATGTTTTGTGACTGTAATGGCGAGAAACAATGTCGATATGGAATTAAAAGGAATTTTGCATAATAAATCTTATCTAGAAATATTGAATAAGGTTAGGCCTCAGACTATACGGCTAGATCGTGGCCTTTATAGCATGATAACGACCCAAAAGATTCAGACAAATTAGAGCCTAGATTGAAAGTAACCTTGCCTTGTTACGATTGCCATTCCAATTATTGAACATCAACCTCAACGAAAACTTATGGCAAAACCCGATACAACTCAAATATAAATGGAATCTACCATAAGGCAGAACAAAATTGTAAGTAGTAGTGAGTCACTGAAAGCATTAAATACATTGACAGACTGTTGGTATGCTACTGTTTGGAAACTTCCAGTCACCCTACGAGTGTTTGTTTATTCACTTACACATGCCATTGGTTCGTGCATAATTGTTATTTAATAAAAATGATAGGTAACTGGAACAACCTTAAGTGAAATAACTTTATACATTATATTCTTTTCACAATGTATAGCAATTTAAATGTGCTTTAAACAGTGTTCGCTTGACTGAAAAAGACGAAATAATTTTATCTTTTTAATCAATATTCTCGCGTCTCTAAATTAAATAGTTGCGTCACTAAATTAAATATCACCAATATATACAAAGATATACCAATAATCTCATCGCCTGATACAGTTAATAACTGAAATTCTATTTGAGATTGCACATTGTTCATTCGATGTAATATATGGAAACACCCAGATATAAGAAGATTATATTGAAAAAGAAACATTTCTTATGTAAAATAAATGCTTTTTACATTAGTAATCTACAGACTTATTGGTGCACCTAAACATATATCTGTCAGTCTGTCTGTTA
This sequence comes from Acanthosepion lycidas, assembly GCA_963932145.1. NCBI lineage: Eukaryota > Metazoa > Mollusca > Cephalopoda > Sepiida > Sepiidae > Acanthosepion > Acanthosepion lycidas. Next base: position 53,470,313 of record OZ010598.1, on the reverse strand, counting down.
GCATATGAAATTGAATTGTTGAATCGATTTCAAATGCCTATTTGTTTTTCTCTTTTTGTAATAATTTCGTCACAATCAAGACGATAATGACAGTAAAACTAGGGTGAGGTGTACTGAAAGTAAAAGAAAATGAGAAAGCGTTAGGAGGTGGGTACAGGGCAATAATAAAACACGGTTCGAGAAGACAGAAAATTGCGGTTGACGTTGAATTTAGATTTTTGAAGATCTTAGGTGACAGAGAAAGAAGAAACCGGAAAAGAATTGTACAAATGATAAGAAAGAGAAAAAAAAAACTCTTAGAATAGAAATTCCGGTTACATCTATCTATTTCAACAGTAAAGAAGCATACCCGTTAGAATTACGTACAAGGAAATATACTATTTGACTGGAAGATTGAACAATTGAGAAATTCAAAGTCTGGATGCCAGCGTGATCAGTGATATGAGAATGATGAAGCCATTTGTTATGATGATCACTGAAGTCAAGAAGCACAAATATATTTGCAGACGAATGTAGAGAGGAAGTCATTTATATAAAGTCGGATATTCTAACAGGTAACAGTCCTAAGAAGTAGGGAAACGATAATGGAAGCAATGATAACAGAGTTTAATAGTGAAAGTCGAAAGCACTTATAAGAAGAAACCACAAACTCAAGAAACAATTCCGTTTTCATTGGGAGATTTTCTCTGAACATAGACACCAACGCCATGCATGTGTACTCGAGAATCCTTTCGATAAATAAGAAGATAGCAAGAAACTGAGAATTCAGTGGTAGAGTTTGAGAAATTATCATAGTTTAAGTTTAGTCTTCTACTTGGGAGAACCCTGAATATCTGCAGCTGATATCATTGTACTGATAAATGATCAGTTACATTCCCTTAAGATCTAGTATGTTATACCCGTCAGCAGATGAGTAGTCAGTGTAAAGTTCAATAAAGCTTTGGTATAAGTTTATTCACTGGTTCTGTTTTTACTACAATTTATTGCACTTTCAATGGAACTTTATATGCAGCCAGAACAATTTCCCTATGACTCAGAAAGCGAAGCAGGAGATAAACGCTGGAACCACTGGCTCCAAACTTTTACGAACTTCGTTGAAACTCTACTTGAGAACCCGAATCGGTTTATTAACAAGCATGCTCTTCTGACTATGTGTTTCATTCAATCAATGATATAATTGTTGACTGTAAAACATATGAAGAAGCGACAGAAAGATTACACACAATCTATGTGAAACCCAAAAATGAACTATTTGCCCGACATATACTTACTACCCGACGAAACATTAGATCATTTCCTAAAAACTCTTCGGACATTAAGCAGGGACTGAAATTTTCGTCACATGGCCGCTTTGGGGGCACAAGAGGAACATATTCTAGACACCTTTTGTAAATGGCCGACGCCTTCATGAAAATAAGACCCTCACCTTGAAAGCCGCTTATGAACAAGCTTATACTTGCAAGCTTGCTCTACAACAGTCCAGCTCGTATTTTCAACCCGATACTGTGGGTGCTGCTATAAAATATCCCTCCTGTCTATGATGATTCGACTTACTCACCTGTCCCACCTTTAAACAGTTCAGAACAACCTGTCACTGCTGCATAAACCAAACGGACATGTTACTACTGCGGTCTAAATCTACACTCACAACTTTCATGTCCTGCCAGAGAAGCTCGTTGCCACAAGTGTGGAAAAATTTCAAAAAATATCTCTTACAAAGTTAACCATCATGTCAGTTCGTTATCATTTTCTGCAACATTGGCTATGTTCCCTGAGTGTCTTTCAAAAACCATCATAAAAATTAAAATTAACAGAGTCCTCACCAACGCATTATTAGACACTTGCAGTTCGGAAAACTACACCAGAGACAGTCTAGTAAATATTCACAAATAGCATTATGTTCCCTCCCTCAAGACAGTAACAATGGCGAACGCAGCTTTGTCATCACACGTACGTGGATATTGTTTGGCCGACCTATACTACAACGGCATCTCATATAAAGCTGTTAAGTTATCGATAATGAAAGACCTTTGTTGTGAGGTAACACTGGGCCACAATTTTTGTCAGCAACACTCTAGCATAGAAATCTCGCTCGGCGGAGATAAACCTGCATTAAATATTTACAGACTGACTGCAGCCAACATTCCGGGCCCCTCGCCTTTGGAAAACCTGACAAAGAACATTAAGCCAATAGCTATTAAGAGCCGTCGTTATTCGCATACCGATAAAAAAATCATAGGATCCGAAATAAAAAGAATGCTTCAAGAAGAAATAATTGAGCCAAATACGTCACCATTGGAGGGCCCAAGTATTAATAACAATCACAGACCCCCTCCACCAAAAAAAGGATGGTTATCGATTATTCTCAGACAATTAACCGGTTCACTCTTCTGGACGCTTTTCCGTTGCCACGCATAGACGAAATGCTATGTGAATTCAGCTAAATATAGTATTTTCAGCACGTTTGATTTGAAAAGTGTTCATCATCAGGTGGTCATTAAGCCAAAAGACAGTCCATACACTGCATTTAAAGCAGTTGGCCGGCTGTACCAGTTCCGGATGATACCTTTTGGGGTAACTAATAGAATATCCAGTTTTCAAAGAATAATCGACAAAATCATAATAGGGGAAAACCTGGAAAATACTTTTGCTTATATAGATATGTGGCCACAATCAAAAAGACTACTACAAAAACCTTCGACGGTTCATGGACACCGTAAGCAAATATAACCTTACACTAAATAATGAAAAATGCTCGTTTGGGCAACATAATAAAATCAATCTTATCTTACAATAAGCAACGGATCAATTGCACTGGACCCAGAGTGATTAAAAACCTTTGCTCAGATTGCCAGTCCCAGATAGCATACGTGCGCTGCGACGAACTATGGGCATGTTCGACCACTACTCACAATGGATTGCCTCTTTCTCACAGAAGATACCTCCATTAATACAAGTAAGATCTCGCCCAAAATTCTTTCGAAAAACAAAAGCAAGACTTTGCAAAATCCGTAATCACAATTACAGAACCTTTTGTCCCACTGTTAGTTGAAACTGATGGCTCAGACTGCGCATTAAGTCAAGGTGACCGCCCTATAGCCTTCTTTTTAAGGACTCTCTCAATCTGAACGACAGCATACGGCGATTAAAAAAGAAGCCTACAACATAGTTGAGGTGTTAAGAAAATGGAGACACTATTTAATCGGACGTCACTTCAGATTAGTTACAGATCAAAAATTTGTTTCTTTCATGTTCAACTGAAAGGCTACCAGTAAAATAAAAAATGAAAAAAATAACAAGGTGGAGAATTGCACTATCTGGTTTCTCGTTCGATATTGCTTACCGGCTCGGAAAGGAGAATCTGACAGCAGACACCCTGACAAGAACATGAAGTAAACTCCAAGTACAAAAGAACTCCAGACACTACACGAAGAACTGTGCCACCCGGGCATAACATGGATGGTCCACATGGTAAGGAGTAGGAATTTGCCTTATTCAGTGGAGGACGTTAGGACCGTTACAAATTCCTGCCGAACGTGTGCTGAGAGAAAACCTAAATTTTACATCTCTACGACTAGTGCCCTAATAAAAGCAACGCAGCCGTTTGAAAGCCTCAATCTGGACTTTAAAGGCCCGTTACCATCCAAAACACGAAACCGATACATGCTAACTATTGTAGACGGATATTCACGGTTTCCTTTTGCTTTTCCCTGTCCAGATATGACTACAACAATTATAGAATGCCTTTGTTCGCCATTTGCCATCTTTCGAGTACCGGCATACACACATTTAGACCGAGGAGCTTCTTCCATGTCCGAGCAGCTTCGGCAATTCTTACAACAACGCAGAGTAGCGTTAAGTCGGACAACCCCGTACAACCCCCAGGATAACGGTCAATACGAGAGATATAACGGCTTAATTTGGAAAACAATTTAATTGGCTGCTTTAACACACAAATAATTGGGAAAATCTCCTTATAGTAGCCCTTTATGCGATCAGATCGCTATTATGTACGGTCACAAATGCCACCCCACACGAAAGATTTCTATACTTCCAACGACGGAGTTCGGCTGAGACTACCCTTCCCACTTGACTCTGTCAACCAGGTACGGTTCTACTGAGACGCCACATTCGCTATACCAAATATGATCCCCCCGGTAGACGAGGTGGTACTAATAGAAGTAAACCCACAATACGTGCGACGCTCGGGTGGAAGGCAAATTACCGTCTCACTTAGATATCTGGCAATGTACCAGATCCTAAAACCACCCTAGTGAGAAGATCTGATCTCTTCGACACTGAAAACCAATTGAGAGATCACCGTGCGCCTCTATCAGACATTTCAGAGGGATTAACATTCGAGACCCTGACAACTTCAGATGATGCTGATGAGCGATCAATGCCTCAAAAGTCAGTACATCTAGAAACAGATCCGGAAGATCCACATTCAGACTCAGAATGGCCTTGTCCATCAAGAAGAACGAGATACACCCATTCCCGGACTAACAGACAAACTCAAAATGAGAGAACTTCAAGCCCGAATGGTCAAATACAAAAACTACCCAGGCGTTCAAAGAGAATCTATAAAGAGCCTGGACACCTGAGAGATGTTTTCCATTATGAATAAAATACTTCGGGAAGAATGTACTGATAAATCATCAGTTGTCTCCCCTTAACATCTAGGAGGTATAGAAATCACCCTGTAAACCCGTCAGTAGACGAGTAAAATGCAATAAAGTTTTGGTATAAGTTTATTCACTGGTTCTGTTTTTACTACAATCATGTAAGTATTATTGATTATCTTATATGTAAGTATTATTGTTCATCTTCTATCGATAAATACTCATAATTTTTTTTGTATAAGTCAATCTATTCGTATCTATCTGGACCTGAGGAATGGCTTAAATAATTCCAGAGTTCACTCCGATTACTATTCAAACAAAAGAATATGCATTCGAATTCTGATTTTTTAGAACAGATTTAACCTACTTTAAAATTTCATGCAACTGAAGAGAACACAGAACATCCTTGTATTTATATTATCTCTATCTCTGAATCTGTATATATATATATATATATATATATATATATATATATATATATATATATATATATATATAAATTAAGTTATAAGGAACTTGGTAAACCGAATTGGTAAATCCAAAGAGGATGAAATCCTGAGAGCTCAATGTTAGGACAGAGCTAATATGTAATGAAAAACAAACCACTTTAATGTACCATTACGATCATTTATTTCACCTAAATCCTTTTTTAAGGATTCAGGATCATCAGGTAAAACTTCCAACAACGAATTGAGAAAAAAAATCTCAATTCGTTGTTGGAAGTTTTACCTGATGATCCTGAATCCTTAAAAAAGGATTTAGGTGAAATAAATTATCGTAATGGTACATTAAAGTGGTTTGTTTTTCATTACATTTTATATATATATATATATATATATATATATATATATATATATATATATATATATATATATATATATGTAAGATATTGCACATTGAGTGCTGGTGTTAATAAAATAGTGCTCGATGTAATCTAACAGACCTACTGAGTATATATTAATAAATATACATATTATTCCTCACCTATAGAACGACTAATTTTAAAAAAAAAATTTATTTTTTAATAATAATTTTTTAATAGTTTTAGGTCTATTTATTTTAATACCTATTTTTTTAAATAACTGTTTATTCTAAATATAAAATAAAAACATTAATCCGAGATTATTTTAAATATAAAAGATAAATCCCGTCTATTTTAAAATAAAAACAGTAATCCCCGTATAATATATGGACTGCATTTCGTTAACCAGATATTTTTATTTAAATTTAAATTATGTAGCGATCAGTCTCTACCCACAAGATTGCGTTGGGCATGAAATTCCGAGTCGTGCTAACGGTGAGGAATATGTATATATATAGCGTATGTAAATATAAAAGTGAACATTTAAGCCAATATCCAGAGGCGAAAGTCTGTTACATTGTTAAACACGCGACGATTGCGTTTAAGCATGAAAAGACTGTCGCCTCAGTTTTGACTTCAATGTCCACATATATATATATATATATATATATATATATATATATATATATATATATATATATATATATATATATATTTTTGGGCATTTAAAAGGAACATCTAAATATCTAAATATTTACTGACATTTAATGGAAACAAAAATATCAAAATATTTTTGGCATCTAAATATCTAAATATTTTGCATTTAAAAGAAATAAATAATACACCAACAGTAAAATGGAAAATAATAAATAGAAAAAGAACTTATAAAACCTGGGAGGACTCATGCCATTTATGCCTACATGAAAAACTACACATTATAAAGTTTCTAAAACACGAAAAATTATGAATTATTTCTTTGAGAAATGAAATAACGGTTTTTTGCAGACACCACTAAATATTCACCTTAAATAATTAGCATTTTATAAATGGATATAATAAAAATAATAATAATAATAATAATAACAATAATAATAATCCAGAAACGATTGAGCATCTTGTATCAGGTTGCACGATATTGGCACCCACCGAATATAAAACCCGGCATGACAGGGTGGGCCAATAACTGCACTGGAAAATCTGCAACTTCTACGGGAAGGAATCTGAAAGAAAAAGGTATGAACATCACTCAGACCCGGTTACGGAGATAGGACCTGTTACAATTCTATGGGATTACACAATACACACTGACAGAACAATCAAAGCCAACCGCCCAGATATTGTTATTAAAGACCACAAACAAAAAAGTGCCTCCTTATTGATATGACAGTCCCTGCTGACTGCAATATATCTTTGAAGATATTCAAAAAGCTGTGAAAAATACAAGGACCTTGAAATAGAAATCTAAAAAATGTGGCATATGGGAACATCAACAATCCCTGTTGTAGTTGGAGCCCTAGGACTGGTTGGAAAAGATTCCAGTAGACTAATTGAAGGGATTCCTGGAAGTCCATGCCTCAAAGAGATACAAAAAATTGTTCTGACAAGTACAGCCCACATTTTACGAAGTGCTTTATCTATGTAATATTCTTTTTTTTTTCAGTGGAAAGTGTCATGATGCCATTTCTAACTTTAGGTCCATGCGCGTGACCCGGAAAGAAATGTGTAAATGCCAGAAATCAAAGAAAATAATAATAATAATAATAATAATAATAATAATAATAATAATAATAATTTCCAGAACACCATATCAAAATTACAAAATACCATATAAAATCTATTAAATTCAATTTAAACAGTAGGTTTTAAAATACAACCCAATCATAATCTTAACGTCTCTTTAAAGAAATCATCAAAGAACAAAAAAACAACAAAACAAAACAAATTAACATAAAAAGAACTGTAACTACAACATTAATCAGTTAGAGTTTTAGCAGACAGTAATAAAAAAACAAAAAAAAACAACGGAGACTGATGAAATTAGCCATTGTAGCCAGAGAAAGAAAGAAAAAAAAAACTTTTACACGCTCCAAAAACTTGACATATAACAAACACCTCAACTTTCATCAAAGCAGAGACCCCTTGATAAGGAAAAACTAACCCCAGATTACAACTCCATTTCAAAACTATAAATGAGTAAAACATTTCGTTGCTTAGTTAATACAAACATCGTTTGAGGATGAAACAGTCATCCAACAGTTAAGGTTTAATATTGAAATTAATCTTGAATACGGAGGACCAGTTTCGAAACAGTAACTTCTGTGTCGCGATTGAATCATATTTTTTTAAAAAAATAATTATAATTTAGACGTTGCTTCTGTATCGAGCACTGTTACAAAAATAAAACAAAAATACTAAAGAACTAAGGATCATCTATCTAACAGTTCTTACCTATTATATCAATACACAGACACAGACACACACACACATATATATATATATATATGTGTGTGTATATATCCGTTTATTAGAATATATGCAAGTATATATCTAAAGAGCATGATATGCTTGTGACTTTGCTTCCAGCACCGTTAATTTTGTGTTTAAGTTCATATAAATATCAAGATTTCGAAAGTTGGTTTTGAAAGGAGTCAAATAGTTTTCTTTAAGCTTTACACAGTTTTTATGTCTCTTGTTAATTTCATGTGTAGATGATCTTAAAGATCAACCACACCTACAGCTGGGTATCCCTCTCTCTCTATGAGATTCTATGAGGTTGTATTAGACGTACAAGACGTAGCCTCAATCTCTTCAATGAACTGCGAATAACAAATGAGTTGAACCTGGCCCTAACGGGCATTGACAACTCTGAACTGATTTAAGTTCATTTCTAATCTCGTGGCATGCAAAGCGAGAATAGCAAGTTATTCAAAGGCTATTGCGGTGGATTTCATAATTGTAGGTTTGATTTGGTCTTGTCATTTATTTTGAAATTACACGTTTATCTTTATGCTCTTGGTTATCTATCCCTGAATTTAGAAACTAAATTATATTCACTCACAATTATGTGAACTCCAGTGTTAAAAGCGTATTCATTACAATCACAGATTTCATGACAATGAATAGGAACAAAATTCAAAAGAAATGTTCTTAAATTCTTGATAACTAGTTTTTGCCATGAATGAAGATCAAACTTTATATATAGATGTTATGTATTTCTGCTACCAGTGTATTGATTGGGATTCATTTCGCAACTTTCTTTATGATGTTGCTTGAACTGATATTTTAAAACTTCCTCTTGAGAATTGTGTCACTGAGATTTTACTTGGGGTAAACAGATACTCTGTACCTTCTTGGAAATACCAGGTGAAACCAAAATCTTTTCCTTGACTCCTGCTTGTTCAGTCGCTATAACCTAAAGGAATCACTTCTTCAGGCTAATAGTTCCGATCACAACAGAATGTTAGTGTCTGCTCATAATAATTGTAAACAAGTCTTCAAAGAGGCTAAATATTTGCTTGCTGACAGAGCAGAGCACCGTATAACCTCTAACAAGTTTGCTTCTCGTGACTGCTGGTGGCTCTGTGATAGTGTGTTAAATAAGTGTAAGTCTTCTATCCCCCCTCTTTTCATTTGAGGTGTTAGCATTTGCTCCTTATAACACGGAATGTTTTGCTCGTAAATTCTCTTGAAATTCTTGATTTTAACTCCTCTCTTAATGATAAGTCGGATCGGCTCGATAAGGTCAAATTGGCAACTGCTTTAAAAAATGACCTACAATATTTTAACTGGATTAACAAATGGCTTGTTAATTTTAATGCATCCAAAACGAAAATGCTCCCTTTTATTTGTCTGAGAGAACAATTTTCGGTTGATACTAACCTCCAGGTCAGTGACTCATTAGGCCTTCTCGGGCTAACGTTTTCTATTGACATGAAGTGGAAAGATTATTTTAAATCAATTGCTAGGTCGACTGCTACGAATGTTGATTCACTGTATCATGCGAGACAATTTTTCTCACCAGAATCTATCATACACATTTAAAAGTCTACCATTCGTTGATGCATTGAATATTGCTGTCCCATCTGGTCTACTGCTTTTGCTATGTACTTAGAGATTCTTCATAAAATACAAAGAAGAATCTGCAATGTTATTAGTCCTGACATGGTATCACGGCTTCAGCCACTTTCCCACCGCCGTAACGTAGATTCCATGGTCATTTCCTATAAATACTTTCATAGCAATTGTTGTGATGAGCTTTCATCTTCATCTAAGACTTTATGAATTTAGCTGCAGTACTAGATTGGTAGCAAGACTTCATCATTTTACGATTGAAATGCATAAAATAGATATAACCATAAGTTCTATGTTTTCTTTTTTCGCACTTCTTGCATTTGGAAATCTCTTCCGGCTTTTTGCCTTCCAGTCAACGTTGATATAATAAAATTTAAATTCAATGTCAGTTGTCATTGCCTGTCTTCTTAATTCTTGTTCTTTTATTGTTCTCTTTTATTAATAAAAATTTTTCTCATATTTTCCCACACTCAGTAACCCTCTGTTTGTAAGTGGCTTTATCGCCTTGCTTGGGGTGAAATGATTAAAAAAAAACTCAAGTATTCTGATTAACTAGGACAATCAAACTATCAACACACGATGATTAATTTTATGTACTGTAGAATATTTTTCATTAAATATGCCACATATATATATATGCATAGTTATATATGCATATATGTATGGTCTATGAAAGTAACATGAAAGTAACTCTAAAAAATATAGCTATCTTTTGGCTATATATTTGATTCGAGTATATGTAGATATGTATTGTATATCTCACTCCAGATGATGTTAAAAAAAATTGCACTCAGTATCAGACCATAAAGAGAGTTAGGTGCAAAATTGACCTGAGGTAACCACCCAGCCAGCGACTGCAGAATCACATGAACGCACCAGATATTTCAGTATTGCAAGCGTGAGGACGAGCCACATGGCAGAGATAGACATGTAAACACCAACCTCAGCGATGAGAGTATAGTCTCTCATACATTGCAGGCGAGCAGTTAAGGTCCACGTTTCGAATGACATGTCACGGAGCCATACAGGCACAAGACAATTGTTATTGACGAAGTATATGAAGCTGAATAAAATGTTATCTTAAATATGAGAAATTAACTCTTGCATGATCTTTAAACGACACGTCGACTTCTTTACTTCTTTACATCATATAAATATGTAATGGCTATCAGTCACCCACATAAAGATGTTTAGAACAGAGCGAACAAAATAAATATATTTCTTGCAGCGAAAGAATAATTTCGATTTGTGGTAAAGAATTACGGGTGAAATGGCAAGTAAGACTTTATATAATTCCATAAATGAGCGAAATGCTTTCACTTTTTAAGAGAATATTTCACTTCTAAAATGAAGAGTTATTTAATTAGCGGCATTGACCTTGTATCAAAAGACGTTTCTCTAAAATTGTCAATTCACTGATAGAATTCAAAATGGTTCGGTTAATCTCAAAGACTTTCATGTGAGAAAATTGGAAGCTTAAAAGTTCCTTGAAAGTAAACATTGACTAAAAGGATTTTGAATGTTTATGTAGAATTTAGTTGGAACGAACAAAACGAATTTAGTTATTTCGAATAAGACGTGGTTTGGTGATTAATGATTTGAAACAGATATTCTAGTAAATCTTTGGCGATTTTATAAGCATTCACTTGGACTTCATTAAAGTAATCATTCATTAAAAATTATTTTTCAACTTAAATTCGATTATTACATTAATTTAAAGTCAATTTTCCCCTCCAAAAGCAAAATAATTGATTTTTACTTCTTGTAAAAATCATTGTAAAATTAAAAAAATTATCAAAAATTCTAAGTTAAATTATTTTATTATTGTCATTTCAATTGGATTTATTTTTTGTTTCTTAAAAAAAACCCTCAAAACTGGTGTATATTGTATCTTTTAATTTTTATTTTGACGAGATAATAATTCCAATTCACTGGGTTCGACTAATACTTTTAGCCACTGAATCCAATGACTTAGCCGAAAGAATTGTAAGTTCAACACCTAGCTACAGCTGAGGTGAACGAAAAAACGGTTGAGGTAAAGGGAGATAACTGATACTAAGACATCCGGAAGAGGCATGGCATATGGAAGTAGAACAATCTACCCCGGTGGACGAAATAAAGTGTTCAGTTCGAAATTCCATTCGCCTGAAGAAGGCCGGAGCATTCAATTACCAAAGCGCCGTGAATATGGCAATAAAAATAAGGACAACAGTCCGAACAATGTAAATAGCGTAAATCATTAGTAGTTATTTAAAAAAAGTTTATCTATGCCGTAGGAAATGGCGAAATATATGAAATGATTTAGTTAAGTCTTTACTATTATTAGAAAGTTTTTATATGTGATTTTTTTAGATGTTTTCCAATTGTTGTATACTGTTCTATTCGGTATTTTCCCTTCCGAATTTTATAAAAATTTTCCAGGGGTTTTCCATTGTCATGGCAAAGACAAAGTTACAAATACATTTGTCTTATCATGTAATGACGCAAAATAAAATTTCAAAGTGTTTCAAACTATCTATCACTGAAGTGAGGAAAATGAAATATATTAATAGCTGATTTCTACTGCAGACTATAATTTCATCCATATGACTAAAGTAATGCTAATTAGCACTCATGTAACAGCTGATAAGATTACTTAATAATTGCGCTCGTAATCAATATTAACTTTTATTGTTAGACATCTCCGCAGTGTGAACAACGTGATATAATTCTTAATTCGATTTGTTCTACTCATCTCGAACTGACAAAAATGACTCGGGAATGACGATGTTTATACCTCAGCATAATGTAATTTTCAATCTAATATATTAGAGATAATCATAGATAGTGGCATCTTTTCTTGACATAGATTATTGTATGATTAATGTTGATTGATTTCAGAAAGTAATTAAATTTAGTCTATCGAGTATTTTAGTATTTTAGCAATATTATGCTCTGAATGTCTGTAATTTAAATATGACCTAAATAATTTTTAAGGAAAATTTAAAAAAATTATTCCAAAACCTTGAAGCATGAGATTGAAAAGTCAGTCTTTGAATCCTTTCTGAATAAGAATAATTGCAAACTCGGTTCTCCTTGAAAAGTGCCCCTTGTTAAGACAATTATCATTAATTGATTGGTCGGTCTGTTTCCAACATTATATTTCCATACCTGATTAGCCCTTTATGTCCAATAGTGTGCGTAATGTCCACATATTTCGCCAAAGACATGATTAGTTTCTGTAGTTATATGCATAATTGAATAGCTGGGCAAAAGGTCAGAATAGTGTCTCTTTTGCAACAAATGAAAAGTTCCATCTTGAAAAGAAAAAAAATAAACAATAAAGAAAAGCTAATTATTCTGATTGAAGTTTTAAGTAACAAAAGACTTGACTGACATGAGTTATATCTGTTATTTCTTAAAGTTCCAATTAGTATAACGATTAATAATGGATGATTAGTAAATTACTCGTCTCCATTTAAGATTATAGTCATTATTGACATAAAGATACTTATCAGTACTTTTCGATACGAGGTGCTACATAAAAGCTAGGATAATTTGATCAGTACAAGCGAACCTCGGTTGTAGCTTGGATTTTTACCGTTACTCTTTAGTAGTTTCACATTTGTAGGCAAATATATAAAAAGCAAGTAAAAGCGACCGAGGAAAATATGCTCACATTTTTCAAACTATTTAGCAGTAGCTCGTATGTTAATATGCTTGTTAAGAATTATTTCATGACATTATAGTTCATACGTTAAATTTTTGAAATTATTTCACCCAAGCAAAGCAATAAACCACTAAGACAAAGAGCGTGAAACAATATGAGAAAAAATATTTTATAAAGAGGATAATAAAAGAACAGAAATTAAGAAGACAGAAGATAGAAATTTGAAGATCAAAGTTGATTGGAAAGGGAGAAGTACGAGAGAAGACATTTGTTAGCAGAGAACTTATGGTTACGTCTACCATTTCACTGTAAAATGATGCGATCTGGCTGCCAATCAGTACTGTGGTTAAATTCGCAGACGATATACCAAAGAGGAGAGCTCATCAGAAGAATTACCATGAAAAGATTTATAGAAAAGGCAGAGGGAAGCTAAGTTAGTGATGGGAAAGTGACTGAAGTCGAGATGTCAGGTCAGGACCGATAACATTGAAGATTTTATTCAAGATTCTATCAAGAATCTCTAAATACATAATAAAAGCGCCATACCAGATATGAAAGCAATATTAAATTCATAGACGAATGATAAACCTATAAATGTATCCGGTAGATTCTAGTGAGAAAGATTGTCTAGCACGATGTAGTAAACTCACTTTCCTAGCAGCTGATTCAATATAATTTTTCCACTTCATGGCAGCGGAAAACGTTAGACTGAGAAGGCGCAATTGAATATTGAAGGTCACATGACTGGCCTAGCGCATCGCGTACAAATTTGAAAAGAGTAAAAAGTTAACACTGCCATAAACAGGCAAGCTTTATATTAGCTTTTGACAACAAAAAGGCAACATATTACAAAAATTGTAAATGGCTGGAGTCGTGTAATAGGCAAGTAAATAAGCAGAAGGGAGATAGTTTTCACCAAGTCTGTTGCCTTTTGAGAAGTTTTTTAAAGTCAATGATAAGTGTATTTTTATAAATCAAGTATATAAATTTAACAAGGAATCATCGATTTTTAATAACTGAATTTTTGTTTTCGTTTTGAATTATAAAAATGTATGAATTATTTTACAGTCAATTTGTAATTTGCAAAAATGTTTATGTGTATTTTCTCTATTCATTTCTATACATCAGAACCACACAGTTTATTCTTCCATAGATTTGGTATGTTTCTGAATATTGTGCCTTGTTAATTGAAGTTTATTATTTCGCAAAAAAAGAAAACAATTATTCAGCATAATATCCATTATTAAATGTTTGACTAGTATATATTTATTTTCTGTTCCTTTCTGTTGTTTTTTTTTCCATTGTACAATCATTAATTAGCAGTGTAGATATAAAAGTAAACCTACCTCGCTATTCGAACTCACATTCTTTATGTTTGGATCTTTTTTGTCTTCCCAAATGTGTGTGCCCGATGATCTACAGGCATTGATTTTCATCACTTTCTCGAATCATACAGTATTTCAGAAAAATTGATAACAATTCATAATCTAATAACTTGACCAATTCTCGTGTAAATAATCATATATTTTAACAGCTTATGTAGAAACAACTCAAACTTCTATGTTTATTTTTTTCTTTTCAGGTAGAGAAAAGCTATTTACTAAAAAAGAAAATGATGTATTGTGTGATAGAGTATGCTCGAACAGAATCGAACAAGACTTTGCAGCGTGTATTTGTAAGAGAATGCGTTAAAAAACAAGAAACTGCAAATATTCAAAGAGGAAAGCCGTCTGTGCAGGTCAAAAGGATCTCAGCGACCATCAGTATCGGAAGAAATACTTGAGCGGTGTGCATATTTTTTTCCTCCGACATTCTTATTTTACTCAAAATGTATATTTCACAAAACAATCTTATGTAACATCATGCAATTATAGTTTGTTTAAAAATAACACCAGGATTCTATAATGAATTGCACTCTTGAATATTTACTGAAGCCAAATCATTTTTTGAAGAATGCTCTTTAGACACGATAAGATAAAATTTGAATTTTTGATTGTTTCTTAGGTCGTCAGATATAGACAAAAGATGCAGTCAGGTAGATGTACAATGGTTTCGGAGTTTCTATCTCTGATTATTTGTTTAATTTGCACAGACCATGTAGTTGCTTAGGTATTTATATGTTAAATGATAACAATTTTTTAAAACACACTGTATATGAAATATTATTAATCGTAAATATATAAATCTGATTATCACACTGTTCTTACAACCAAAATATCGCGTTCGTTACATGCGAATAAAATCTCGTTTTTACGCTGATATTTAACGTTTTCGATGAAATAACGCGTACAGAAATCCATTGATATTAAGTAACTATAATAACAAACGAATTTTTTTATTTATCTATCTATCTATCTATCTATCTATCTATCTATCTATCTATCTATCTATCTATCTATCTATCTCTGTGCGTACGTGTAGGCACATCTTTGCCACTATTTATGTAAGGTAAACTTAGAAACAATAATTGCTTCAAGGTCGACCAAAATAACTTACCATTATTGACATGATAATGCTGGTTTGAAGGTTTGGTGAAAAAGGTGATCCCTTTTCAGGCAAATTTGCTACCATTCTTTAAAAACACACTGATATTAATAAATTTCGAGAGAGATCATGGGAAATTTGTAGCTTAAAAGCAGTAATTTGATCTGGCTAACCAGACACATACTCTGTAGCTAAATGTTATAGCACGTCAGGCTAGATGATGGTTCCGTGTAGGATACAGGTTTAATTCCTGTCGGAAGACACATATTTTCTACGAAATTTCTTGGATATTCAGGCCGGTAAATGTTATTAATATTGTTTATTATAAACAAAGTATTTATTTAAATATATATATATATATATATATATATATATATATATATATATATATATATATATATATATAATGTGTTTGTGTGTGTATAGTTAAAATTTGCTACATTTGTGGAGGAAAAGTGCTATCGAAAACAGACCGTTTGTACATTTGTAGAGACATATGTTGCGGACATAGGAACCAACAGTGCAAGGAGAATCGTTGAACTAAGAGTATCATGTTGAAAATCCTCATGTGAAAAAAAACAAAAAAACTAAAATGGATAAAAATCGTATGAAGCTGCCGTGATAATCATATGTAGAAATAATGTAACATTGGACTTAAGACTACAATAACGTACCACTGATTATGTTAGTGGCATGGTGAGTATATAACGATTATCATAAGATATATCGAAGATATCAGGCATCGGACAAAATAATGGACACCTGAAGATGGACTAATAGTTTTTGGTTGAAACGTTGTCTCTATAATTATCTCTAAACCAATCAATGATGAAAACAATAGTTTGAATAAAACGAATAACAACTAAAACATATTTTCAAACAGGCAGAATAAAATATAAACAAATGTGGAAAAACTATTTGGATATATAAAATTATATCATAAAAATTCTGTTCAATAACTAATACAGGTCAATATATTTCTAAACTTGCGTAGAGACTTTGCGAATATCCCAGCAAAACTTCACTTAAGTGTAATGCCACGACAGTGAAAACTGTCATAACGAAATAAAAGTTTGGCAGCAACATAAACGATCTTCGAACTGGTGTTCCACGGAGATTGTTTAAAATCTCGCCCTCCATGAGAAGAACAATTGCTGAAGGAAAACACTAGGGTTTGCAGATGAACTTCACTCGTGAGCATTTAGAGAAACTTACTAATTTTTCGAGGGATATCCTTTGATCAGTCAAATTCAAATGGAAAGGACTGTGAAGTGTTACAAAACACGCCCGAAAGCATTAATTAAAAAACAAGGCCCGGTACTACATATCTACTACCAAATCAATTTTTTCTTTTTACAATAAAAGTCCTATTAACAATGCTATACATCACAGAGAAAAAAAGCTTTGCTGAACAAACAGCACCCAGAATCTCTGATGAATTTCGTTGGTGAGTCTTTAGTGAAGCCTAATGATTTTTGGAAGAATGTTTTTTGGGGTCCAATAAAGCGAAGTTGAATTTTTGATTGCAAAAAGGTGCGTACGCCTATGACTGAAAAACAGAATGCGAGAAGGTAGATGTATCGGAGTCTTTCACTCTGAGTGTAAGAGCCGTGATATATTGGAGTAAATTGGAAGGTAATTTAATTTAATAAGTGAAATAGATGTTACTTGAAGAGGGTTTGATCTTGCCATAATATAACAACCAGAAACATTCAGCTAAATTCAGCTAATGGTTTGTCCAGGACAGTTTAGAAGGGATTTAACAGATTTCGTAATCTTCCGACGTGAATCCAAATGAAAATTTTGGTCGAAGCTTAAAAAATCGAATTTATCCGAGAGAATCAAGTAATATTTAGGATTTGAAGGTTGCTTGCAAGAAAGAGTGGGTCAAGGATGTAAAGGAAAGTGAATTGCTAGCAAAAATGCGTCTGGATAATAATTGCAAACTAGGGCTACATAACTAAGTATTCAAAAATTAAATCAATGTGTTTGCTCGTAATTTCAGGATTGTAAATTTGAATATATACGTTTTCTTAGTAATTTTTAATTTTATATAACACACATATCTCTCTCTCTCTTTCTGTGTGTCTGTCTCCCCCTCTCTCTCTCTCTCTCTCTCTCTCACTATATATATATATATATATATATATATATATATATATATATATATATATATTCAAACCAGTTTGATAAAATAGAACTGACAAGGTCTGTCTGTTAACTTTTTATCATATTTTCCAATTTTCGAATAAGGTGTTGACTATTGTACTCAAAATTGTGGATAAATTGTGCAAAGTTCATATTTTTCTACTGTTTTGTTCAAGTACTTTCGACCATCGCAGTCATTATCAAGAACAGATGTGGTGTCTGTGTGGAAGTTAGAATTCATTAACTACATCCTGGTATTGTATCACATCCTGGTTATTCGAAAATTGGAAAAATATAATAAAAATTAAAGACAGACCTTTCGATTCTTTTTAATCAAACTTGTTTAGATGAATATTTGCTGTCTAAATATAGGTTATCTATATAAAATGTATGACAGTGGTAAAAGTTTTCTTGCGACACGTTTCGTCTTTTAAGTTTTCATCGGATTAAATTTGTTACGTTGCTGCGACAACACATGCGCACGAATGAGGGATGCTGAGAATTTAAAACTTTTTATTTAATGTTTTAAAAATCTAGCCGATATCATTTAGATTCTTTTTCTCTTTCTTGACATCACTTTTGTTAGTAGATATCTCACACTGTGATAATAGAAGTTCTGCCAGGAATAGTGAAATATTGTAAGAGACATTTTCGTCATAATGAGATAACGATATATATTTTTATATTTTTCCCACCGTAACAAGACTGGCAACAATTTTGACATAAAAACACCACAGTGGTCAAAGGAAAAAAACAATTCATTATAACGAAAATGTCTAGAGAGTGCTTTGATCGCAACGTCATCTACAGTAAATTTGAGCCCTGGCTCAAATTTCACTTAATTTAGACTTGCTCAGTCAAGAAAAGATTTCACAGCAAAGTAAGATTTAAATGCCACATTTAAGGGAATGTACATCTGTAATCGGGATACTTCGAAACCCAAATATTCTAGGTTTATTTTATTTATAATCTAACATTTTTATAACTAGAAACGGACATATTTAAGCGGACATACATTTTTTAGAATAAAGTAATCAGTCTAGGAAAGGGTAATCTCTAAATTCAAATCCCTCTAGAAGGGGGATGTCAGTCTACATTACCTTAGACACACCACCACTGCTACAGCTGCAGTACATGTAGTTCCATTACGACACTAATTGTTTACAGGACTCATAACATGGTGTGATGTCAATCATCAATTTACGAAAATTGTTAAAGTCAGGATTCCGAAAATAAATCTTACTACGTCCATTTCTCCAATCCCGTCTTGAGCCGTAATAAACAATGTCTAATATATATTAAGTTTAGAGGAATGATTAATATAAAAAACTGCTGAGTAATTAATAGGTTGACTAACTAATTGAGGTCACTTATTATTTTCATTTACTTCTGTTGTTGTTTCTTAAATTTCTTACAAATTCGAATTTTGAGAAGAAATTTCAGTAAGTAAAACTTTGTAGAGAAAAAAGAAAAGAGATGAAACTAATTATAAAAGAATGCAGTAATTTTGTCGAAAATGAATCGAAGCAAAAAGGCAAGGAGATAGATGCCCCGTGAATTGTGCAAATGAACTGATTTCGACAAAATGTCAGCGGAACCCAGTGATGGTGCGCGAAAATAACGAGTAAAATACTCAGCGAATTGAAAAGATCGAGAAAAGATCTCGTTTTCAGGTAGGCAAAACAGCCATTGTTAACAAAGAAAAATTCTATCAAATTTACAACGTGTTTGTCGCAGTAGTCGGCACCCGCTCGAATCCGAACATCGGAATCATCCTCTCTCCTTATTCCATCCCCCCACCCAATTTGGCGGTGGCAGAGATGGCTACTTTTGAAGAGTCGTGATCAGGGGCCACAGAGGAGTGTCGGTGGTAGACACGGCTGGGCGACTTGTCCTCGTGATAGCACATCGCAGAACATCTTGATGTTGACGGTTTGACTCGAAAGTCTCGGTACCCTCCTCAGCTGTTTCTATGCCGGGAAGGCTGATTTGCAGCAACGGTTTCACAGATCTCAGGTTCGATGTTGGTCTGTGTCAAGGATATCTTCAACTGATCCTTGAAATGTCGTTTTGGGCCTCCACTTAGCATCGTGCGTTGGCGAGCTCTCTGAATAGGATGATACGTGGGAGTCGAGTGGGATGCATTCTGGATATGTGACCCACCCAATGAAGGTAATGTTGAAGGATATTCCAGATGAAGATGAAACATTCTGGTAAAAGATATTAAGCGATGTGATTCTATCTCGCTAGCAATGGCTTGTGAAATTAGGTTGCTAATGATAGTTTTACACCAACGTCCAACATATATTTGTCAGTGTCTCTGATAAATACAGTTTGCGCTCATCATTTAAACAGGTGTCGGGTTCCTCAGTATCTATACTGAACAAATAGTATAAATATTCTTTGTAAATTTTCGAAAATCTAAACAAATACATTTATTCTGTTTTTCTTTTCAGCTGTGCATTAACGCTGTTTTATGTAATCTTATAATACCATAGGCTATCATATATCTATTTTTACTTTGGTAATATGTCTTCAGCTACTGAAAAGCACAAAGTTGCCCAATCAGTATTTAAATCTTTGATCAAGACTGACATATATAGTTTCAATCTTTCTTTTTTTCCTCCATTGTTAAAAATGTGCGCATAGTGTAACAAGAACTCTTCGCCATTTCTGGTAAATTTTGTTCGTTCCATTAACCTATTTTATTGTTTTGTTGTGTTGTTCAGTACGTACAAAGCACACAGACGAGAGAAATACGTCCATGTACGTTCATAAATACGTGAAACAAGTTTGTATATAGATATATACCCAGACATATGGATACTTATCAATCCCTCTGGGCATTTATTAAGATTCCAATATGATACAGACTTTGTAGCAAGGTAATTTCGATTGGGACACTTCGGAAAATATCTTTTGCTGGCATTAAGTCTTGTAGGAAAATATTTTTCTCTCTATTGATTTTTTATTGTTTTGCCTTTCTCAACCTTTCTTCCTTTATAGCCTCCCTTATTTTCTAAATCTTTCTCTTTTTTTTTCTCTCTCTCTTCTGCCTTGATAATTTTTAATGTCATGTCCCTTCAGAAAGTAGGCGATCAACACAGATTTATTTATTTATTTATTTATTATTATTATTATTATTATTATTATTATTATTATTATTATTATTATTATTATCTGCGAAGCACCACAACCTCTTAAAAGATAGTGAAGTGGTTTTCCATTGTCTCACAGAGATCTCGACTATTTTATTTATAATCGCCAGAATATTCACCAACGGAACAAGTGTGCGGGCACGGAAACACACACATACACACACACACACACACACACACACACACACACACACACACACACACACACACGTGTATGTGTTCGTACGCAAACATCTGTCTATGTGTTATGAACATATTTATCTTCCCGAGCCAAAATTTTATTATCTTCCGCCATCTTATCCTATTTTTTTATTCTGGCCCTGAGTGAATGCCAGTCACGTTTGCTGTACAAAAAGCATTACATTCCCCAAAGTTCGACTGATATCTGTGTTAATGCCATAGAAATAATGGCATAGAAGGAATCACATCTTATAATGGCATAGAAGGAATCACATCTTATTGTGTACGGGACAACATAGCGACCAGTGGACCAGTGTTAGCCGCGCACAGGGCAAAAGCTGCTTATGTTAAACTATTCGTCACTTTACTAACGTCAACAAAGAGCAATATTTCAAAATCTCCATTTGGGACTTACAAAGAAGGCTGTAAAATATGGCGATAGCTTTTTAGTGGTGAAATAAGTATCAAACAGCGATTCTTATATTAATCAAATCTCCTCTTAAAGATTTGATAGCTAATCGATTTTAGGGTTAGAATTAGCATATACAGTGTAACCTGGATATAAGACAGTTGTCGGGACCGGAGAATAAGTATCTTATATCCGGGTTTCTCTTATATCCGGGTTTGGTCTATTTTAATTAGGTAAGTATGGCTCTAATTTGGGACCAGAGAAAATCTCTCTTGTACCCGTGTTTCTCTTATATCTGGGTCTCTTATATCCGGGTTACACTGTATAAAATGTCAAACGTTTATATTGAGTACTTTAATTCAAGAAAACCACAGGGAAAATCTTATTTTAATAGAATGTTTTCTGATTCGAGATAAATTTAGAATTTCAAAACTCTGCACGCCAAACCATTAATTACAATGCTCTTCTATATCACAATCATACTTTCATTCAAAGATGTCTTCAAAACTACTTAAATACTTTGTAGAAATAAGTATATTAAATACTTATCCGATAGAAATCTTGCCAATTCTCAAATTTGATAATTGTCTTAGGAACAAAATCTGATACCCCCAAAATGCCAAGGGATTATCTCGCGACTAGTTTGCATGATTCATTCCTAGTTGTCTCATCTGACATTACTTACAGGATATTTCGGATATCAGTCCATTGGAACAATTTTTACAAGAACGTTTCTGTTTTCTTATCAATAAACCAATGTATATAGCTGCTTTATGACAAGACATCTGTCTATGTGTTAAGCACACAAGCCAAGGCATCAAAAACTGAGAGTAACCTGAAAGAACAAATTAGAAAAAAGTTTTTTCGTCTGTCACTCACAGAAATTAATGATCATTTTTCTCTTAGTGAGACGAGAATATTGAATCGTGAGGGTGAATTAATGAATGTTTCAAGAATTCAACAAGTTTAGCGTATTATCAAATTTTAAAGAGGCTTGCCTAAGTGAGAATCTCTTCTGTTACAAGTTGAATGGTTATGATATTTCTGAACGAATTTTTCAACTTATTCAGTCTTTCTTATCAAATCGCAAAATGACAGTTGTCGTGAATGAATCACTCTTCTAGATATTTTTGCATTAATGCAGGTGTTCCCCCTCGGGAATCTATCCTTAGGCCTACGCTGTTCCTAATTTTTTTCAATGACCTTCCTTATGCCATCAGTTCTCAACTCAGTATCTATGCTGATATCAAAAATATTTACTCTTGTCTTAACAGTAAATTTGATCATTTCGATAAGATCAAATACGTTGTTAAATGGGACAATGAGTGGCTTGTTAATTTCAATATCTCCAAAACGAAACTGCTCTCTCTCTCTTCTTTTTTTTTTGTTTTTTTTTGCTTTCCATCAGCAAAAGTGAGAGTGATTCATTGCGCCTACTCGGGCTAACGTTACCGCTGACATGAAGAATATATTGAATGAATTTCTAGGTCTGTAGCTAGGTTCACTGTGTCGTGCGAGACAAACTTTCTCGCCACATAGTCTGCCATTCTTTGAATATTGCTGCCACATCTCGTCTGGTGCTCTTTTTATTTAGAGATTATTGATAAAATCCAATGAAAAATCTGCAATGTTATTGGTCCTGACTAGGCATCTCGGCTTCAGTTACTTTGCCACCGCCATTATGTAGTTTCCATGTGCCTCTTCTATAATTACTTTCATGCTAATTGTTCTGATGCGCTTGCCTCTATGGTATCTAGACATTATTTAATTTAACTGCAGTACTAGATTGGTGGTAAAGTCTAATCATGTTACAGTTGAAATGGCTAGACGTAACAATAAGTTCTATACTAACAGTTTCTTTTATCTCAATTCTCACTTATGGAACTCTCTTCCGACTTCTTGCTTCCTTCTTCCCAGTCAAATTTGATCTTCATAAGTTTAAATTCAACATCGAACATTATCTTCTGTCTTCTTAGTTTTGTCCTTTATTAACCTCTCGCTTAAATAGTATTTTCACATATTCTCTAAGACTTAGTAATTACTTGCGTCTTGGTGGCTTGCCTTGTTTGGGTGCAATAATTAAAAAAACTAAAAGAAATGCGAAATGGATAAAACTTTCCGTATGATACAATCAACTGTATTTAAAACAATGTAATTCATTTTTCAAATATTGAAAAAGGTATTTTTCTAAAAAAAAATTCGAATAAGGATCTCAGGCGCCAAATAAATACACATAATCAGTTTCAGAAACACATTCAACATTGTTATGGAAAAATTATCGGAATGCCAGATTATTATTTATTTATGAAGTCATATATAATATTTGTATCATGTTATGTTAAAATAACGCATGAAATAATAATAATAATATATATATATATATATATATATATATATATATATATATATATATATAAATTAACTGATTTAGAATTTGTTTTTTTCGCTACACAGTAATAACCATGTTTCAAAAATGGAAGCTAAAAGCTTCAAATTTAATTTTGTAATTAAATTCAAAACATTATTTCCATTTCATCCTCAAGCGAATTTTGGAGTAACTTATTTTTTAAATTTACAGAGTTTTAAAGGCAACGAAAAATTCATAATTCACTGTTTCCAAGGATACAGAGAGATCCAATCATTCAGACAAGGGGTGGTAGCGTGTTCATTTTTATTAATTTTTGTTGTAACAGTTATAAGTTACGTTCTAAAAAGGGGTTATGTTTAGGTAGGGTAGGGATGTATTTTTCAACGAAATCTGACATTCGTTAAATGCATGTCGTCTGGGTTTTTTGGGGCTTTTTTTTTAAATTTATTGTTAACGGCAAAAATTTCTTACGGCATTTCTTCTATTTGTATACTTAAAGATTTTGGGGGATATTTAGGTTAGAATACGTTTTATATAACTACAATTTTAAAATATTTTCACTTTTAATTTTTAATAGACTATATTTCTTTTAAAACAATTAAATGTATTAGAATTACTTACAGTATATAAAATTATTTTCTCAGATCAAGTATATTACCAGGTCACATTTTTTTTTATAAATGTCATTTTAAAATATTATTTAAGGAAAAGTTTTGACAATGACGGCAAAAAATAGCTAATTCATTTCTCTGATCAAGTAAGATTTTATTTTTTATAAACTTAGTAATATATAGTTTCTCATACATGCCGTCGTTGTCAATAATTTTCCTTAAATAATATTTAAAAATGACATTTTAAAAAAATATGACGTGGTAATATATATATTCTCTTAAGTTGAAAGAAACGAATTACAATGATTCTTGCTAAACAAAGTCCCACAAAAATATTTTGTATTTTTTTGTTTACAACACAACATAAATAATTGCGTTAGTGTTGTGACCGAGTGAATGGTTAAGAAATAACAAAGCAAGAAGTTGCAGATAAATAGTGTATTGAACAGTAAATACAACAGAAATCTGTTACACGACTTGGGAGTGTGTGTCGGTTGATCTGTCTACATCCCCGGACAAAACTGCCCTTCGGCACAGCCTCGTCCGGGTTGCTCTCTATCAGGAGCTGCGAACAGCCTCGTAGAACAGTCTGTATCACTGTTAATATTTAACGCCCTCCCCCCCCCCCACGGCCGGTTTAGCGTGGGTTCTACGAGACCATAAGCTCGGTCAAAAATATTCCCTTTGAACTCGTATAAACGGGTTCAGATCCTGTCTACCTCCCCGGACGACACTTTGGCCTTCGGTTGAGCCTCGTCCGGGTTCCTCTCTGCCAAACACAGAGAGTTCGACAGTTGAACAGGCTATAGCACCGTTCCCCCTGAGGCTTACTTTCCTACTATTAGGTTGGTGCAAAAATAATGTCGTTTTCTCACATATGAAAACGACATTATTTTTGCACCAACCTAATACTTGTAGGTGGAAGAGTCCAAAATTGACTCATTAGAGGGAAGACACCACAACACCCCTCTTTTCAACCTGACTCCGGATGGAGTCTCTTTTTTTTCATTACCACACGATACTTTATTCAATCGAAAAAAAAAAAAAAGTAAAGAAAAAAAATTAGCAACAAACACTTAAAAAAGAATTTTTTTTCTCTTTTTTTTTTTTTTAGATTACGACACACATTTCACGTGTTAGCAGTATAATAATGAAAAAAGAAATTGGATGGTATTGTGTTTTTCTGGAAATTCAAAAGTTTATACGTGAGGAAAAGGTTTTTTTTTATCATTCTTTTCCTTTTCTGTAGTCATAGTATGAAATTGAAAAATATTTAATATATTTTCCTTTTCGGGTTCTGTGAACTTCCTTTTCCTTTTGGGCCTTTTGAGCTTTGGTACCAATTGTGGTATTGGAACCTAGAATGTGTCAAAAACGACGTCCATAGTGTTATCTTCTATGGGATCCCTGTCAATTATGCTTTCATACCGTCTTCTGATTTGGTTAACATGACCTTTATGCATAAATTTAGGTCCCTGAACCATGTAAATCATATTCCCAATTTGTTAGTTAATTATTGCTATCTTCCAGTGAGTTTTGTTATTCCCAAATGCAAAAAATAAACCTTATCGCTGATCTTAAAGTGCTTTTTAAGCACTTTATTCTTATTACCCGCTTCTGTTTTTTTCGGAAGGAATTTGTCAAATACCGATTTTATTTTCCTGGCGAACATGACTTCCGCTGGTGTCTTGGCAGATGGAGCACTACTATTAGGAGTTACCCGATAGACCTGCAAAAACTGCTGTATACCCGTATCGGTGGGAGTCCCTCTCGCCTTCCCCAGTGCTCTCTTGAAAGTGTCCACAAAACGCTCTGCCTGTCCATTACTTCTTGGTTGATATGGCGCCGTGGTATTATGTTCGATCAGGAATGACTGACAAAAATCCTTAAATTCACACGATGTAAATTATGTGCCATTGTCTGTTTCAATACAGTCAATGATTCTGAAACGGGCAAATAGCTCGTGTAAAAACTTGACTGTCACTTCTGCGATTGGCTTCTTGCATTTCAATTCTTCTGGCCACTTGGAATGACTGTCAACTACTACGAGGTAGTGAAAAACCATCAAGTGGTCCAGCAACATCAGCGATCGGTTTTAGGTCAGGGATTAAATTTTATCGGGGGCGGGGCTTTGGCAGCCAAAGCACATCCTTTTCACGATCTTACCGTGATTTCAATATCCTTGTCCATGTTGGTCCAGTAAACATAACTCCACATCAGACTCTTCATCCCTGAAGTTCCCGGATGGCCAACATGGAATTCCTTTAGTCTTCTACTCTGAAGTATGGATGGGATTATTACTTTGTCTCCGTACATTAATATGTCCTTACAGAGTGAATAGACTTCTGATCTTTGCATTTTAATTTGTCCTTTATTTCCTTTATGAAGTAATCCTCGGACGCTTTGTCTATTATTTCGTCGATTGTAATTGGAAGTTCCCTGACAGTATTGCACAAGGTGCTTTTTACGTCGACCTCTGTTCTTATGGCAGCAATGAATGTGTCTTCCAGGGATTCGGCGTATTTAGTTATCAATCTCGATAAACCGTCTGCATGACAGATTTTAGTAGATGGGAGAAACTCCATTTTGTAATTATAATTGAGGAGAATGGTTCCCCATCTTTGCAGTCTATTAGCAGTATGTGTTGGCAGACTCTTTTTTGATCCAAAGACAGTAAGTAGTGGACGATGGTCTGTCTACAACAAAAAGTACCTTCCATGAATAAATCTATGGAATTTAGTCACCGCAAAAATGATTCCTAAGGCTTTCTTTTCTATTTGCGAGTAACCCCTTTCAGCTGGTAATAGCGTCCTAGATTCATGGGCTATTGGCTTTACCGATCCATCCTTTAACTTGTGTAAAATGCATGCCTCGATGACGTAAGAGCTAGCATTGCTTACTACGATGATGTCAAAGTTTGGATCGTAATGAGTCAGGAATAGATCTGATGTAAGGACCTCCTTTATTTTCTCAAATGCTTCCTGGCATTCGGTTGTCCATTCCCACTCTTTGTCTTTTCTCAATAAGTCATTAAATGGACCTCTTAAACTGTGAATTCTTGGAACAAAAATGTTTTTAATAATTGGCAAGACCTAAAAAAACTTTGAAGAGACGACACATTTTCTGGTGCTGGCATATTATTTATTGCCGGTGCCCTATCTAGGTCGGTATGTCTTCCGTCTTTGTCAATTATTTGCCCCAAATACTTGATTCTCTCTAGGAAAAACTCACACTTCTCGTACTTTAGTTTGAATTCGTAATCCTGGATTCGCCTGAACCCCTGCCAAACGTGCGATTTGTGTTTCTCGATACTCTGACTTTTCATTAGGACTTCATCGAGATAGTCCACCGCAAAATCCAGACCATTTAACCTCGTGTCCATGACCTGTTGAAAAATGGAAGGAGCAACCTTAACTTCCAACGGAAGTCTTAGACATTTGTATAAACCCTTGTGGGTGTTTATACAAAGGAGCTTCGAAGATTCCTCGTCCACGGATATTAAGTCAATCTTAGCGAAAAATGTTCCTGCTCTGAGCTTAGCGAATATCTCCTCTGGACTTGGAAGGGGATAACGGTGATATTTTAGGGCGCTGTTCATCCCCGTAGAGAAGTCAGCAGAGACACGAATTTCTTTGCTCTTCTTTTTAATATAAACTGTGGGAGATGCCCATTCGCTATATTCAACCATTGTCAGAATTCCCATTTCCACAAGACAATTCAATTCTTCGTCAATTTGATTTAACGAGACAAATCGAACGTTACGTTTTTAATTAAAAATTGGGTTTAACTCAGACTTAACAGACATTTTTGTACATTTTCCTAGTCCTTCACTGAAAACTTCGTGATTTTTTTAGGTTCACCTTTCAACTTTTCTGCTTCGTTAGTCAAATTTTCAACTTTTTGACATAATAAGTTAATAGGCATATCCCAAAGTTGAAACTGTTCTAACCAATCAGTCCCTAACAGATTACCTGTATTAACGTTTTACCTTTGAATGGCACGTTCGTTACAAGCTCGCCCATAAACTTAATAGTGTCGCAAGTTACTCCTTCAGCTATTCGGTCCGTTCTTAACAAAGTCGGCTTACCCAAATTTTTTCCATGTTTGATAATTCATTATGGATATGTCTGAACCCGAATCAAGCTGTAGCCATATATATATTTTTTACATATTTGTACTTCAATATATTTTCTGATGTTACTACATTCTGGCTCATCAGACTTGAATTTTAACAAAACCTTTTTTTGTCTTGATTTTAATCGTGCAGTGGGAACTTTTGTGTCCCACTTTATCGCAATTAAAACATTTTTATCTTTAAAAGGACAATCTCTATAGCAATGTAATTAACCACACACGAAACATTTTTTTATCCTTTAAAGTGAAGTGCATTTCTTCGAATCCTTCGTCGCCAAAATGTTGTGACCAAGTAATGGCTAAGAAATAGCAAAACAAGAGGTTGCAGATAAATAATTTACTGAACAGTAAATACAAAAGAAGTGTGTTACACGACTTGGGGGTGTGTGCCAGTTGACTAGCGTTCTGTCTATATCACTGTTTTCCCCGAGGCTTACTTTCCTACTACTTTATAGCAAGTGGTAGAGTCCACAATAAACTCATTAGAGGGAAGACACCACAACAGTTAGGATGATAGAAAACCAGAATGTGACTACTTAATGAGAGAGAACGTATTTACGTTGTTTTATGTAAGCGTGTAATATCTCCAGAAATCAGCAGTTAGTAAATGAGACCTGTGTTCTTGATACTAATAATATTTTGTTTGCATCACTCCGTTCGTATGTTTTTCGTGTTGCTTAATTTACTTTAAAATCGTGTAACTATTGCAAGTTTCTCAATAAATATGTGAAAGCTTGTGTAATTAATTATACGAAAATGGAAGTAATCAGTTTGTGCCTAAAAACAACCCCGGATAAAGATTTGCCGAAAAATTGAAAATGACTTTGTGAATTTACGGGACGAACATTTACAGAAAATAGAGCAAGGAATCTAAAAGTTAGCGTTACAAAACTCAGAAGTTTATTTGTAAATATATATTTTCCCCAATTTTTATGTATCAATTTCTTGGTATCAATTGTTGATCATTTCTAGAGTGTTCTCTCAAATTTCTAAGCAGATAAGACATGATTTTTTGATTGTTCAAAACCACAAGAGCCTACTTTTTGCACAAATTGAGTCGATTGAGATTTTGAGTGATATGACTTAAATCTATTTAATTTTAATTGTTCTATAATTTTTAACGGGGTGTCATATATATATATATATATATATATATATATATATATATATATATATATATATATATATATAAAAGGAGGCATGGTGGAGTAATTGCGGCTTGGATTGAAGAATCAAAGAGCCGCGTTCGAATTCCAGTCGAATCCATTACATTCACTTACGTGCTAATACTCCTCTTGGGAAAGGTGTGAATCCTCTTCTTATCCCCCCAGCTAGGGATAAATAGCAGAATAGACTGGGTTCTATAGCCTTGAATGACAACTGGTCTAGGAGAATGAGAACTCTTTTGGGGACCGTGTGGCACGTAGTGCACCAGGTCTCTGTATTCGGTCCTTCAAAAAGTGTGGATAGTCATCACTATAATCAAATCTCATGTGCTGTTGTCGGGCTGTCGGTTTCCTCGGAACTGATATGCTTAACCCTCATACGTCGAATTCGATGGGAGAGTCGAGTATATATATATATATATATATATATATATATAGTATATGTAGAATAGAATGGGTTCTATAGCATTGGATGGGAACTAGTCTAGGAGAAGGACAACTCTGAAATTAAAACCTGTAGGGAGTCGTTTGGGGACCTTGTGGCACATGGTGCACCAGGTCACTGTATTCGGCTCTTCAAAAAGTGTGGTTGGTTCCTTCACCACTATAATCAAAATCAAGTCATATGTGCAGGTTGTCTGGTTGTCGGTTCCTAGGAACTGAGGTGCCTGATCCTCATACGTCGTAAAAGGGTCCCCGGTAGGCGCGGGTCAACAGTTCGCGTCGATTAACGATGGGAGAGTCCATGATATATATATATATATATATATATATATATATGTGCGTGTGTGTGTGTATGTGGGTGTGTGTGCCTCTGTGTGTGTGTAGTATGAAAGACATTGATATGTAACTGATGTTTTTAAATGCCATGTTACTTCAGAACGTAAGTAATTATAGCTCTTCACAAGTTCCTTTGCTTTAATATCTGAGAATTACTATAACTGTTGTTGGAAAAGGTAGTGGAGTTTTTCGATTGGTTTCTCGACGGTTGTCATTCTCCTAGGCTAGCTGCTTTATGGAACCCATTCTTCTCTATTATTTTATCCGTAGTTGAATTTATGCCTTTCCTCAGGGAAATTATGCGAAGTGGACCTAAATACCTGAGCTGGAATTTGAACTCGGCCTGTCGATTCCATGCTCAACACCAATGACTATTACGTGAAAAAAGTGAAGTAGTAAAGGAAATAATGAATAGCAGGAGATAAACACACGTATAAAAGACTTCATTTGTGAGAGAAAAGAGTGATTAATCCTATTTTATTTGTATAAAATCGATTTTTCTATCGTTCTAGCAGATTATTTGTTTAAGAATGCCCAAACCTTTCTACTTCATAACACAATATTTTACTTTCACTAACAAAAAATATACATACAGTTTCTGAGACATAACTGTAGCGATTTACTTTCCATTATTTTTTTTTAATATTTTCGAATTACCCAAAGTTTAAAGCGATTCCACTGGTGCATTCTCAAAATTATTGTCTCCTCTAAAGATGAGTTGGATTTCTTTTTAACTTTGTGGAAACGTTTGTTCATTCAAGTAACATGTTCTCACAGTTTGTTGATTTCTGGAAGCGTTGTATATGTTGTATGCTGTATAATATTGTATTTAATATGTTGTATGCTGTATAATATTGTATTTAATATACAGTAAAACATGTTAAAGTGAAATTATTTTGATAGTTTGCTTACGTTTTCAAAATTATGCGCGAGAGATGCTGAAAAGTCCTCGATTCAATCCAATATCCAAATTAATATTTCAATAACTAAGTATCAGAATAATAATTTGGGATTTGGATTGAGGTAAGAAAAAAAATCAACCCTTACTCATTCTTCCAAATATATGAAGATAAGGATTTTGAAGTAGCCACGAGATGATTATATCAATTCATTTGTACACGTTCCTTAATACATTTATGAAAAAGTTATTTTACTATGTTTCTGTTTTACTGAATACGAGGTCAAATACCTCCACAACTGCCATTCTCATATTTTTATCACAGCCACACATATTGAGATTTTATTATTCACATATTGTAATAATAAAACTGATATTACCCAAATAATTTTGATAGAAATGTCAGGATTTGTTTCTGTTGATGTGGTAAATATAGCATGGGGATTTTCATTCATAGGATTTTACTAGAAACATTTACAATAACAATTAGGTGGTGTGTGATTTTATTATGCAAGACGAGGTTTAGTAATTATGTTGTTAATAAATATATATAATAGTGTAGTTATTCTTATTTATTTTTAATTTCAGGCCTATAAAAATTGATATGGAATGTAAGAATGATTATACATAAAAAAAAAAAAATAAATAAAAAAGGAAGAATATATTATAAAGTTACTGAGTGATGAGAATACAATTTTGGAAATAGTGGG
Source organism: Acanthosepion lycidas (assembly GCA_963932145.1). Classification (NCBI taxonomy): domain Eukaryota; kingdom Metazoa; phylum Mollusca; class Cephalopoda; order Sepiida; family Sepiidae; genus Acanthosepion; species Acanthosepion lycidas. The sequence continues at coordinate 53,438,123 of OZ010598.1, read as the reverse complement.
GGGGGGGAAACTTAAATAGAAATCCCAGAACGATCAAAAAGAAATTGCAAATATTGGCAAGATAAAAATGAGAAAAACTCATTTGAAAATTTTCACAAATTTTTTTAGAAAATTAAGAGGGTAGTAAGCAAGAAAAGTTTACTAACCAGTAAAAAAATGTAAAGATAGTTGCAAATATAAACAGAGGAGAAATATGCAGAATATTAAGAACATTAACTAAAGATATGCAAATATCCAGGTTAGTATCTAAAAGTAAACATCACAAAGAAAAAGAACTAAACTGGATGATGAAGTACATGAAACCTGATTTTCAATAGTAATTTTTAGTAATGTATATCGAACTACATTAATAGATTTATTGGCTGAACTTAGATATTAAATCATCTTTGGAATAATCAATTTGCACAATTCAGGAAGGAATAGAGCAATTACTTGGGCTTATCTTATAGACAGTAAAATTGTAGGTTCGTCTAAGTTGATGATTGTTCAAGATAAGCGTAACCGATTATTGTAAGTTCTTTGTCAAATAATGTTTGAGTGCCACATGTCATACTAAGGACTTCTTACGCTAAAGGATATATTTATGTTAGACATAACTGACAGGCAACTGAAAATTTATCGATTCTGCATTACTAAGAAATACGCATGACAAAATTAAGCACGCATATACAGACATATATATATATATATGTATATATATATGTATATATATATATATATATATATATATATATATATATATATATATATATATATATATATATATATATATATATATGTAGTTATATTTGACTCCTACATTTCTCTCGCTTTAACCTGCCAGCAATCAATTTACTACTATACCATTTATATACTGTTATCAATGTATAAGTATATATTGTATACCCACATATATTTAGCTAGTAGGTGTGTCATTAAAAGGAAATCTTTTATTAGACGGAGGTCATCAAAGCTTTATCAGAATACTCTATTTATTCTGGTTGCAAACCTCCTCTTTTTACGAAACTTTCAAAGACCACTCGATGAAGAAAACTGACAATATACAATGGTACTTTGCCATGTAGCAAGAATTTTACAATAAACATGATTCTTGCTTGATACATTTCTATCATCGCATCCCATTTTTTAGAGTATATTTTTGTCGCTTAACGAAATAAAATTCTTTGTAATTTATATCTCGGGGGTGGGGAATAGGTCGACTGTATCCGGAGGATACTCCGACATTCTTTATATTCACACACACACACACACACACACACACACACACACATATATATATATATATATATATATATATATATATATATATTTCATTTCGATAAATGTTAAAAAAGAAGGATGAAATGTAAATAAATAATTTGAAATGTTAAAGCAGTAAAATATTTAAAATAAAATGGCAGATATTTTCTATGTCCGTATTCAATGTCACGTATGCCACTAAACATCAACGGGAGAACAATAATGTTTCCAAATGCAACAATAATTTAATTGAAACTCTAATACGAGAATAACCGACAAAAGTTATATTATACCTCCACTGAGATTAGCATTTCGTGAACTTAAATTAGGAAGTGAGGGCCACAAATCTCTGAACAATGAAGAAATATCAAACTAACAATAGGAAATCTATTACTACTGTTTTTTCATCGAAGTTCTTGAAAGTCTTGGTACAAGTTTTAATTAAAATTAAACAATAGTTAACCATGCCATGTCGATAGAATCGCCTACTGACAAACTGCAACAATCCATCTCCATGTTAACTTTGACTTTTTTTTTCTTTTTGACGGACGCTGTTACATAAAGGAATGAATCAAATCTTTCTACCTACCTCCATTAGTTAGGTATGCCTAACGTTTAAATGTATCTCAGTTATCAATATAGTAAATGATAGTGAGATAATTTAATCACTATCTCAATTATTAAATTTTTAAATTGATGAACGAGATAATATAATAATTTTACTTATATCACTTATTAAATTTTACTTTTACTTATCTCAGTTATTAAATTAAAAATTAATTTATTATTTCACTCTCAGTTATTAAACTTTTAACTGAGATAATATAAAATATAATGATAGCGGTATCTCTATATTTGAAATTCTATGGTATTTAGTATTAATTTATATTTTTATGATATTCATTTTTCACTTTCATTCCTTATTATTAATTGCTATATTTTGATGGTTATGAATTATTAAAGTTATTTTATTTAGCTCAGAAAAAAGAAAAGAAACTTAAACAAAAACTAAATAAAAACAAATTAAATTATTTTTTTTTTAACTATGTAAAACAAAAAGATAAATAAAACAAATTACTTGATGCATGACACACACTAAAGTAAGATGAATACATAGCAAAATTAGAAATATTTAGTGAATTAAGAAAAAGGAACTTAGTTTTTAAATGTTGAAGGAATGATTTCTAAAGAACCTTGTTGAAATGTAGGGACGAAGAAACACAGAAATGACAGGAAAGAATTGCCTGCAGCCGAAAATGTTTATATTTCAAGTTTTCCCTAAGGGCGACAAGCATTGAAGCACGTGGCCGTTTGACCATAATGTCACTTATGAAACACCATATTTAAAAAAAAAACTTTTAGACAAACAAAAGAATTATTTTTAATTATTGTAAAAGTTTTGCATTAAGCTTTTTAATTTTTCCTTGTCTTCAATTAATGACCTACCTCTGACGATGTTTGGAAGAATTTTAAAACATTTTTGAAACTTTATATAGGCATATCCACTGTTTTCGCGGAAAAACAGCATAGCGTAAATGAAAAATGCCACAAACTTAAAGAAAATAAAGTATTATCGTCAAAATGCTTATGTTATTATTAAGATGAAAGAAAAAAGTATTTTTTAATTATTTTTTGAAATTTTTTTAATATTTTCTAACACGTTCGAAATTTTGGTTAAAATCTTCTTTTGTTTACGTCATCGCGGGAACGTTAAAATAACGTAGTTTTTTTTTTGCGCTTTTTTCCCGTTGAAAACACATTGATTTGGAAATTCTTGTAAAATTAAAGTAATTGTCCAATTTTAATGAAATTTTCAGGACTTATTCACAAAGAAATGAAATTATTTTTGAAATATCTTGTTTTTAGAAATTTTTGGTAAAAAATATTTTTTTTAAATAAGTTACCCCCCACTTATTTAATTTCATGAAATTTCGCCCGAAACCTTTTCGGCTCCTCAATTTTTTTTTTTTGTTAAAAGGAGAAGTCTTTGGAGATGATAAATAACCTACTTTTTTTTTTAAATTTGAGCTATTTAACTGAAAATCTTGTCTGAATTGAAAAATAATGAATCCAATAAAACAATGATATTACTTAATTGGAAAAGTTTTTAATTGCTTTTGTAAATAAGTAATATTAAGGACATTATTGTCTGAAGAAATAATTTTTTTCTGTAATTTTTACAAGAATTTTTTCGTTTTTTAAAAAATTTTAATTATAATAATTTATAATAGTTTAGCATCGTGTAAAGCTCTGTATTAGGAGGGCTCCTCGATATTATGTAGTAATTAAGTAGAAAAAAACTTTACGAATCCAAAATTGCTAAGTTTAATAAATTTAGTTGAGCTACTTTTTTTAAAAATAATTTTTTATGTTGTATTTTTTTACTTAATACATTCCTTATTTCCGTGTATGATATACTGAAATTGCCAGTATTATTACAAGGTCACGTGATTTAAGGGTTTTGTCCCTTTACGCGGCCTTTTCATAACATTTTTTATTTTCCATTCAACTTTAAAAATGTAAACTTTAAATTTTAAAGTAATTTTTCTTTTTTTCATTTATTATTTCACTAAATAATTTTATTTTACGTATTGTATTTCCATTAGTGTGAGTCATACTCAAATAGAATAATTTTTTTTTTTAACTCAGACTTTTAAAAATTATGTCATTGATGGTAATCCGTAGTAGCTGTCATCGCCTCGTCATTCAACAATCCATCAATAGGTGGGTCAGATTAACAGGATCGATCGTTAATAATTGGTTGTATATTATTTTTTTACGCTATAAGTAAGAAAGATTTCTTTCAAATCAGATTACTTTAACTTTAAATTTTTTAATTTTACTAAAATAACGTGTCAGAAATTTTTTTAAATATTTTAAAAATCGATAAATTTGTGTTTGTTTACAAATTTCTTAAAATTAAGAAAATGGCCGTTTTTAAGAAAATTTTAAAATTTAAAATTAAATTTGACAATCAAATGTATATAGTTTCTATCTGAAATACACCAGAATTGTTTAATTAATAGAAATCGTAAATTTAATCATTAAACTTTCAATTAAAGCTAAAATGAAATCTTCAAGAATGTTTTTTCGTTGTAAAAAATTCATTTTAAACTTCAATATAGAAAATTTATGCCGAAATAGTGGAGGTACCTAACTTTATAATTAAAAAAGAAAAATACAAACAATTCTTTTAAAATTCATTATTCATCGAAAAAAAATTTCTTCGGACAATAATGTCCTTAATATATATTATTTATGAAAGCAAATAAAAACCTATCTAATTAAATAAAAATCTGCAAATATATTTTTTGTTTGGTGATTTTAATGCCCACCACACCAGGTGGCATAAAGACTCTGTCACTGACTCCGCTGGAATCCAAACTCTTAACTTCCCATTCACTCAATTTCTCATGCTAGTGGCGGGCTTAAGAGACCTGGTGTAAAGTGCCCCCAGAAAAAGTCTAAAGTGCCTTTATTTCATCTAAAGTGCCTTTAGATGAAATAAAGAGTGTGACCGGGACAACACGGTGAACCAGTCAGCACTAAATTTGGCTGCACAATCTCTGTTCTTTAATAGGTGTTCGCATATGGCGGAACCATAGGTGTCCCTTAAGCCTTCTTTTTGTAAACAACGTGAGTGTTTGTTGGGGCTCGCTGTCATTTGTCTCTAGTTCCTTTTGCTTTTTTTCCCTCCCACAACGTCCTTTTATTGTACATTTTTCTGTGTTAATTTTAAATTAAATCTCCCGTTGAAGCCTGAAGAGCGGGAGCGAAACCGGTTGCTTCGCCCGTTTTTAATATGTCTCGTAATATTAAGTTTTATACTTTTATTTCGATCATTAAATTTTGTACCTACAAAAATATCTTTATATATATATATATATATATATATACAAAGGATAAAGGCAAAATTCGTAAACAATAGTAACAACAAAGTACTCAATATAGTCATGAAATATACACAATGACAGACCAGATACAAAATATATAAGGAAAAAGTAGTACTTATATTTTACTGTTATCTAAAAATTTCATGTGGACACAGAGTTGGTCAATCATCAGGCTGAGAAAGTAGCAATAAGACACTCATTGAGACAATGTCCTCTATATATAAATTAATATTCACTGCTGAATAAATTGCACTGGTAATAATTGAAATTATGCTGAAAAAAGAAATTTATTTGTTTAAAAGTAAATGCTTGTTTCATTCATTACCCTACAGATTTATTGACATATCTACATGCATTGAGTTTTATCTTAAGTGAAAGGTTTAATTCATTAATTGTTAACTGATAGGGTTAATTCATTAATTAATTGTTACTGAAACAAAAATAATGAATCTTCAATAATACAGAAGAGCTTTTAAAAGAAATTTGTGTTTGGTGTCGATTTATCGTTTCTTATATGACGACGTTGCCTTTTACCGCGAAATAAGCGCAAAATAAGCATTTATATAATTTTGGAACAGTTTCAGTATTTCTCATTAAACATCTCAAATTCTTATTTCGAAGAAATTATAAAAAAAAAGCCATTTCAGTTTTGTGATGCATAGTATTTAATAAAAATATTAAAGTTAACAGATAAACGCTTTCATTAATCAATGTACCTGTTCTTTCATTTGGTTGATATACGTTCAATCTTTTGTATAATGCTAGGGAAATCTTTACAGATTTACTCAGCTCTTTATTGCTTGTAAATTTAATCAACTGTAGTACGTCATTTATCAGCCTCACAAATAATTCTGAAGCTAGAAGAGAAGTTAAAGATATTAATCAATATTTAAACACTTGTCGTTTTTCTTGACCAAAGATTTTTAAATTTAAATAATATTATATCTGGGAATGAATTCAAAGCGACGAAAAGCATGGTTAGATTCAGGACAGCACTCAACGTGTTAACCTGAGCGAAGCTCATTGAAGAATAAATGTTCTTATTTATATTTTGGATGAAATGTTTAGTAAGAATTTTGTGAATCTGGATAAACTATTACTACATGTGAGCAACTGGCTTGTTTGAATGACGCATTTCTTTTTCTAAGCATGGAATTCGACCAATGATCTGTCCGTTCTGGCTCTGCAGATGCGACGCAGCAAAAGATTGTGGCTCTCGAATAGGAATAGGCATAGTAATATTTTTCTGATCTTAGCAAAGAGGAACATGACTATAAAAGATGTAAACTCTGTTAGGTGAAGGGAACTAGTTTATGTATTTCTAAACGAAAGACATCAGTCTTTCTTATTCAAAATAAGTAAGACTGGTATCTTTCGCTTCGAACCATATCTTTACTAAGCTAACCGATCAAAGAAAGTTTTCGTTGCAGAATGAGTAATGTCTTCAACGCTCTGCACTTTGTACTTAATAATAATAATGATAATAATTTTAGTTGAAATAGTGCAAGTATTTTGTTACACTGAAAAGTTACATTTGCGTTGATTTCTTTCTTTGTTTATGGTATTTATTAGAAGTACTGGTTAAGCAAATTATACGTAATAACTTATAATAAAGTAAAATTTATGATTACAACCATACAACTATCAAACCAGAATAAATATAAAAAATAGAATTTTTGAATGATATTCATTGCCTTTTCTATATTTTATATCAATTATGCTTAACTCTTGATGAGTTATATATAATTGTCTTGTTCTACGACACGTGACCAGTAGTCAGTTTCTTATAAGTTCTGAAATTTCAACAAAAGTCAAATTCTCCAATTATTTGGAGTATGCCATAAAAGAAATTTTCATTATAGCTTTGCAACATGCAGAAAGCTCGAAAGAGGTTGATTATTTCATTTCCTACCCTTCTTGCCTGGTTGTCTTTCACTTTTAGCCCTAGCCTGGGCTGCAAAACACCGGATCCAAGTCTCGTTAAATTCTTGTTTTAAGGATTAGAATCTATATACACTGGTTCAGTAGCTGTGTGTGTGAATGGGAGAAAGAGAGAGAGAGAGAGAGAGAAATGTCGAAGTAGCTAAGAAGAATTAACTGATACAAAATATTCGTTATCATGAAAAAGGGAATAGACTGAATAAAAGTTAGGCTTAAAATCCCAAGAAAACAAATATGGCGGATGCTTGAAGAAGAGGATACAATGAACGAAACGGTTTGACTATAATAAACAACTTGAGAACATTAAACCGAAGAGATTAATGCACAGCACTTCACAGAAATGGTGTATTTGAAATCGTTCGCAAATGCTAAAAAATAACTATTTAGTAAAAGCATCAATACAGAGTTCCCGTGAATAATAATAATAATAATAATAATAATAATAATAATAATAATAATAATAATAATAATAATAATAATTATTATTATTATTATTGGAAACTAAACAGAGGAACAATTTGAAAATATAATGGAAAGAAAAATGAAAAAATTAATAAATATATATAAATGTATATGTTGTAAGATAAACTTGACAAGAGATGAAATGATGCAATTGTGTGTGTGTTTGTGTGTGTGAAGGAGAAAAATAGTTGCACAAGCATAAATCCTTGGATCCGAACGATAACGTTGCTGGATTCTATGTATAGGAAAAGAAGAAGCAAACTTGTTAGGTTTTAGAACTGCATTGACTTAAGGATTGCACAAAGTACTTTAATGAAAGATTAATTATAGCAAACAAATGTGCCAGTAAAAAAAAAGGCGTAGGGGATCAGAAAACAAAGAATAATTTATGAATAAAAACAACTGCCGGAGATTTTAAGATGTTGCATGGACATCACTTGGAAGAAGAAAACTGCAGAGGAAAATTTAAATACCTATAAATAAATGTGCATAAAACAATCCTGTAAGATCGAACTATATTAAAATAAAGATAGGGACACAGCAAAATAGACAATCGAGACTATGAGAAGGGAAAGAATAGACTGTCAATTATATAATATCAATGCAGTAATAGGCTTATAAAAAATCAAAAGTATACATAACTGGGTGAGACAGGTGATCCACTGCTAATTGTGCAAACGACTTGGATTACGCCATGCAATAATAAATAGCACACACACGCACACAAACAAATACACACACAAACGTATATATATATATATATATATATATATATATATATATATATATATATATGCATATGTCTGTGTTTCATTGAATAATAGAGACATATGTCTATTTTTATACTGATCCTTTCCAGTTCTCAAATCAGTTTCTTGATGAAATTCATCAAGGCAGGCACGTAGTTATTTTTTTATTTCCTACTCAAGTAATATCGATCTCCTCCAAAACTATCCTCAGGAGTACAAAGACAAACTTATGGTCACTATGACAAAATTTGGATTTAGTTGTGATGGGGATTTTTAAAAAGCACGCGTGAACGCGCACTGTTATAATTATTTTAAAATTTAAATTTTATCCGTTGTAGCCATGGAATTTTTTGTAAAAACAAGCGTTTCAATATAACGGAGCCGACCGGAAATTGCAGTATGTCTCTCACTGAAAAACAATAAAACGTTTCTAATAATTTTTTTTTGCATATTAAAAAATATTTTAAAAATACATTCCTGTCGCTGATTGTAATAAACTTAAAAATTTATGATCTGTAAAAATAGATATTTTTATAACAGCATTTCCAAAAAGATACGAATTCAAACTTAATTTTAAAATATTTAACAACTTTATCACATTTTGTATGTAAATTTAAAAAAAGAATAATTCTTGTAAAAATTCGTTTTTCATCGGACAAATATTTTGGTTGAAGACATTAGTGTCCTTAACATATATTCATAAAGGCCATTAAAAGCTTTTTAATTAAATAACGTTTTGTATTTTACAAATCAGAGCTGATTTTGGGGTTTCTATGAGTTTCGATTTACAAAAAAAAAAAAAAAAAAAAAATCGATGATTTATATTCTTCAACGTCTTCTGCTTTTAACTAATATAATCAGTAAATTACACAAAGTCGAATTTTCGAGTTTTCATAAAATTAAGTAGCGGCCAGTGAGTAACAGATATAAAAAAATATTTTTACCATGACTTTCTAAAAACAATCACCTGTAAAATAATTTCATCCATTTAAGTTCTGGAAATTTAATTAAAATCCGACAATTATTTGATTTTTGCAAGAGTTTCAAAATGAATGTATTTTTCAACCGTTGACAAAAAAAACCCCCAAAACCCTAAGATTTTTCACTAAAATTTTGAACGTGTTAGAACGGATTAAAAAATAAAAAAAATAATTAAAATTAATTTGGTCTTTTCTCTTAACAATAGCATGAACATTTTGACGATAAAACTTTGTTTTTATTAAGTTTGGGGCCTTTTTTCATCATGTTATGCTTTTGTCGGCGATTTAGTGCATAACTGTATAAGACCAAACAAGTGAACCATTGAAGATACAGAAGCACAAGGTAGACAACAAGCGCAGAAAGTATTAGCAAATACGGATTTGCTAATACTATAAGACATAGAAAAAACTGACAGTCTAATATTGTTGCCTATTGACAATCTGTATAAAACAAAGTGTCAATTTATGTTCATTAGTCAATAGGCGCAGCAGTACTGGGCCATGAAAGGCGCTAATACGAGTTTGCAACATGCGGTCACTAACATCGGGCACGCAAAGAGTGAAAGATTATAGTGGATTTTTTTTAATATTTACACACATATAAACTAATTTATTCACACACACAGACAGACACACACACACACACAGTGTAAGCATGTGTTTGGGAGGGTGGCTTTAGAAAATGTGTTGTTAACATAACTTGACGGTTGCTTTGAAGTTAGTTTGCCATCTGACGTGAATATAAAACTTACATAAAAATTATATCTACAAAGGCATTCCTCCGTGTATGTGTGCATTATTATATTATCTTTGTTAAATTCACACGAAGGTAAGTAATATGATGATAGATGGATATATTAATATAATCGCAGATATTTATGATTTTGAGAGTAAAACCAAGTAAGCGTTTAAACACATAATTTACGAGTATTTTAAAACCAACAGACAAACACGCCATAATCAGAAACCGAATATCGTGTGCATTAGCCACTACAAGATAGATTTTAACTGACTATAGATAGATATGAACATAGATAGATAAATACGTACAGACAGAGAGCAGGGCATGAAAAAAAGAGAGTTAAACAAACTCGGAAAAACATAGATAGATAGATAGATAGATAGATAGATAGATAGATAGATATGAACAGAGACTGATATCATAAATATGACCATGCATGCACACTAAAGCAGCACGTTCATACGCATGCGTGTATTTTCTTGCAATATTTGCCCTGTAAATGTCGGCATGTGAAAGAGAAAGGTTAGGCAAACATTCACAGATCTTCTTGACATAATCAAATAATATCATCCATTTCCTATTCAGTTGAATCTTCTGAAAGGAAATTAAATTAAATTCGAAACCTTATTTCTACATATTCAAGTCGAAAGAAATCAGCCATTTTTTTACGAAAGATGAAACGATTATTTTTGCTATGGGTAAAATAAATCGAAGAATTGTATAATTGCTGTTCAGATAATGTGCGTATTTGGTTCGTATAAGTTTCTTCGGGAAGGAAATATTATCTTGGGAATTTCGTTTTAGATTTCTGTTTTTATTTAATGAAACACATACACATACAGAAAGAGAGACAGCAAGAACTTGATGCATATATGCAAACATATATTTATGGCTATACAACTGAGGTAAAAAGTAATTTTCATTTTATTTACAGCTTAAAATATATTAGTGAAATGAACAAATTAAACATGGAAATAATGGATCACCTAAAAAGTTCGTTTTAAGTAATATTAGGATAATGTAATTTAACCAACGCAATTCCAAAATTGCCTGTTTGTATTGTCATAGCAAGGTGCATTGAAAAAGCTTTAAACTGACAAATTGATTGTAATGTTTCAGATTTAAAAAATAAGTATAATTTTTTTACGCTTTTTATTTCAAGCCAAGTAAAAATGAGACTCAGACACAATAAGTGTGTGCAAAAAAAAAAAAAAAATAAAAAAATAAAAAATAATTTAAAATTGGTTTGCGACATTTGGTGATGATTTCCCGATGAACGATGATGCTGAGTCGGGTAGTTTGGTTGATACTGAGAGCGAATCAACCTTATTGGACACAAGCGATCAAAAAAAAAAAAAAAAAAAAAAAAACTTAAAATATTACGTTGCCAATTAGACCAATTGAAAGCAATGGAAATCAGTCACATGAAATTAGCGGACCTTATGTATTATTGGTGACCAAGCAAAATTTGTCACAGCTTATCTTGAAATTTTTCACCTATCCACCATATTTATACACCTTCAGATTTTAATTTCACCGTCCTTTACATAATTTACTTGAAAGATTTCAGAATGCAGTTTTCTTATTCGTATTTAGTTTTTAAAAAAGACAGTTCAAATATATTTTACGATACAAACATTAAATATTAAATAGTGGGAAAAGAATCAAAATTATTCAAACACTTCAATTATTAGGATTATTAGGATTCTAAGACTTGACACAATTTCAAAGGATGTTTTGGACCGTTGTCTTAAAAAAAAAATTATCTTTCGTTCTGAAAGTTCTGAAAGATACCTGACTTTAGTTTTAGGTTTTTCATATATTTTTCCATTGTTCTTTTATTTAATTGAAGAGAACTAATGCCATTGGTAGCACTCCTACCAGACAGTATGATGCAACTAGTATTATATTTTATTAGTAGAATTTTGTGACTGGAAATTTTCTCAGAACATTCCAATACATCCTTTTCAATTGCACAGTACCGCAGTTCTAAGCAAGAAGAAAGATTTGAGTTAGTTTGATAGAAGTCAAATTGATATCGCCAGAAGGTGAGGTCACATTACAGGGAGTGATGGATAAATTGTCCTCACAATTACGCAAAAATGAAAATAACACTGACATCTCATTTTAACAGATATATTTACTAAAATGACGCAAAAATATCTTGAAATACGAAAGAGGAAATTTATTCAATAAAATCGCCATTGGTTTCAACCACGGATTCCATACGACTTTGGAATCCCCTGCAACTCTTCTGGACGGTCTCCTTGTTTAAGTTAGATGAATGTTACTATAATCTTTACCTTCAGTTCATCTAAACTGTTACAAGGAGTTTTGTTGGTCTCTCTCCCACAAACAAATTCGGGAATTCTTCTCTTAATAAGAACCACTCGAGTGAGGAGTTTTCCGATCTGCTTTATCATTGTAATCTCACCATTAGACTTATGCACCATTTCATGAATCCTCTGCACTGTCCTCAGATTAACGCCTAAACACTCTGAAATGTTCGTACTGGAGCTTCCGGTGTGAATGTCATGCAGTACATCATCCCGTTTCCAAATTTATGGCGGAGTAAATTGTGACATTGTACTCTTTTCTCACAGACGGTGTCCAACTGACACTACTATACTGTGCAGTCTGTATATACGAAACGGCAAGATATATTGGGTATTCACGACCAGTTGTGCTAATTATAAGTATTGGTCCGATGAAGGAAAAAGGCTCCAATCAGGTTTATCAGTGTATTTATAAAAAAAAATCCTAGACTTCAATTTCAAAATATTGAAGAAAATATCTGAGATTTAGTATAATACCTGTTAAGCGAGTTTATCAACATGATTCCTAAATTATATTTCAATCATCTTACTTATTATAAAACGGAGATTGTGTGTGTCTGTACGTTTAGATATTGGATCGGATTTCTTACATTTTTCAACCAATTTCAACAAAACTTCACAGGACTACGTAAAATTACCATGCAGTGGTTCTAACAGCGTCAAAATTTGGAAAAACACAATTGTTTTTGCACAAAATCAATTTGAAAACACGATTAAGAGGCATTAATGAAAGGGGGACACCTCACTTTGAGTTATACTTATTATAAAACCCAGGTTGGTTGTTTGTGTGTGTGTTTGTGTGTGTGTTTGTGTTCATTTATATATGGGATCGGATTTCCTACATTTTTCAACCGATTTCAACAAAACTTCACTTTTTTTTGGTAGGTAGTGTTTCTTATTGTCTTGCACACTTTTTTCTTTATTTTTACATTCAGAATGCTTTAAAAATTCCATTTACAAGACAATTGTTTATGATAAAATTCTATTCAATCGGTAGACTCATAACGATTGAAAACACTCTTTTTGTTTGAGTTTGGGTTTTGGCCAATTAGTAAAAAAAAAAAACTAATTAAGACATGCGTGTCCGTCAACCTTAAACAAATAATCTTTGTCAATTTTATTTCTCAGTCTTTATGATGGTCGATACTTGATCTATCTCTTACTGTTACATCCCCGGGCAACGCCGGGCTCTACTGCTAGTATGATATAATTCTCAAAATCTTTTATATTTTCAATCATATATATATCAATATATATATACATACACAATATATATATATATATATCAATATATATCAATATATATATATATATATATATATACATACACACACACACACACACACACACATATATATATATATATATATATATATATATGTATATATATATAGTAAACTCAAAAAACTTGAGTCTTGTTAATCAATTCGAAGGAATGCTAAAAAGAAAATGTATATCAAATGTAGAACTGAAGATAATGTAGAAGAATATTGAAAGCGACAAAGAAAGAGATGGCTGCGGAAATGAAATTTTAGAGTTAAATCCAAAGCGGAAACAAAATGTAGAATCTTTGACGTTAACAGAATATGAATGAAATAAAAAATATATTAAAAAAGCATATTAAAAAAATACAACGAGGAAAAAAATACTTAAACATCCCTTAGAGTCAAAGATTGGTAGAAAATGAAACTGGACAGCAAAATATCAACATATCAGAACAAGCAACATAAAACTGCTTCAAGAATGTTGAAGAGAAAGTTTCTTTGTCAAAAGAATAAAAGGAGCCATCAAGAACAACTTAAGGAAGGAAATTAGACAAAAGAGGTTAGAACCTTCAATTTTACAAGACACGATTAACAGGAATGTACTAGGCAGCGAACGATAGGATGCATGCAGGCAAATTAAAAGATAATGAATTAACGCATAATAAATTAACCCGTAGCAGGGAAGAAAATAAACCCAAACTGATTAGCCAAAGGAAAATAGGTGAAAAGTGATTGCATGATGCACACGTAATCGCATATTCCATAGTAACAGAAGAAAACTTTTGTAGAACATAAACGGAAAAAGAAGAGAAAATACAAATCCAGACATAACGACACTTTGTAACGAAATATGGAAATGTCGAAGGAAATACAACATAAATGTGAGAATGGTTGGCAATAATTTATAAAAAACCTCTTAGGTATTGGATAAGATATATTAATACACCGACTTCGAAAAACAGTCAAAGATTCAGGTCCAGATGGATTCCATAGGTATTGGAACAAGTAATTCATTGCATTACACAATATCTTTCTAAACTATCTAAAGAAAGCATAATTCACAGAATCGATAACCATCCATTGAACAACGCTCATCAATAAAAGGTACTGAGGACTTTGCTCAAACAGATTCTTTAAATCTATTTGAACATGCACTAACTGATCCCTTGAAGTAGAAAAAAATTGAATGAACACAGAGCCAAGAAAATATATTGCTATATTGAAAGTAGAAGACTTCTGCCAGAAGAACATAAAGAATTCAGAAGCGGAACATTATAAATATACCATGGCAACAAAAATCATGGATATTAGCCCGAATGCAAATAATGTAAATAAAGATAAGTACACATCCCAGAAATTCAGATAGAAAATACCATGACTTTAGGCGAAAACTCTTAAAACTGTGATTAGTCATACCCATAATAAGTGGATCATTTGGAGCCACAGTAAAAATACGTGAGATTAGTTAACTTAGAAATCCAATAAAGAATTAAGATTGTCCAACTTTGCGGAGGTATGTAATGATACCGTGGAAGGTGCTGAAGATTTGAGTAATGTTGTCATTCAATTTCCAGCGATAAGCACAAAATATCAAATGGATGAATTAAAAATAATAATACAAAAAAAAAAAACAAACAAAAAAACAAAAACAACAAACTACCATGACGTTACACCATTCCTAGTTGTCATGGTTTCTGATCTTTCCTGATTGTAGGCGTTAAGATGTAAATATTTTGTCTTGGTGAATTAAAATGAACTTCAGTAAATATTGCATTCACTACGACAGATTTTGTTGTCAACTGCATGATCATAACCAACTGTGCAATATCCCCGAGTGGGATGACATATTGTGTACCTCTGTATTAAAAGGAACAGCGAGGAGCATCATTACCGAATGATAGGAGAGCTGATTTCTTAATGTTTGAAGGATGAGGCAGCTAAGTCAACGGAGGTCATAGCTCTCAATCGAAGACACTCTGAACGAACTCGGTTATCCGACATTAAGGTATTTCAAACTGGAGCCCACCAACAAGGTTATGGGCTACTTTTATTAAAATCAGTATATATCGCGTGGTGCACGTGCTTGGTAGACTCTCATCAAATGGAGTTTAATGATGAGTACAATGGACTTATTTGTAACCCGGCGTAGCTTTCTTGGCATGCTACTCGCTCAAATGATGATGATGGTAATGATAATAATAATAAAAGAAATTTCTAGTTTAAAAATCATACTGAATTGTGGCATACAATGTAGTATGACAACTATACTAGAAGTAAAGAAGCTGAAAGGGAAGAATAAATAAAAGATGAAAAAAAGGAAAAACAGAAAAGATACCCTAGCTTTATTCCAGCATTCAAGAATTTGCAAAATATTCAAATCGTCGTCATATGAATTTTCTTTTGGATCATATGGACATTGAAAAATTACTCATACAAAAATCGTTCATGTCTAAGAGAAAAAAATTAGCACTGAACTCTCTCTCCTCATGAATATTCTCTAGTTTGAAAGAAAATAATAATTACTCCGCCCCGTGAATTGTTTTCCAAAAGGTTTGAAAGAAAATATTTGTTGCTTCGCAACGATCCAATTACAAACAAAATAGTAAAGTACAAATCAGAATTTGTAGTGATGAAAAATAATAAAATTAATTAATATATTTAAATTCAAGGACGCTGGGCTAATTTTCGCAACTTGATCGTGGAACATTATATGCATTAAGTGAGAAAAATTGATGCCGAGTGATGTGTTTTAGGATTCAAAAGTTTGGCTGAGTTTTAATTCAAATATTGTCTAGTTGTAAGAATTGGTTCTGAAGGTTGCACTAAATGTCTGAGTCGCACTCCAAGAATTTCACTGAATGTCACTGGTTTTCTTCAAGTCAATGAATATAAAATGACATTAGAAATAACGAAGATATTTCAAATGTGAATGAGAAAAAAGAAAGAAAAGATAATTTGTAAAGGAAGAAAGAAAACATTTGTAAGGTCCTTGTTAAGAATAGTAAAGAACACAATTTCCTATATAAGCGGTGTATAGCGCCAAACAAAAATTCTTTTAAGTAGATTCTTCAATTAATTTACGAGGGTCTTGATTACGTTTAAAAATGAAATTTGATGGTATCTAATTCAAAAAGAATTGTCAAAGAATTTGAAGTTATCGTTTCTGTTGGTTGTCTTCGCTTTTCTCGTACGATATTCTGTAAATTTGATTTTCAGAAGACATGTGTGTGTGTGTGTGTGTGTGAGAGAGAGACAGAGAGAGAGAGGGGGGGAGAGGAGAGAAAGAGTTGACAAAAGGAAAATATTTCGAAATTATATAATTTAAATTTTAATGTTACCATACATTCATAGATGCCTTCATTTATGTACAACGAACTCAATTTCTTAACTAATAGTAATGGAAAACTGCAAATAATTGTGTCATTTAATGTGTAACATTTGCTGTCAGAACTTTAACTATATGGTGAGTTTTCATGCAATGAAATATCGTAATTAGTAGGTTCAAATCCAAAAGGACGGTAATTTGATAATTTTCCGTTTTTCTAAATTCTTTTTTTGTTGTTTTTACACACTGCTTCTTTCCACTAATATTGCTTTGTCCCTGGAAATCATCACATATTTTCTTCTTTTAAAGGATAAAAAATAGATTATAAAGAAATTGATGAATAAACAAATAAAAATGTGGAATTCCTAGTAAATTTTGTGAGTGACTTCATCAAGAATT
The DNA here is from genome assembly GCA_963932145.1 of Acanthosepion lycidas. Classification (NCBI taxonomy): domain Eukaryota; kingdom Metazoa; phylum Mollusca; class Cephalopoda; order Sepiida; family Sepiidae; genus Acanthosepion; species Acanthosepion lycidas. The sequence goes on along the minus strand of OZ010598.1, from coordinate 53,420,792 downwards.
TATTTCCAAATACGGAGGAGACAGGACATCTGAAGAGAATAGTATTTAGGGGCAGTAGAAGAGACCATATTTGGATATAGGATAGACCTTTTGTTTAAATAAGGTGACATTATTTGGAACATGAATTCTGATCAGAAGAGATGCAAATGTTACAAACTATCATTCCTGATAAAGAAATTCCAGAATTATAATCAGTAGGAAGGATTTGTAAAAAGTCAAAGCCATTGTCTAAAACCCAATATAATGAACCTCACTTGTGGAATCAAAGCAGTTGCTAGTGACTAGTTATAAGGTTCTGTCGATTTAATTCCATCTCTGACATCGTAACGAAAAGAAATATTCAACAAAATTTTCCCACATTTTATCTATTCCAGTCACCGCCTTGATGAAGTAGACTTGTTCGAAGAAAATGAAAATCACATTCTTACCAAGAAAAACAAATGCCAGGGAATAGCAACTTTTCTTTTTCTTTCATAACTCTTCGTTCACCAATCACCCTTAAAGAGAATGTAACAGACCAGATCTATTATTATTAGTGAGAGACGTTTCCACTTTTGTTCTTATCATTCCAGATAAAAACAAAAAATATAAAGAAGTGGGATGGAGAGAAAGAGAGGGATCAATGATAGTATCAACTTATTACTAAGTTCAGGTAATTTTTATATCAATAGTTCAGGCACTATAGTTTAGACGAAGTGATAAACAATAAGACCAGTTGTTAATACAATAGAAGCAGAACACCCAGGGATTATGATGTGAAACGGATGCTGCAATGTGATCAAACATTAATTTTAAGGAGAATGAGGGTTAAACCTAAAATGAAATATAAAATGGAAGATAGCGATATAGAGAGAATAGATAACATTTTCTCTGTTAAGGTGGAAGTAAAGAAAGGGTCATCTACAAAATGAAACGATGCACCAAGAGTTTGCTTTTTTATGTAACGAAAATCTGGCTTGCGGGTAAAGCAAGCTAGGAAATGGCTTTATCTGTTTCTTGTGAAATTAAAAAATACATGCCATTGGCGAAAAGGGAAGCAGACTAGAATTATATTTTCGTTAGCCAAAACGCGTTAAGAAATGAAAGCGGAAGTTATGATTGTGAAGGTCGATATGTCATAGCAAGCCAGTGATCTGGTTTGTGTTATTACTAAGCTGGCGACCAGACCAAGGATTGAGAACAGGGTGTCTCTTTGTTGAAAATTTACGTAAACAAATATATTTTCATTGACGAAAACAAATTGGGAAATAATTTTTATCTATCGCTCGAAAGGTGATTTAGTTTATGTTTTAGCTGGACAGCTGGGTCCAGGAAAGGAGTCAGAGAATTAACATTTATGAGGAGAATAAACCACACCACTTCTCCTACGCACTTTAAAAATTAGATTTGTCAGAAAGATAGCTCTGAGAAGTGGGCAGAGTTAGAATACCAAGACGGAAGGAGTAAGGGACAGAATTTAGCCTCGCATGTGCGGAGTAACAGTATGAGATGTGAAGTGAAGCAGGTTGAAGTTAAGAGAGGAGCAATCTCTGTGAATAGAAGGTGGATAATTAGGAAATTTGATAGAGAAAGCAGAAATAGGGGACAAAGAAAAACTTTATTTGAATTAATGAAAATAGGGAAATAACTAATCTACAGAACCCTTCAGCCCCACGTCAGTTTTGGGCTGAAGTGCATATAAGCAGATGGAGAACTCAGAGACTTTGGACTGAGAAACATCATTGAGTGCCTCTGAAATCCAGGTCAGCTGCCACCAAATTCCGAGACTTAGAACCCAGCACTTCCAGAGGTTTATACAAGCCCCAGTATCACTATAGAAATTGAGACGGGAAGGGTTAAATTTTTATTATACTAAAAGCTATATAAGCCAATTGAAGATTAATCCCACTATTCTCTCCTTTTTTTTTTTCGTCGTGAAGATATTTTTTCCTTAATATAGCACCCGCCACTGCTTGAACCAGCGCTGCGAGACCCCGACCTTCGATTTTCCACTGCCCTGAGATGAAGAACACAGCGTGGGAAGAGTTGGTGTGTATGAAAACGGACAGTGACCAACAACCAACTTGAAACAGCGTTAGCATTGACCAGCGCAGAGCTAGCCCTGTGGTTAAAACGTCGTCCTAAGACCCTGGGGACCAGACTACTAAAACGTGGCTATACCACTGAGTATAGGCGGCAGCGAAAGGTGATTGAAAGATCGGCATGACAACCCTCTCTAAATCTATCCGAATGGCCAAATATAAGTATATTTTTTTAAATCCCTTCTTAGTCGAGATGAGAATTTTTAGTACAATCTATCTATCTATCTATCTATCTATCTATCTATCTACAGGGTGTTCGGAAAGTTAATGTTCACTTTTATAATCTTTTTTCTAATTTTTATATTTCAGATTCCTCCCTACCCAATAGGGTTTTAACAACTGAAGAATGTGTATTTCTCATTGAACAGCTGTTCCACATCGCAATGCAGTTCGTAACCTTCTTGATAAACTTTGGGAAGCAGGATCAGTGGATGATGCCAAAAGTGGTGGAATGCCAACAAAGATATCGGTGGAGAAACTGTTCATAAGACTTTCAAACACAAATTTAAACACTTCCCATGCAAAATAATGGCGCCATGACATTGAAAGCAACTGATCATAAAAAGTGACTGCGCTATTGCAGATGGTTTAACCGTTTTATGGAAGAAAACACTGCTTTACTGTATTGGATGTGACATTTTTTACCAACGAAGCATGATTCCATGTGTCGGCTTACGTTAATTCGCAAAACACATGATTGTGGTCCTCCAATAATCCTTACAGTTTGAATGAAACACTCCCTACATGATCTTAAGGTTGGAATGTGGGTGGTGATTTCCAGAAGTCGAATTGTTAGCTCTATTTTCTTTATGAACACGATAAACAGCGAGTGCTATTCTTCAGAGATCCTTTCCATTTTCATTGGTCAGATGACAAGTAAGTAAATCAATGACTCGTGGTTTCAACAGGACGCTGCTACTGCCCACAAATCTCACAGATCTATGCAGCTTTTGGAGAGAATTTTTCCATACCGTGTTATTTCCAAAGAGGTGTGGCACCCACGCTCACCAGATCTAAATCTACCAGACTTTTGTCTATGGGGAACAGCAAAATCTGCAGTGTATCGAGATTGTCCGCGCACAATGGATGATTGAAAGCATTGTTCATCATGCTATTTCAACCGATCGGCTGATCTCAGTGTTCAGAAACAAAATAAGAAGGATCCAAGCCTGTATTGATGTTAACGGGCGCCAGTGTTTATAATTTTAATTAATATTCTCTTCCGGTATTCTATATTAATTCATGTCTGACAATAAAAATATAATATGCGACTAAGAGATAACGAAAGTTCAGTTCGCCTGTCTTAAAATGCCTCTCGGAATGCTTCAATCAGAGCCACTGAGTCCGTAGGTCAACGTAGCCATCGGCTTTCCAGAAGAGCATACCTGAACACTTCTGCGTGCGAGGCTGAAAATGATGCTGAAAGGACTCAATGGATTAGGAGAAACGCCTCTTCAGCTGCTGCTGCGTGAGAGGCTGAAACAAGATTGAGAACGCAAAAGCGGCCCTTTTCAGGGCCACCCTCCATTCAAAGTGTTATCACCCCACTTAGGGGTGGGCCTCAGTTGCACCCAATTGTTGTTACTAATATTGATTTTCGGGTAGGCTGAGTTTAACTTAAACTGATTCAAATGAACAGCAAAAATTCCCAGTAATGAAAGACCCGGTGGAAGACTGGTCATTCATTCCTGGGAATGCTTTGTATACTGCTTGTGTGTATATATATATATATATATATATATATATATATATATATATATATATACACACACACACACACATATATATATATATTTATACACACACACACACACACATATATATATATATATATATGTATGTGTGTTTTGTCAATGAACTGACATTATCAGAAAAAAGTCTTTTATTTCACAAGGACTAAATCTGCATTTTCATTTTCTTATGAAATAAAATCATTTTCTCATGAGGTTCGTTCATCGGTGGAACGAAGAATTTTTTATTCTCTTATATATTTACAATTCTGTTGTATTCTCATTCAGTTTTCCTCGAAAGTACGAATACCCCCACATATTTGGAGGGTGAGAGAGAGAGTAAGAGAAGGAGAGCGAGAGTGAGAGAAGGAGAGAGAGAGAGGAAAGATCTATGAGAATCAGACAGAATAAAAAATATATAAGAGTATTTGGAAAATATTTCACGTAACATATTTCGCCGGTTGTCCCACGCGATCAATTTTATTGTGCAAAACCAAAATATACATTTCCTGAAAGATTCTTTATTCCATTTAACCTTCTGGGCACTTGATTTTCACTTTGAATGTATCGTTATACAGATTTGATTTTTAACTAATTACAACACAAGGGCCCCCAGCTAATTTAAAAAAAAAAAAAACTATTTTTAACCAATTACAGCACAATGGGTCCCGGCTCAACTATCTTAGAACGAAGTCAAGTAGGCGCTAAATGATTTTAATCTGGGCTTTAAGTGCTGGCCGTTTTTTTTTTATCACAACTAACAGTAAAATCAATATGTAACAGCTTCAAAGAAGCCACCTGCTGTCCACATGAAAGGAAATAGTCATGAAAGAAACTACTAACATTTTAGGGATCAAGCGTCACTCGGACGGAAAGTAGAGAATTCTGGTCGTGGGCTTATATAGCCAATGCCATTTATTGCAGAGAGGAGCCTCCGTCCAACCAGCCACGCCAATAGCATTTATTGGAAGTAAGAATTGGAGAAGAGACTGAAGTATCGCTTCATGTAAGGCAGTAAAGCTACTATGACACAGGGTGTGTAGAAATTAGTAACAGAAACATTAATAATGATCGAGAAGAGAAAAGAGTACTTAGAAGGGCAGTCGATATCGATTGACATTGCATTTAAATTTTTGCAGATTAAATTTGGCTGGAATGCATGGAGTCGGAAGGGAGTCCTATAAAGGAGAAGTGTGAGAAAAGAAACTGTTAGCATAGAACTTATGGTTATATCTATTTAGCTCAACTGTAAATTGATGAAATGTCGACGCCAGTTTAGTATTGCGCTTAAATAAAAAAAAAAGTCTATGTACCATAGCGAAGTGCTCATCCGAATAATTACCATGAAAGTTTTTATAGAAAAACACAGAGTGGCAACCTCATGGCGGCGGTAAAGTGGCTGAAGCCAAACCGCCAGATCAGGATCAATAATATTTCTGATTTTTCTTTGGCTGTTATCAAAGAGCTTAAAGTAAGTAACAGAGGAACAGGATCATATGTTGCAGCAATATTCTAAGCAGGGATGAATGGTAGACTTCTAGATATGTAAAACAAATTATCTTGGCTTATTGGCAGCGTGTTTTACCTTACTTGGCAACATTATTAACCACGTTTTTAATACCTTCTAATATATATATATATTTTTTATTAAAGATCGATTGTAGAATTTACTGGGCTTGTCCTTCGTTTCTAACTGAAGAACTTTGGTGAACTTCCATCTCCGAAATAAGTTCTATCGTTCATTTCTAAACTTATTGCATCAAAAATAAGATTTTGTAGGATTATAGAAATTCGTATCGATACAAATGTAAACCAGGGCCCATGCCTTAGTTATGCATCACATATTATCGTCTATTGCTCATTCTTAGATTCTTCCGTGAAAGTTTTTAGAAATGTGGTCTCGCTCCGAACGTGATTCTCCTTCCCTAAAAAAGAACGTATCCCCGCGAGGTAGCAGAAAGATCAGAATGTAGCATTTCCTCACCCCTATAGCTGATCATTAGATGATAAAATATGCGATGCCATTTTGGTAAATATATCTCCTAACTTAAAAGAAAAAAATATCAAATTTCATTCTTTGTATTAGATTGGGTAAACATTCGATGAGCTTATTAAGTACAACTATTTTTTGTTTCTTTCGGCATTGATTTTATTGATCAACATCACCATTATTGTTTATTAACTTTCAAACAAATTCATAATTCCATCCTCCCAGAACTTTCTCAGCAGATAACTACTTGTTCCTTTTGCAGTTCTCAGAAAAAAAAAACGATATTTATTCATGAAGAACATTCTAGTATGAAGGTTCAATATATAGTAAATATATTGGATGAGTGAAAACTTCTCAGTCACACGACAGTAATATGTGCCTGGTCACCCAAGAAACATGCAATCTATATTAACCTTGATGACATGTTACATCCTTTTTGTTAACTAATTCCTAGCAGATGTTTTCATTGATTACTGCATTTAGTTGACTTAAAAGTTTTAAAGTTTTCTCATCACCCGTCACAATATGTTAAAAATGTTAATAAGTCACTATTATTATATATTCAGTTTATTTGTCTATTTGCAACTTGGAATCGTTATACTTGCAAATTATTTTATCGTTTTGCTGATTATAGTCTTTTTGCCATATGATTATTGCTATCAAAAGCTTGTTTTAAAAGCAACTGTTAAAAATTTCGATTCTCAATGAATCTATGAAGAAAGTGGCCTTCTTTTGCCCTTTACTGACCACAGAAATCTTGTGATAGAACAGTGCCTATTTCGCAAGCCTTTGGAAGTGAGCCCCCCCCTCCCTTGTTATATATCATAGAAACAGCGGAATGCAACAAATAATTTGTTTGCAACGTTTAATCGTCTATAATGGTTAGTAAGCGTGTCTCAGACATCGTTACTAATGAGTGGTGAGTTCACTACACTCTGGGTGCCATATTTCTGTTACTTTGTGATAATACTGGGCAAGTAAATAATAGTAACCTAATCTGTATTAAATTATAATAATTTTGTAGGTAGTGGTTTTTAAAAATGTTCATATCTGTAGTGATTAGGGAAAATGTTTTTAAACATGTAAAAACGGCTTTTATTACATTGCTTTTATGTTTGAAGAGGTAGGCGCATTCAAGACTGTGAAAAATGAAGATGAATAAAGAATGTTATAAGTTCAAAGAATTACATAGAGAGAATATTTGTAATGCGATGTGCGAATGGCATTAATTTGCACCCAGATATCTGACAGCCAATTTAAACTGATATATCTTCAGTATGCATAACGATAAACCGGAAAGCAATAATATCTTCATTGAAATTTTATCTCGTTATTTACATGGAGACATAAATCTTAACACTCAGAAGCGGATAACTTTGTCTACTTTGGGAAGATAAGCCGCGTTTTCTTATTTTCATTTGTTACCTTTCCTATACTTTTTGGTAATATTTTTCAAGGTAACAGAAGACTAAATATTGCATTCCCCAACATTTATTACCCTGATGAATATTGAACTGCTACGGACATGTTTGGAAAATCTACAGAAACACAAAATTCATGAAATTTTCTGTATTACGGTTACGAGTTCCGTAAGCCCTGAGGGCAGAAGGGGTACCACGTGTACTGCAGCTATAATAGCAGTGGTGTGTCTCGGATATGATATCGAAGCTGGTTTAAATTCAGAGTTTTCCTTCCCATAGAGTGTTTGCCAATCAAGGCTATAGGGCCAAGTCTACCTTGCTATTTACCAATACTTGGGGGGATGAATTTATACTTTTTCCAAGTGTATTTGAACGTAAATAAATATAACGAGCTCGACTGGAATTCGAACAATGTCTTCCGATTTCTCATTCCGAGCTGCTATCCGCTGCACCACCTGCACATCCATTTTTGTATGCAACAACTTAACAGCTGGGATGTAATTCTGGCGAAGAGATTTTCATGTGACATATTCAAAAATATACTAGACATAATGTAGGTCATTAGCATACTCTACCATCAACTACACATTATTAGAGACCAAATAATATTGGGCAAATAAATAATAGTAACAAAAAATAATGATAGTAACGTTGAAAATTAAAATAATGGTTTTACACTTGATCATTACTGGAGATATCTATATTGTTACTAAACGTGTTGTTAGTGCGAGCGAGTATCTTCAGTTTTAAAATCTCTAAAATTAGTTGCTTCCTTTTCAAACAAATTTTGCATGTTTGTGTCTACAGGTAAGATACCAAAGAGCAGGAGGTATATTGAAAGTTAACACCTTTTAAAATCTTTCAAATCTGGTTTGTAAAGGACAAGGTTGAGAAAACAAAAATTGTGTAAGGAGAAATAGAAACTCAATTCCAAATTCACACATCAATACAGAAAAATACATTTCAACGTCACATTATATCGTCCGGTTCATACAACCCTCCCACCGGTTTTTTGAACAAGAATAGATGTTTATTTCTTGTTCCTTGTTTAGGATTGGCTTCCCGGTTCCTTCTAAAGTTTTTTCATTCACTTTCACTCCTAGCAGGGGCCTAATGGGGGTGCAAAGTCTTAGTGGCATTATCACCTTGCTTGGGGTGAATTGATTAAAAATAAAATTCTGTGATGAGGCCAGAGGGAAAAATGTTATTTGATTTTCCAAATGAATGTGCTCTCTTCATTCCCAAATGAGCGATTCAGTCGACAATCAAATTCCTTTGAGGAAAGGTTATAGCCAATGTATAACAGCGTACATGGAATCGGGAAACAAAAAACCTATACGTATTAATGAATAATGAAATATAATTTACTGTATTAGTTTCTGCGAATCGGAATAAATTGTCGATTATCATATTCACTGCTTTTTGAAACAGCTTTTCTTTCATTTCTTTTTTCTTTCATAAACGTCATACTTATATGTGTACATATATTATGTGCAATCTATCTATCTATCTATCTATCTATCTCTTTTTTTTAATAAGCATTTCACCCCAGGCAAGGCTTGGAAGCCACTAGCACGCAAGGGGTTACATAGGATTTGGAGTGATAGAGGAAAGGATGAAGAGAACTGGAGATGTCTATTGACATTACATTTGAATAGTTAGAGATTCTATCTATCTATCTATCTATCTATCTATCTATCTATATTATGTTGAAACCCAACATATATTGTTCATAGAAATGAAGGGATTCCATTAAGATTTTACAACGTCACCTGATTAATTTGCAAAATATTGACTTTCATAATAAAATCTGTCTTGATTTAAAAATATTGATAATCACTTATTTTGGAGATGTTATCTTTTATGTTACAAATAAAATAAGTGCAACAGAAATGTTTATTTGAAAATAATCTCAAAAGTTTACGACCGTAGAAACATATTTTGTATTAGCCCAATATACCATGAACTCGAATGAATTATTATATTTTTATTAATTAATATATGAATTACTGCTGAGAAGGTAAGTATTAATTTATTTTAAAAAATTAATCAAAAATGGAACAAAATTGAATTACAATTTTTTTATTAAGATTAACGCTATAAAAATGTCAATTCAAATATATGTGAAGCAAAACTCCATCATTAAAATTAATCAAAACTGAAATGAAAGAAATAATTTAATATTTTTCTAGCATTAGTTTGAACATTTTTTTAAAGTTTACTTTCCAAGAAATATTTGTGAGTGAAGATCATGAGTAACGTGAATTTGAAATAGTCATGTGTGTATGGTTTCGGTTTCACAGCTAATAGAAATAGGCGCTTGAAATGTTGATATATTTAGTCAAATTTTTAATCATTTCACCCCAAGCAAAGCGGGAATGCCACTAGTACGCGAGTGGGGTGGGGTGGGTACAAAGAGTGAAGGAGTGAGAAAAGACTGGGTCCAGAGGAGACCGTGGAAAGGTTAAAAGCTGAACGTGGTTCAAGGAAATAGAAGATGGCATGTATTACTATATTGATGCGTAAAGGGAAAACAGGCTAAAAAAGTTCACCTTTTAAATTTCAAAATACTAAGAGAAAGAATGACTCGGTGCAGAAATTTATAATAAAAAATAATAAATAAATAACAAAGGGTTTTAACTGAATTATAAATATAGCAATGAAGAAGGTAAGTTACTTATAGAGAATTGCTATTTTTGGAATAATTAAATGATTATAGAACAATCAAGTGATAAATATTTTGATACTTTTACTAGAAGCAGTAAACATAAAAATGAAATGTTTTTAGGTTGCCATAAAAATAACCGAACATGATATCCTAATTAATTCTAGATTAACTCTAAATTATATGATTGCGTCAGACGTTGAAAATTAAAATAATGGTTTTCCACTTGATCATTACTGGAAATATTCAATGAACAGAAAGAAAACCAGTGTATTATAACTGAATGTCTTGGGAAGTAGGAAGATTGTGTTAATGTTAAGGCTGGAGTTTTCCATAGAATTAAAGAAGAAAACAAAATTTAAAAAAATATTACTCAAAAAACAAAAAAATGAAAATAAAAGAAAAAAAATCAGAAATATGTGCAAATTCCAAAGAACTTTAATGTAAAATAATTCAAAAATGGCATTAAAATTGTTGAGTTAATTTAATTTAACTTGAAAATCTGAACAAGAATACATATATTTCAGCATATAAGTTTAATATTTACAACATGAAATATGAGTATAAATTTGAACAAAGACATTTATATAATATAAAAGGTATATTTTAAAAAAGATTAAGCAAAATGTCTACAGTGTTATTTTTCACGGTGCGGTATAGACATTTGGAAAACTTTGTTCGTTTGCATTCATTCAGCAGTAAAATAATTTTGGCCTCTGACATTATAGTTTGTGATGTTGGTTCTGTCTGCGTCTGTTCCTGTTCACTAACAATTTCGAAAAGTTCTGAAAATTGAAATATTTCATCAGAAAAACAATCTTTAAAAATTATTTCATTATTTACATTATTCGGAATTTCTGTCAGTTTAATACTAAACGTTAAATCACACCCACAATACTTGGCAAAAATGATGTCAGAATATTATGTACAATTTGGTCTTGTCTTTGCTTCTCTTAATGCAACAAATCTTTCAATAAATATTTGAACTCTACTAATGCCTTCAGCTTGTGTTGTTTCTTAAAATAAATTTGTTATGTCCTTGAGGACACATGGCACAGTGGATAAAGGCGTTGGTTAGATCCAGAGTGTGAGTTCAATACCCGGTTAAGGCAGTGGAGAACTTTCAGAGGGAAATTAACAGGAGATAACTGATAACTAACATCCATCAAACATCGCACGTGTAACTAGAACAGTCTACCCCAGTGAGCGAAATAAAGGGTTCAGTTCGACATTCCAACCACCTGAAGAAGGCCGGAGCGTACAACGGCCGAAACGTTGGAATAAATATGGCGAAAAATATGAGGACAATAGTCCGAATAATGTAAATAATGTACATAATACCTCATCTCAGAAATATAGACAGAGAAAATTATTTCAGTATGTCATTCTTGCTTCATTCAGTTATGTTGGGAAGAAAAATAAACTTTTCTTGGATGCGTTTCTATGCATCTAAACAACATTTAAGAACAGATGAAAATTAGTCAATTTTCACCAAAAAAATAAACCTCTGCTTTTATTTGTTTTTGTTCACCACTGCAGTAACGAGGTATTGAAAGATGAGGACAACAGTTCGAACAATGTAAATAATTACAACTCTTATCTGAAACATTCTCGCATTACTGACCACTAAAATATTGAATGTTTATGCCATTGTTATTTAAAAAAATGAAGACTAATTTAGATAATTTCTGATCCAGCGTGAAAAACGATTGCTAGGAATTGTTTAACAAGATCAAAATGTAAAACAAACAAAAAAAGCGTAGAATCCGATGCATAATATTTCTCCTAGAGTCAAGGGATATCAAGAAGTGCATCGGCGATTTGACTTCAGCAACAATCACAGATATAACCTCTGAACCCATGAGATCAATTACTTACCTACCTCTCCATAGCTAACTGAAAATAGGGCAGACGTCTGCCAAATATCTTCTTGTCATACTTACCAGTTCAGCAAGAAATATGGCATATTGAATCAATAGCTGCCATTATTTGGTGAACATATCATTTCTTGTAACGAACAGTAATGTTACAAATGTAAAGAACTTGTATAACACTATTCTTCGAAGAACATCTTTTTAATATTGGATTTCACTTACACACTGCTTCACTCTCGCCAGAATCTATCTTACATATTTTTAAGTCTCCCGTTCGTCTATGCATTGCATATTGTTGACACATCTGGTCCGTTGCTCTTGCCATATATTTAGAGATGTTTTGTAAAATCCAAAGAAGAATCTGCAATGTTATTTGTCCTGGCCTGGCATGTCGGCTTCAGTCAAATTACCATCGCCGCAACGTAGCTTCTTCGTGCCTTTTCTATAAATACTTTCATGTCAATTGTTCTGAAAAGACTTTCCTCTATGGTACCTAGACTTTATGAATTTAAGCTCAGTACTAGACTGACGGCAAGGTTTCATCATTTTACAGTTGAATTGGCTAGATGTACCCGTAAGTTCTATCATAATGATGATGATGATCATCCTCTTGACTTTTGTAATCGTGCGGGGGCATCCGAATGCAGAAACCACACTGAATATCCTCCACAACGATCTATCAACAGCAGCCATCAGCAGTTCTAGTGTAATTATACTTGTCCATTGTTTTACATTGTCCAACAAGTTTTTTTCTCCATTTGACAATGGTGAGAAGAGGTTCCTGGTGTGCCACAAAACTTTCAACCCTTTTCCACACACACTCATTAGTTTTATGTTCCCAATAGAAGATGCCAAGGAGTTTTCACATGCATTTTTTCTCAAAAGCTTGGATCCTTCTCTCTTTTTCTGCCAATAATAGTGTCTCACATTTCTCATTTGTGGAACTCACTTCAGGCTTATTGCTTGCCAGTCAACTTCCATCTTCAAAAGTTTTATATGAAATGTCAATCGTTATTTTGTGTCTTCTTAATTCCTGTTCTTTTATTGTTCTCTGCCCTTAATTGTGTTTTTTTTTTTTTTTTTTTTTTTTTGCTTCTCATATTATCACACTCAGTAACCCCTTGCATTTTAGTGGCATTATTGTCTGGTTTAGAGTGAAATGATTAAAAAACAAAAATCAAAAACATTGAAAAGTACAATGACAACGTTGAAACTTTTATCCAATTGTGCTACAGATTTCTTAAATGAACCATCATTTTTAGATTGGCACAAATATGGGCCATGATGGATTCAGTAATTTCATAGGTTTTCAGTTATTTCTTGAGATTAAAGATAGAGATCACACTTTAAAAATACCACCCAAAAATGTTTCAAAGAAATCTTTATCATTAGTAACTTGTAACACTAAATAACCTAAAAAGACATGGCAAGGTCTCTAATAGTCGACGCAATTGATTCATATCTATTGCAGCTCATGTATTATGTACTGATTTTTTTTTTCAATTATTGGGTTGAATAGTATTGACACACACCTTCATAAATCTTACGAGCTACGCTCGTCCCACAGGTTCCCAATTGGAGTGCACCCAGGAGAAATTGCTGACCAACTTATAATCTAAATGTTATGGTTCTTATTGGCTGATGTAGCATTGACTTGTCGGAACTTTCAGTTTGCACCTGCAATTTCTTCTGTATAAGGATTCGAGGCATTGGATAAAAGATTTTGATATCTAAAAGCATTAACTCAATCGATTAACTCAATTTCTTTACTTTTATCCGAATGAAGATATTTTTAATCCTGATTAATTCTTAATCTGTTCTCGTCAAGCTGCCAATTGTATCTTCTTAGTTTATATAAATAGAAGTTTAGCATTCATACAACAAAACATTCTATGTACGAATCTTTAAAACTATATCAGACATCTGGGGGATAAACTTAGCTCATATTGTTTGTGGGTTATATTCTTTTTCTCTTGCAAACATCGAAGGTAAAATGGCATAGAATATTCTCAAAATTTTCAGTTTAACAAATATGAAAACACAGAGTTCTTCCGTATTTATAAAAGGGAAGAGTAATGATTTTTCCATTCAATAACTTATTGGCTCTCTCTTTAGTGCAGTTAAATAGAAACCGCTTCACAGTGCTCTCCACCAGTTGATCAGCTTGCTATTACTGCATTTCATTGTGTGACACCAGTTACGAGCGATTTAATAAGGTCACCTAATTTCATAAATTTATTTTACAGAATCGCCTTCAGCATAAGTGAGCATTTAATTTCTAACTCATACTTTATTGATTCTTAGACAAAAATCACATGTCGGTGCGATACACTTACCGTCTAACAAGATTTTTCCATTTTTATCTCCATTCCGTTGTAACATGAGGATATAAAATATATTTGATATTCTACTGACCTTCAGGATTAATATCGTCTGTTCGATTTCCGTTGGAAATTGCTGTTAATTCACTATATTCGTCATTAAATTGATTGAATGTATTTAGCTTTTCAATCAATGTTTCATTATTAGAATGTCAGAATTATTTGAAATAAGTGAAACGATTGATGTTTATTCTCGTTCTACATTTTATGTGTGCGTGTGTATAGGTTTGTGCACATGCGTGTGCGTGTGTGTGTGCGGTGATGGTGGATATGATGACTGTTATCTGTGTGTGCGCTTATGTGCTTGCGTCTGCATTTTGAGTCAAAAGATTTGAAAAAACATCTACACTCGCCAATTACTGCACCAACGGAATAAAACACAACCCTTAATTACTGACGAGTATATAAAGAGTTTTGATTCATCTTTATATTTTTGTATAGTTTTTTTAACGTCTGAATCGGTGTATATTTCGTGGAATGAGAAATTGAGGCCAGTTGCTTTTTAAAATGTCGTTCACATAAAATAACCTATTCACAAAATATAGAAATGAAACATTTTTGATGGAAATGTTCAGAACCTGTCGTACAATATCTAAGAGCGAGTGACAATTAAATCTCGGAATGAACGCAGCGTGTCGATGTGATAATGAGGAAGGCAAGCATTTGTACTGTAGCATACCCGAACACGTTCCAGTTTAGAATTTCTTGAGACACAAACCAGACGAGTTATTCGTTGCCGAACAGTAGAGGAAGTTATACGTGTTTATGTTATACTTTTTGACGGAAAAAAAAAGGTGAAAGAAAATCAGGAACAGCAGATTGACATAAAGTTTTGCTTGAAGATTGGTAAAAGTGCTAGTGAAACGTCAACTCTGTTAAAAATGGCTTTTGAAGAAATCAAAGGCTTTTGTGCAGTACTAGATGTTCAACGAAGGGCGAGTTGTGCACTATGAAGCCAGAAGTGGATAACCAAAAAGACAAAGGACCGATGAAAATGTGAAGAAAGTGCAATCTCTGGGGCATTCAAATCGATAGAAGAACTGATTTTGAAAAGGGAAGCAGTGAAGCAGATTTTGAAAGAGATTTTCAGAATGAGAAATGAAGCGTTAAGAAATCCATTGAAGCGCCAACCACTTTATTCTTCAGTCTCAGTCCTCCATTTAATTTTTGGTCTATTTCCAAAAATGCCCTGAAAAGACAATGATTTGCTGATATCACTGACATCTAACATGTGTCTTACTGAAAGGGAATTCTTTCATTGGAACTTGTTTGCCCGGGAAAAGATGTTATAAGCTTCAAATGAAGTATATTTTGAAGATAACAACAGTCAATAGTGATCAGGTAGGTAGATTTTATTTTCACAGGGTCATTACGGAAATTTTATTATCACACATCATATTCTATACAATCGTCATCATAATGAACATTATTATTATTAATTTGGACTCATTAAGTGTCTTAACCAAAAGTATCTGTTGGCTTTCAAGAGTGTTTAAGTGACACTAAATTTTCTCAATATATTAGCGTTGACCTTATGATTGTTGATCATTTTAATAATGTCGTCATTTGGCAACTAACCAAACAACCAACATAAAAGAACTCTTTCATGACATTAATCTATATAATATCCTACAATCTCTTAATAAATCAAGCTGTATTCCAAAATATAACTTCAACAAAACTACAGCATAAAAAACACACCACCGTCTCTTGTGATTATGTCAACAGAAAAATGTACATACACAAAAGCCGAATATCATCTACCATGTATTTAATAGTGAAAGCAGAATAACATATATAATATTTTAATTATTTTAAAGCTTGGAAGAAAATTAAATTTCAGCCTTAAATTTCTCCCATAATGAGTTGATATGCCGTTAAACAAAACAAACAAATAAAATCATGCTCAAAACGCAATTGTTGGATATACCTACTCAGATTAGCTCTAAACCATGCTTCTTTGAAGGAGACTGAACGCAATGTCAATTTTTATATATATACAGACTGTTTCGCTGTATCACAGCTCATCAGTGCGGCTAGATATCCGGTTGCCTCGAGCTAGGATCGAAACCGGACTGAATTGGTATCAGGCGGATATTCTACCACTAAGCTGTCGGCGCACGGTCGGGATGAAGGTTGATTTTTAGCGTATTTATTTTTGGAAACACGCCCAGTGACCGACAGTGACTCAATTCGGCTTGCGAAGAGTCTCGCTATATAGCTATAATAGTCACTGTTTACAAACCAATACCTCAGCCCGAGAGTGCTCAACTGGAATTAAATTTAATTCAGGAGCTAATATAATGTCATCCACAGACAGACTGTTTCGCTGTATTATATATATATAATTATTTATTTAAAAATATGATTCCAACTCGCTACATAAGAGGTCTCATGTTTCAAAAAATATTTGAATTAACTTGAGTTAAAGTAGGCTCTGTTCCATCTTCAAGCGAAATTTTTTTGGGAATGACTTATTTCTGAAATTTACGAGTTTTAATAGTATAGACAGAAATGAAATAAAAAATTTCCATATTAAAATCAAGGGCGGATTGTTTAGAATAGGCAGGGGTGGGGTGTTAATAATTTGTATCAGTATAGAGTTACTTTCATAGATGCCGGGTCAGGGTAAGGTGGATGTGGTTAAATTTACGACGGAGGAAGTTTTCGCATAGTCTGGCTTGAGCGTCTACGGAGATTTATTTATTTATTTTTATTTTATTTTTTTATTATATCACTTTATGAAAAGGATTTGTGTATATAAAAAGGCCGTAACGTTTGTTTTTTTGACGACTTCATAAAGAGTTATCATTTTTTGTAGGGTATTAAAACTATTTATATGGGCTATGGATTTTAAAATTTATTTTATTGTATGCGTGTTTTTAGCTAGTTATTCAGAGCGTAAGTTCGGTTGTGTCGGCAGAAAACCGTTAATTCTTGCCGGTTGTTTAGTAGGTTTTTATTGTTTAGAAGCTTAATAATGTGTAGTTTCTCATGGAGGCACAAAGGGCATGGGTCATCCCAAGTTTTGCAAGTTCTAGTCCTGTTAATAATTTTCCATTTTACTTTAGGTGTTCTATTTTTTTCTTTCAGGTGCCAAAAATATTTAGATAGAGAGGTCTGATGTCTTAAGTTTATGTTGTTGAAGGAGCATTTATGCTGCCTCCATCTGGTTTTAAAAGCATTTTTCGTGGACCCAATGTATATCATATTATTGTTAGGGTTCTCTGTGGATGATATAGTGCATTGGTATACCACAGATTTGATGCAGCACATATTTTCTAATGGGCAGTCTACCGGGTTTCTACAATCGCATAATTTTTCCCTATTATTATCTGATTTAAGTGTAGAATTATTAAAACTATTCAGGTATGGGGGTTTGTTCAGGATTTTATTATTGTGTCTTCTTATTATACCTTCTAGATTTTCAGTGCAGCTGTAACTCAATTTAAGTGTGTTCTTATTGAATATATTACTAAGCCTACTTTTGGTGGGGAAGTGTTTATCGATTAGAGCTAAGAACTTCTGTCCTAGTTTAATACTAACCATTTGGATGAACGGAGGTGTATACCAAATGATGTTTCTTTTCCTGTTTTTTTCCTTTGGTTATTGCAATTGTCCCTATATTTAATGTTAGCATTTTTATAACCACTACTTTTTAGGGCACTGTTATAGAAGTCGTTATGTTGGTGGAATATTTCTTTGTTAGCTGAGTTACTGTTAATTCTATTTTCTATTGATGAGGGTATATGTTTAATTGTGGATGGAGGGTGGTTTGATTTCGGGTGTATATATAAGGGGTTAACATTTGGTTTTCTATAAGGTTGGTACGTTTTGTTCGGTAAGTCTAGGGTTACGTCGAGGAAGTTTACCATTTTCAATTTAGAAGAGACTGTTATCTTTAAGTTTAGATTTTTAAATTCATTAAAATAATTTTTCTGATCTTCTCTATCTTAAAGCTAGTGGAACTCCTCACCACCATGAGACCGTCATCTCTATACAGTCCGATGTCCTGGATATCAATCTCGCGGTGTGCCGTTAGGTTGTACAATATTAAAAGACCAACCAGGTCAGAAGACTCTGCAGAGTCTAGTGATCCCATTGTGATGTCAAACAGGTCGTTATTGTTTTTTATTCATTGCTACCCATTATGAATGAGGACGGATTTTTTTGCGCTGAGGATAATGTCGGTTTCTTCCTTTGTCAGGTTAGAATATACAGCAGCAAAGTCCAGGGCAGTCGTAAAAAGATCCTTCGAAATTGATGGGTAGTAGTCCACGATATCGAATAAGTTTTGCTGATCTTTCCTATATCGGGTCGGGTAGGGTTAATTATCCTAGTGGTCGGGTTTTCCAGAAAGTCAGGCTTATGGTCCTTAAGGGTTACGTAACATTCCTTTTCTGCAAGTTTGCCTACTCTATCGCTAATTTTAAATTTATCAGTTATTTTTTTACTTGCTCTGTTTATGCTGTCAACCATGTTTATGTTGTTGTTGCAAGCTTTTTTATAAGTCTTTGTTAAGTTTTTTTTAATTAAGTTTTTGTAGTCATCAACAGCCAATTTGTAGAAGTTGCCGGTTTTGTCCGACTTAACTAATATTTTGTCACAATCATTAATGCTTTTAACTATTTGGTCTAGCTGTTTTTGGAAGTGGTTTTTCTTATTTTGAAAGATGTTGTTGATAAGGTTGAGTAGGTCTTTTTCAAATTCGTATAGTTGTTTGTTGAATGGTGCGACTTTTTTACTTTTAAAGCCGTAAACTTCGCGTTCTTTATCGGTTGAGTTATTCCCACGAAAGTAGAAGTATGCCTTCCATCTCATCCTTCTGATTAATTCCTCTGTTTTTTGCAAAAGTTTAATGAAATAATTCCGTTTGTTTGTATGTGGAATGTTTTTCAGAGAAATCCCGAAATTAACTTTTTCCATATTTTTAAAGAAGTTGTTTTTAAAAATAAATAAAGGTTTAGAGTGCTCGACCTTAATTCGGGAGCCAATATGTGTGAAAATATTGTAGAAAATAGGAAAGAAACTGGTTTGGTAAATAATCCAAAGTTCCTTAGTAGTTTTGTAATTATTTTTAAAAAATAGTGCTCGATACGAAAGTAGAGCATAAATATAATTATTTATTTAAAAATATGATTCCAACACGCTACATAAGAGGTCTCATCTTTCAAAACAAGAGCCGAAAACTTCAAAATAATATTTGAATTAACTTGAGTTAAAGTAGGCTCTGTTCCATCTTCAAGCGAAATTTTTTGGGGAATGACTTATTTCTGAAATTTACGAGTTTTAATAGTATGGTCAGAATTGAAATCAAAAATTTCCATGGTAACATCAAGGGCGGATTGTTTAGAATCGGCAGGGGTGGGGTGTTAATAATTTGTATCAGTATAGAGTTACTTTCATAGATGCCGGATCACGGTAAGGGGGGGGGGCTAAATTTACGACGGAGGAAGTTTTCGCATAGTCTGGCTTGAGCGTTTACGGAGATTTATTTATTTATTTTTATTTTATTCTTTTATTATATCTCTTTATGAAAGGGATTTGTGTATATGAAAAGGCCGTAACGTTTGTTATTTGACGACTTCATAAAGGGTTATCAATTTTTGTAGGTTATTAAAACTATGTATATGGGCTATGGATTTTAAAATTTATTTTTTTGTATGCGTGTTTTTAGCGAGTTATTCAGAGCGTAAGTTCGGTTGTGTCGGCAGAAAACCGTTAATTCTTGCCGGTTGTTTAATAGGTTTTTATTGTTTAGAAGTTTAATAATGTGTAGTTTCTCATGGAGGCACAAAGGGCATGGGTCATCCCAAGTTTTGCAAGTTCTAGTCCTGTTAATGATTTTCCATTTTACTTTAGGGGTCCTATTTTTTTCTTTCAGGTGCCAAAAATATTTAGATAGAGAGGTCTGATGTCTAAAGTTTATGTTGTTGAAGGAGCATTTATGCTGCCTCCATCTGGTTTTAAAGGCATTTTTCGTGGACCCAATGTAGACTGCCCATTAGAAAATAAGTGCTGCATCAAATCTGTGGTATACCAAAATGCACTATATCATCCACGGAGAACCCTACATTGGGGACATATAGGGACATTATTAAGCTTCTAAACAATAAAAACCTACTAAACAACCGGCAAGAATTAACGGTTTTCTGCCGACACAACCGAACTTACGCTCTGAATAACTCGCTAAAAACACGCATACAATAAAATAAATTTTAAAATCCATAGCCCATATAGTTTTAATAACCTACAAAAATTGATAACCCTTTATGAAGTCGTCAAATAACAAACGTTACGGCCTTTTCATATACACAAATCCCTTTCATAAAGAGATATAATAAAAGAATAAAATAAAAATAAATAAATAAATCTCCGTAAACGCTCAAGCCAGAAACTATGCGAAAACTTCCTCCGTCGTAAATTTAGCCACCCCCACCTTTACCTGACCCGGCATCTATGAAAGTAACTCTATACTGATACAAATTATTAACACCCCACCCCTGCCGATTCTAAACAATCCGCCCTTGATGTTACCATGGAAATTTTTGATTTCAATTCTGACCATACTATTAAAACTCGTAAATTTCAGAAATAAGTTCATTCCCAAAAAATTTCGCTTGAAGATGGAACAGAGCCTACTTTAACTCAAGTTAATTCAAATATTATTTTGAAGTTTTCGGCTCTTGTTTTGAAAGATGAGACCTCTTATGTAGCGTGTTGGAATCATATTTTTAAATAAATAATTATATATATTTATATATATATATATATATATATATATATATATATATATATATATATATATATAATTGGTTGGATTTATGTGAGTTTGTACCGCGCATATAATATATAAATAATTATATATATATATTTATTTATATTTATGCACGCACGCACACACACACACACACACACACACACACGCACACACACACACACACATATATATAAATATATATATATATATATATAGAGAGAGAGAGAGAGACAGACAGACAGAGAGACAGACAGAGACAGAAAGACAGGAATCGGTGATACCTTTTATTAAAAAATGTATGTAAACTTGTTCCGCAAAACTCATGATACAGTAATTATCTTGATTTCAGTAGGAGTTAAGCAAACGACATAATTTCAACTATGCAAGTGAACGTTCTTGTAAACAGAAAAATATGGTAGTTTGGGGTTTGAACTTCTGGAAAATCACCCTCTTAATGCAGTCATAGAAGGAGACAGCGGGCAGTAAGTATTCTGACGCGTTACACGATAAAAATGCAAGAAATTGAGAAAATCTATTAATATCAGCAGCATTTGTGAGAAATAGAGAAATAATGAAATTGACAGCCATGATCATAATCATTAGAGAACTGATAAATAATACATACACCCCTT
Organism: Acanthosepion lycidas; assembly: GCA_963932145.1. NCBI lineage: Eukaryota > Metazoa > Mollusca > Cephalopoda > Sepiida > Sepiidae > Acanthosepion > Acanthosepion lycidas. Next base: position 53,399,258 of record OZ010598.1, on the reverse strand, counting down.
CATCCAGTTATAAAGCTTAGTTCAACTTGTCACATGGTTACTCGCAGTAGTACAACACTTAGCGAAGATAGAACTCAGCTTGTTAACTAACTTATTCCAATAAAGACTCCGCAAATATCATCACTAAATCAACAAAATTCTGATTCGATATAAGGGGAGATAATGAAAAATTATCAACCTGACTCACTCCCCCAAATTTAACAAAATAACAACATAAGTTTATCCTTTTTGGGAGGGCTCCTTGGTCGGGCCGACGGCATTTCAGCACCCCCTTGTAAAACTGATATGAAGATTCCAAAGTTTATCGAAATTCTCACTGATTCTTGCTTATAATTAAGAACCAGAGATGCTTTCCACGGCCCCATCCTTCCTCGTTCGAATGTTACGTTTTTTTCTATCTAGGATCAGAGTGTAGTATCTGTCAAATACCTGGTTCTTCTGAAAAGAAATAAGTTGATATTTCTGACTGGAAAAATACATAATAATAGTAAGTGAAAAAAAAAAAAAAAAGAAAGGAAAATGCAAGAAATAAGGGGGAGAAGGTAAAAGATGGAGGTATTGTAGCGAGTAAGAAAATTGAAGAAAAAAAGAAAACAAGTTTAAAGGAAAGAATTATGTGTGTGAAAAGCGAAAGTAAATGAGAACGAACGAGAGACGACAGGTGACACATGTGTAGACAAAGAGAAAAAAGCTTGTTGGATAGATACCAAGAGACGATCGACGAAAGATTGTAATTCAGCTAGAGAGGAAAAGTAAAAATGGTGATCCATTAAAATCCTTCATGGAAAGGCAAAGCAAAAGAAAGATGGAGGAAGCCGTAGAAAGTAAATGTTTATTCTTTAATTATTTTAACGCTGGTCAATGAATCTTAGAAAGGATAAGGGAGAATATGAGAAAATACAGAGAAGGGGTGAAAAAAGAAATAAGAAAATGATGAACTGTGCTAGTTACCCACCCCACATGTTCAGCTAATATGTTTATGTTTATAACGTCTTCTATCTTCACTGCCATTCATTTTTTTCTCATTTTAATTATTATTTATAATATATATTAATTAATATAAAATTAATATATCCCATTATTATTATCATTGTTTTAACATGGCAGTCCTGCAACAAAGAGTATATACATATTAAGATATCATTGTTTTTTTTAATTCCTATCTAGCAAATGTTACGCATTTTTCTTGAAATTCTATGACATTTCAAAATAACTGTTTGAGTACCGTTGTTGTTGAAGATGTTCGTTTTTTACCTTGTAAAATTTTTTGTATTTTAAACATTTAAATGTTTTTATTTTTGTATTATTTTATATTTACAAAAATCATTATCTGAAGATTGAGTTGTTGAAATTAACGTGAGAAACAATTCATAAATAGATTTTATATCAGCAGGTGCGCACACATATAATTGCACGTGCAATTTACATATAACGCATAGGCGCAAGTACACAAGTGCGCGCACGGACAAACGTATACATATATGAGTTATTACCGATCTCTTTCTCTCTCATTATATATATATATATATGTGTGTGTGTGTGTGTGTGTGTGTGCGTGTGTGTGTGTGTGCTTGCTTATTGGTGTGTGTTTCCATATATGATAGAGATATAACTGATATATATATGCATAAACAATATATATATGCATATATATATATATATATATATATATATATGTATTCATATGTAAAATATCTGCACACATATACACACCCACATACTTATGCACGCAAGTGAATTCAAAATTACTGTTATTGATTTACACGATGTGTGTGTGATTATTTAAATCTGTGTTTTTATATAATGTGCAATCTCTCACACACACACACACACACACACACACATATATATATATATATATATATATATATATATATATATATATATATATATATATAATTATGAACCATTTAGGGCGCTATATGTTGGAGTATTTTACATTGTTCAAGCTGTGACATTTCTTTGACGCTCAAAACAATGCGTTAAGAGCGCACGAGCCGTGGCGATAAACCCTTTTACAGAAGGCGATGAAGCTGTAAACACACTTCTTTGAAATGTCAGTACCTTATCATATTCTAGAAGATGACCACTGCCATTGTTAAGGGATTTTCTTTTCTGTTGAAGAAGATTACTGAAATGTGTAAACAAGTGAGAGAACAAAGTTTGTCATTATAAAAAACAGAATTATTCAGTAGAAAGCCAATAGCATACAGACATATACACAAAATTATATACAGATACAATCAAGTTTCCATTTATAAATGCATACTTTTTTATTTTTGGTAACACGCGCGCATACGCACCTAAATGGGAATGTGTCTCGTAATAATTATAAAGACTGTATAGCCTATAACAAGTTTGGTTCTCGTGACTACTAGTGGCTCTTTAACAGTGTGTTAAATAAGAGTCCGTTTTCTTTCCCTCCACTCAATTTGAGGTCATAATAGCTTCTAATAAAACACAGAATATTTTGATGGTAAATTCTCTTCAAATTCTGCTCCTGGCTCATCTGGGGTATTTTTGACTGACTTTACACTTAGAACTGAGTCTCTATTGAGTGATATGCATATAACTCCGTCCATTGTTTCTGCTATCATCTCTACACTAGAACCTCACAAAGCATATGAAACTTGATGGTATCTCTGAAAATACTCATGAAGAAATATACTCCTGAACTGGTTCATGTTCTCCATAGACTCTACAGTACATTCTTTGCTGCTTCTTGCTTTCCTGTTAGTTGGAAATCCTCATTTGTAGTTCCAGTCTTTAAGAACTTAGATGATCCGTCTGATACTTTTAACCCTCGGCGCATTAACCTTCTACCACTTTTGGCAAATCACTAGATGCTCTAATCAACTCTGAATTGGTTAAGCAAGGTTTTCTTTCTGATAAGCAATATGGCTTCTCTAGGTCAACTGCTGATATATTATAAATTATTGTTATAAGAGTCTGTCAATTTTTAAATAAGAATGGTGAAGCTGGAGCCGTTTCTTTGAATATCCCGATGGCATTTGACAGAGTTTGGCATTCTGGTCTTCTCCACAAATTATAAGGTTATGGTATTTCTGGTTGAATTTTTGAACTGATTCAGTCTTTCTTATCAAATCACGAAATGAAAGTTGTCTTGAATGGACACTCTGCTAGATTTTTTATTTTGCATGGATGCAATAAAATTGGCAGCTGATCTAAAAAAATGACCCACAATCTATTTTTAACAGGAGTAAGAAAGGCTTGTTAATTTTAATGCCTCTAAAACGAAATTGCTCTCTTTTAATCATCTGAGAACCTTTTTTGCCTTCTACCAACATGGCTGATGCTAACCTCCAGGAGAGGGATTCATTGCGCCTTCTTGGGATAACGTTTTCAGCCGACATGAAGTGGAAAGATTTTATTGATTCAGTTACTGGGTCTGTTGTTATGAATGGTTCACTGTGTCGTGTTAGATAATTTTTCTCTCCAGAATCTATCTTACACATTTATCAGTCTACCATTCGTCTGTGCTTTGAATGTTGCTACCACATATGATCTGATGCTTCTGCTATGTATTTCGAGATTCTTAATAAAATAACCTAGAAAAATCTGAAATGTTATTGGTCCTGGCCTGACATTACGGCTTCAGCCACATTCCCACCGCCGTAACGAAGCGTCTATGTGCCTTTTCTATGAATACGTTCATGGTAATTGTTCTGATGAACTTTCCTCTAATATCCTTAGATTACATGAATTTAAGCGCAGTACTAGATTGGCGGCAAGGTCTCATCATTTTACGCTTGAAATGGCTGCTAGATGAAACCGCAGGTTCTATCTTAACATTTTCTTCTATCATATTTCCCGATTGTAGAAAGCTTGTCCGGCTTCTTGCTTTTCAGTCAAATTTGATCTGTAATTTAAAATTTAAATGAAATATCAATCGTGTCCTGTTATCTTATTGTTCTCTCTCCTTAAAAGTGTTTTTACTCATATTCTCTCATACTGAGTAATCCTTTGCATCTTAGTGGTTTATTGGCTTACTTGGAGTGAAAGGATTAAAAAATATATGTAAATCTATATTTTATAAATTCAAATTTATGAACATGTGACATTGGAAGACATGCAAAGAAACACAATGCATATCTACAAGACACAACCATTTGGTAATGATGTATGAGAACCGGAAGTACACAGCAGATATTGAACAAATTATTTTCTCCACAGAATGCAGAAAAATGATCGTAACATTAAATAGATATACAAACTTAAACAAAAAATTTTCGTTGGTCTCTCTCTCTTTCTCTCTCTCTCTCTCTCTCTTACACAGACACTCAAACACACATATAGGACATTGAGGGTAGGTGCTAATAAAACCGGGCTCAGTGTATAATAAGCTATAATTCATATTAATAATATTTACATTATTTTCCTTACCGGTATCACAACTAATGCACAATGTAATTGTCAGATACGGCTAGAGAACTGACTGTTGCATAACATGTTGTATTTATACAAAAAAGTAAACACATACCCACAGGTAAATGTACATTCATACACTTCTATTCATATATATATTCCGTATATTTTGGCAACATGTTTTCATTTCGACATGTCTAATCAAACAATTTAGAAATGTTATGCTTACTTTTCTTCAATAAGATCCTTTTATAATCACATATCAGCTTTTTTGTTACATGATTAAAGACAGCGAGAAAGATGTTGTGGTTATATTTATTCATTTTTAGTTTTTCCGAGTACTTGGATAAAAATACTGTTTAATTAAAAAACGGAGCTTCTACTCGATATGAGTATCCCTAAAAAATAACGTTTAAACAAAATAAATTACAGACACACACGCGCGCGCGCACACACACACACGCGCGCGCACACACACACGCGCGCGCGCATATACATGTGTGTGTCTGTGTGTGCACGTGTGTGTGTGTGTATGTGAGAGCCCATCAAAATATCTAGATCCTAAGAAGCATTTATTTCGCGCAACAAACATTTATTTCTTAAAGATAATATAATTCTTTGTTAATGCATCAATTCCATGGCGAATATTAAGATTCTCTATTCGAAAATTTCAGATAAACATTTGTCATTTGTAACCTCAATTTCTGTTTCCAATACGGAAACACTATCAATAAGTCACATCCAACATACACAACAATGCTCCGAAATGACCAACCATTCTCTCGAAGGGCCACAACCTTTTAAACGGCTCTAGTTCAGCAAATATCTTCATATATATATATATATATAAAATCAAGATTTAGAAATATATTTACATATAAGATGGAGAGTAATGAATAACTTCATTTGTTCTTTTTAAAACATTGTTTAATACAGTGTTTTTACAGTTTAAATACTCATCTTGAACTCAAATGCTATTGCTACCAAAACGTTTTTCATCATTTTTGAGCAAGAGATATATGTAGTGAATAACAGAAAGCTTTTACCATATAAGGGATGAGATATGAGAAAAATAATCTTACAATTGGTAAAGCAGTGATTGAAAAGTGCTCACTCGTTTGCAATTACAACTAAGACACTGGCCAATGTAATCTTTATACAGCGACACGAACAATTCACATAAGCGGAAAACGCTTTATTTCAGTCTCACCCTCTCCCTGATTTTCTTTCTCTCTTTTACCATATAAAATTAAGATTCAAGATTTTATTTAAATTTTCTAGCGTTCTGAAGTAGAAAAATTTTTTTAATAAAAAATTTACTTTAGTCGTCAGTCAAACCTGGATAACTGAAAAATTGTTGCCCCTATCTCTCTCTCTCTCTCTCTCTCTCTCTCTATATATATATATATATATATATATATATATATATATATATATATATATATATATATTAGGTTGGTGCAAAAATAATGACGTTTTTTTGACGTATTTTTTAACGTCAAAAAACGTCATTATTTTTGCACCAACCTAATATATATATATATATATATATATATATATATATATATATATATATATAATAAATGAATACAATATTAAATGACTTACTTCAGGAGCAAGATAAGTTACGTCAAACTATCTATCTTTCTATCTATCTATGTGTGTGTGTGTGTGAGAGCACGTGTGTATATGTGCGTACATGCATGTATGTGTGTATATCGGTATATTATCATGGCTAATATATACATGAAATCCTTCAAGAAAATGAAGGCAAATGATATGGCACATCATCACCAATAAGCAAAATCTAGAATTGGACAATGAAACCATTGCATGAAGTAATTACACATGTTTTTGTCAAACTTAGTTAACAACGAGATCGTAATTTATATTTGTTACTTTTCTTTGGCTATTTCAATTAAAGTATAATTTAAACGTTATGTCATATTTATTGTTTATATTAATTCCAAAGCAAGAAAAAAATGACAATTTAAATATCTATTATTGAAATATGTATCATATAAATATATATTTTGTGAGAAAAATCTACGTATTCGATTAAATCTTTCAAACTTACATATTATCAGAATTAATTCATAACTATTATTAAATTATAGATGGGCCATCTTTCATTTTGCATACATAGCTGCAAATGTGTGAAGGTAAATTACATTTGCACATGCCCACACACATATCCACACACGTATATATGCAATTGTATTTACAATCACATGTACTAGTATTTCATTATCCCGTATTATCGGCGAATTTCAAATCTTGCACAACACACGGTGGGAACGATATCGGGATGGTTATTATCGTATTTATTTGATTTATTTTGCTTAAACGAAATTCAATAAGTTTATACTTTGCCCAAACGGATTTTTCTATTGATGAATGATTATAGAAAATGGAATTTTAACATTCTTTTGCATTGAAAAGCACAATTGGAGGCAAATGTATCACACGTTAGTGGGCACAATGAAAAGGAAGATCTGATATTTCTTTTTCATCCACTCTCTGAATATATATATATATATATATATATATATATATATATATATATATATATATATATATGCATGAACTTATTTATAAATATTGATTACAAGAACCTATTATTATTTTCATAAATTTCTGAACGCACAGAAACGCATAAACACACATGCACACACAAATGTATGTGTGTGTTAAATATTGATTGCAAGAATTTTTTATTCAATTCATCAATTTCTGTACACACACGTAAGTATACCAAACAACATCCAAATATACATTAACAAAAGTTCTAATCATCCCATAACGTATTTAATCTATAAGTATTTATAAATAAAAGAATTTCAATAAGTTTTAGTCGCCAAAAAATATTCAATGAAAATTTTTTAAAAAATCATACAAATCAGCCCCCCCCCCCAAAAGCGGCGGATATTCAAACAAGCAAAATTTCATTCGAAAGAAAAAATACACAAAAAATACAACCGTATCAAAATACATATGGAGTCAAAAAGATCACAACCAAAATCAAATGGGAAATTATAAAAAGAGCAGAGCCTCATATCGTATTAACAGTAAAAATTGTAAATTACGATTAAAACAATAAATAAACCACAAATATAAGTATACATGTACCAGTGTAGACAAGTTTATGTGTACATATATACGCATACGTATACCTATATACGCGTGGGAATAGATGTGCACGTGTGCGTATAAATAAGCATATAAATACAGACATATACAGATAAATTCTAACAATAATAAAAAAAAATAATTATAAATCTAAGCTCCTACCATTAATAAATTAAAAAATGAAATAATAGCATTGTGAAGATATATAAGTATATGTGTGCATGTACATACATACATGCACACATACATGTGCATGTATGTATGTGTGAAATATAGGAATTGTCGATCAATTCCTATGTGCCTTAACCCCCGAAAAACGGAAAGATCTGAGATTACTGGTAAAAGTCAATGAAAGATTAATTAAATATTGCTTGTCGGGCGTTTTCAATGAAAAATGCATGCAACAAAAGGTTGCTGCCTAAATGAACATCAGTACACACGCACACACACATATATATATATATATAAAATTTACACTTTTTTCACCCTTGAAAGTGAAGTCTGAAGATCCAGAGAAAAATAAAATCTCTGGTGAAATAAATTATAACTAATGGAACCTTAAAGTGGTGTTTTTTCTTTAAAGTAAATTATTCGCTCTGACTTAACATTGAGCTCTCCGGATTTCATTCTCCTTGTGATTATCCATACGGATTACGAAGATTTGCGTTAAAGGCTAAAATGATCTCAAAGTACTTACATCCGCGCAGACGGGCTCACGCAAGCGAACGCACATCCACAGAGACGGGCACATGGCCGCACGCGCGCAAACAGAGAATGCAGAAGAAAACTTACATCAATGGTAAATGTGCATAAAAGTATAAAATCGAAAAAATATTAGCAGTAAATTGCTGATACACCTTGAAGATTTGACGAACACTTCCGCTTACGAAACTCTGGAGTCGGGATTATGAAGGTAACATTAATCAGCTAAATGTCAACATTTTTTTTCTTTTAAACATGTTTCGTTGAATATGACAGACAAAGAAAATTTAATTATTTATTTTTTACAGCATTCTTACATTTTTCCGTTTGGCGGGCATAAGGGAGGGCAAAAATCATGCCTAATATTTGTCATCATTATATTATAGACATATAGGCATTTCTTAAATAGACTAATCAACTCTTTAAAAATAGGGAAACACTTTTGGAAATACTTTTTTGTAGATTAGCATTAATAAGATCTTTTCTCAATTCGCGACATTTGTCAGAAACCAAAAAATATTTATTTTTTAAATTATTTTAGGTGGTCCATGTTCATAATATCGGTACAGATTTATCTGAGCTTAGCTGTTCTACGGACAATTTAATTTAAATTCTATCTCTACAACTGAATTCTCTCTTTCAAGATATATTCCTCTTTGTCGAAAGTATTCTAGGGTATACTTGCATGGCCTTTAAATTTTATAAAAACAATATTTTTTGATTCTGCCAAATGTCATACTTTGTGGAAGATCTAATGTAACCTATAAAAATTATTTCCCGTCTAGTGAGCAAGTTCGAAAACTACAATTTATTATCCATTGCTTTTGTTAATCATTTTGCTTCAGCAGGTTCAATTTCCGACATAAGTCTGTTTTGCTGTCATATTGTTTGCCACATTCATAGTATTTCTTCTTCACAGATAACCATAGATTTTCGATCAGATTCAGATCACGACTTGATGGTGGCCATTCCATTATCTTCCCTCCTGTAAACCTTTTATGCTCAAAATTTTCCGGGTAACCTTAGATACGCGTGAATCAGCACTGTCGTGCATAAATACAGATTTTACGTTAAAAATGCAAGGCTGGGACTTAAAAGAAAAGTCTTGTCCATGAAATCACAATAGTTAGAACTGTTCAGTTTAACTTCTTCATCGACTTTGAAAGGTTAAATAATGGTTTGGTCAACAATTCCAGCCCATATCATCACACTGCCGCCTACTCTCTGCCTTCTTTTAGCCACAGGCACATTTACATTAGAAAAAATCCATCCTTTGTCCCATCCATCAGGTCTATCGACTGTCACCCAAGATTTGTGCGTGAAAATTACTTTAGAAAAGTTAATGTCGATGAATTTCCTGGCCAAATTTTTGACGCTTTAAAATATTTGCTTTACTGAGAGATGTTTGCCTAGGAGATATCGTGACAGATCCCAATTTGTGAAGTATTCTACACCTTTTGTCCTTCTTCATTCCTTCAATTCCAGTCTGATCGAAGATCTGAGCACTGGTCAAAAGTTGTTATCTCGATTTAGTTTACATTCCTCTTAGGTATCATGTTCTTAAAGCTTTTTCCTTTATTTCTACCTCTCAATATTGCTGTGATGTTCTGTTTTTCAGCATTTGTTAGATCCTTTTCATTACCCATGTTTCAACATATATTATGGAAAAAATAGTTTTATTACATTTGAGAGGACTTAAATTATGAATGAAATTATTTGAGAAATGTTTTTTTTTTCCAGAAATTCTTGGTCAAAAATGATTTTCTCTGAGTAATGAATTTTTACAATAATTTTTTTTATCTTTTAAAAATTTTAATTATAATAATTTCTAAAGTAGAAAATGTTTTAAAATTGTGTATTATTTGTAAGGGCTAGGTAATACTGTTATTAAATAAAAACTATATTTACTAATCATAAAGAGAAAAAGCTTAGTACGATCACCAGTACTTTAAAAAGAATTTTTAATTAATTTTTGTATGTGTATTAACATGCTAATTTTTGTAAATATGGACGTCTATACATGACATTATCAGAAAACAAAGGCGGTAACTACAGTGCATTTAAAATTTATTGGTAATTTTCTAACATTTTTTCAACAAGCATATTTCTAATTAAAAATAGAATGTTTAAAATATTTCAAATTTTTTAGACTACTGGGTAGTTAAAAAAAAATAACTACTCTTACCTAAATAAGGTTATCGATAAATCCATCAACACCTCATAAAAACATTCCTCCGTGTTAAAAAACGCTTTTCTATGATATTTTAAAGTATAAGTAATATTTATTTTAATTCAGATTGATTAAACTTTAGACCCGTTAGTCTTTCTTAAAAAAAGTTTCAGAAAAATATATTTTATTTTTTAAAGAGTTTTTAATAAAGAGAATTATACTATGTTTTCAAATTTGGCAATATGGTCGATTTATTCGTCAATTTAAATTCAGATCGAATTACAGCAAATTATTTTGCATTTTGGAAATGTTAAATTTAATCTATTAGCTTGGAATTAATATTAAAATCAAAGCTTCAAGAAAAAAAATTCATTTATAAAATGCATTTTAAACCTGAGGTGTTGCATTTTTTGGAGATACTTACTATAAAGTATTTGCTATGTTAGCTCCTGACTGAGGGGAAAATGTAGTGGATGGAAAAAATATTTTCACTTTTGTAAGAGGTGACTGATTATTAGCGCTTCTTATAAAGAGTAGTGACAGGATATAATCAGTGCTTACAAATTAACGAAAAATTAACATTGTCTTCACAAGTACCTGTTGATCAGTTTTTACATCATGGAACTGTTATGCTAAAAAGGTTTGTGACGACATATTTTTAACATCCGTCTGTACACACACACACACACACACACGCATGCACGTACGCACACACGCACGCGCGCACACGCACACATACACAGATATATATAAGTATTGCAGAAATCGGAATTTAAATTTTGAACGATACAGATGATGTCGGTATTGTAACCTTTAAAAAGGCATAAAACTAACTTTTCCTGTATTGTGTCCTGTTTCAGTATATTGTTGTGATATGGAGAATATATTTTTGCATTTTGTCATTTAAATACGTATCATTCATATATATGTGTGTGTGTGTGTACGCCTGTGTGTAGGTGTGTGTGTGAATTACACTTAATGAGATCCAAACGAATTGTAATCAATTTATATACTCAAAAATTATATTGAGCTCTCTTTTGTAGATCAGTTTTAATATTTTACATGAATAGGATCTACTTGTATCACTTAGCCACGGATTTATATATATATATAAAGAGAGCGAGAGTAAGAGAGTAAGAGTGTTATGGGATGGAAACGATTAAATGTATAATGAAACAGGCTTGATGGCTGTGGATACCAAGAGAAATTAGTTAAAGGTAGGAAATCTGTATAAATCGCAAACCGTTAAAATTCTTTTTTGTTGAGAGAGAGAGAGAGAGAGAGAGAGAGAGAGAGCAAAAGAAAGATAAATGAGACGATGTAATAGCAAAGATTTATACATTCCTTATACATGTTGATATATGAAACTATTTCATGATTTATGACATTTCAGTAAAACAATTGGCATTTAATGATGATTGGAAGGATTGACTTGATCCAAAAATTTGTGAGTTCAATACCTGGCTGTGACGAACAAAAAAAAAAAAAAGCTAAAGATAACTGAAATATCCAGAACATACATGGCACGTGGAACTAGAACAATCTACCCAGGTGAACGAAATAAAGGGTTAGTTCGAAATTCCAATTACCTGAAGAAGGTCAAAAGGTCGTAAACATGACAATAAAGATGAAGACAACAGTTTGAATAATGTAAGTAATGTACAAAATTAAAACAATCGAATGACAAGAAGGGTAAAAATTAGAAAGCAGATATTCAGATATTAAAACGTTATCTATCTATAATCTGTTCATATCTATCTAGGTACCCACACCTTTTTGCTGAAAAAGAGCCCCAAACTTAATAAAAACAAAGTTTTATTGTCAAAATGTTTGTTATTATTAACAGGATTTTTTTAATTATTTTTAGTTTTAATAGTTTTATTTCTTATTATTTTATAATTTTTTTTCAATCCTTTCTAGCACGGTCGAAATTTTGTTTCAAAATCTTGTTTTTTTTTACGTTAGCAGTCTACGACTTTTTTCAGGCGACAAACACATTGATTTGGAAATTCTTGCAAAAATCAAATAATTGTCGGATTTTAATGAATCTTTCAGAATTTATTAAAAAATGAATTAAATTAATTTTGAAGTTTTTTGTAGAAAATATTGGAAAAAATATTTATTTTTTATATATGCTACCCCATCCCCACTTATTTAATTTTATGAAGTTTCAGTCTCAAAATTTGTTTCATTAGTTAAAATCAGGACTCCTTGGAGAATTTAAATCATCAGTTTATTTTGTAACACAGGACACCCAGTTACCGAAAATCTGATCAAAAATAAAAAAAAATGCAATAAAACTATGACATTATTTAATTAGAAAACCTTTTAATTACTTTTATAACTAACATATATTTAGGATACTATCGTTTTAAGAAGAAAAAATTTCGATGAATACTGAATTTTTACAAGAATTGTTTTCATTTTTTTTAAATTTTCATTATAATAATTTATAATATTATAAATCGTTTAAAATTCTGCATTGTTTCAATCTGGTTAGGTAATATTATTATTAAGTCAAACTATATTTAGAATCAAAAATTGAAAAGCTCAATAAAAGTCGTTTCCACTCAATATTTAGAAAAAGAATTTTAGTGTATAAACATTCACATTTTTGTAAGTATGATAGTCCATACATGGCATTATGCTTAAAAGGTCAGGTGTTTTTGTCCTACCGTACGAAAATGTTGGCGGCCTGCAATTCTTTCATTATTAATTCCTGTGTTTCTTCGTGTTTATGTCATGCAAATCATTCCTTTAAAAGTGAGTTATATTTTTTTAATTACTATTTCACTAAATAGTTTTTTATATATTGTTTAGGGAATTAAATTAATAAATGTGTAAACAATTAAGTAATTAATAATAGAATCAATAGAATTCAAAGTACAATGAAAAAAATTAATAAATAAAATAACTTGTACATTTCATATGGAACATGATAACAATTAATGATAAAAGATAAAATGAAAAATAATTAAGATATACAAAAATATAAATTAATAATAAATAAAATAGCTTAAGATTTCATAAATTACTGAGTTATATCTATCACGGTGTTTCATTAATATCTCAGGTATTAGATTTTTAAATAATTTAAGAAAGTTTTATAGTATTTTAAATTTTATTATATTTTTCAGAAAGCATCTTGAAACGTAAGGTAAAGTAACTAAAATTCAATAAAATATTAGAGAATTGCTGAAAATATGTTAATTTTTAAAAGTTACTGTGTAATTAAAAACCAAAAAAGCGTTCACTTAGATTTCGTAAGTTTATATAAATTCTGGACAATTATACTCGTTAGAATGTCAATTTAATGAACATATTAGAAAAACAAGAAACCGTGGTTAAGATTATACTTGTATACTACGTTTTTTTTAATGTTATAGTAAGTAATATTTCTTTGAATTAAATCAATTTAACTTTAAATTTGCAAATTTTTCTCAAATAAAGTGCCACACACACACCACACACACACACACACACACACATATATATATTGTATTTTTTGGAAGATTTTTAAAACCGAGAATTAAATTTCATTTACAAATGTGTCAAAACGTATCAAGAACGCCAAATTGAAATGATTTTTTGAAAGCGACCAAAAAGATGAGATTCCAATCAATTAAATTTCTAGTTGAAATACGCCAAGGTATTTTGCTTACTGGGAATAGCAAATCTAATCATTCAGCTTTCAATTGAAGTTAAAAAGAAAACTCGAAGAAAGCTTTTTCATTTATAAAATTTTATTTTAATCCAAAGTATCGAAACTGAGGGGAGGTACCTAAATCTATTTATCTATCTAGCTAGCTAGCTATCTCAGTCTGTTCACATCTAAATATCTATATAAATTATCCATGTCAGTCTGTACATATCTATCTATCTATCTATCTATCTATCTATCTATCTATTACAGCCTGTTCATATCTATCTATCTATCTATCTATCTATCTATCTATCTATCTATCTATCTATCTATCTGTCTGTCTATCTATCTTATATGTGCGTGTGTGTTTTCACGTTTATTAAATAACAGAAAAAGAAAATAGTGCTTATTGTTAATTATGTCTAATTAGTCAGGTTTTGTTAGCCTTAAGTGAGACTAGACACGTAAAGAATGTGATGCAGGGAGAAATGTTTATATTTGGCCAATCAGAAAAGAAATGCCTTTCACTTTTTGTCCTAATTTTGGTCAGCAGTGTCGTTTTGCTGCTGTCAAAATAGTTAAATATAGACGATTGCTTCAAGGCAAATAAACATACCTTATAATTAACCATATATCCCACAGTCACTTGATGTCTTTCTTCACATTTTAAACCTCTGAGGATTTGATTTTTTTTTATTACAACGAATACATGTCTATTAATAAGAATCAGGATTGATAATCAAGGAGAAAATATACCCCAAATCCCCAAGAGATTGTATTTAATAGTCTAATAAATACAAGTTTGTTCCGGGATTGTATTCTCCGATATAAATTCATATATACACCTAACGATGGCATTGTGCGTGGAACTCAGAGCTGAGTTAGCAGTGAGGAAAAATGTATATTTATTATTGTTAATATATATATATATATATATATATATATATATATATATATATGAATGTTGGCCACTAGTATTCGAGGATACGCGTTTACTTGGGCGGCTAGCTAATCCATATTGCAGACGTTCGCTCAGGCACATTTGAGTTTGTTGAAAAACTCCAGAGAGATATAAGGTGTGCTATATTTATGGGATAACGTGCTCAATATTAGAGATAGAGCGTATGTAAATAGAAATATAAAAGCAACTATTGAAGTCAACACTCAGAGGCGACAGGCTGTTTCATGCTAGATGCAATCGTCATGCCGCGAATGTTTGATTTTCTCTCGACTATTTATATACATGAATCAGTGGTGCATTGTGGGAAATCTATTCTGGCGGTTATTTTTGCGAAAGTGGCCCGCTCTTTATTTCTTTATTTGTTTGGGCTAATTTATTTTACTTGTTTTACATTTTCATTTATTATTATTTTGTCTTTTCGGTTTTTGTGTTTTATTCACGTAGTAAAAAAAAAAAAAAAATGGGGTGATATGCTTAGGTCGCTTATTTAATAGTTTGTTTTGGTCTGGGAAGATAATTAAAACTACAGTGTAACCCGGATATAAGAGTCCCGGATATAAGAGAAACCCGGATATACGAGAGATGTTCTCTGGTCCTAAATTAGAGCCTGTGTTAATGTATATATAATAGACCAAACCCGGATATAAGAGAAACCCGGATATAAGAGACTTCGTCTTCGGTCCCGACAACTCACTTATATCCGCGTCACACTGTATTTATTAGTCCAATGTCTAGATTGCTTGCTGTAGTCAATTCTGTTATTTTGGCGGGAGGACACTTTTTAATTTATTTATTTGGATTAATTATTTTTACTTGTTTATTTATGCTTATTTTTATTAGTTCTAACGTTTACTTTAGCGGGGCGATTTGTTAATTTGTTCATTTATTTATTTGTTTCGATTAATTTTTTAAATAAATTAACCCAAACAAACAAATGAATAAATAAATAAATAAATAAAGAAACCAGCCACTTTCGCAAAAGTAACAGCCAGAATAGATTTGCCTCAATGCACCACTGACCCATATATATAAATAGTCGAGAGAAAATCCAACATTCGCGGCCTGACAATTGCGTCTAGCAGGAAACAGCCTGCCGCCTGTGAGTATTGACTTCAATGTTCACTTTTATATATATATATATATATATATATATATATATATATATATATATATAGTTATCCACAGACAGATTATTTCGCTGTATCACAGCTCATCATTGGGTCCAGACATCCGACTTGGCATCAGTCGGGGATTCTAACCGCTACATCATCGACACCCGGCAGAGAGAAAAGCGAATTTTTGCGTATTTATTTTTTTAAAACACACCAGTCACTCAGAGAATTTAATCGCTAAGATATTCTTGCATTATCAGCAGTAATATATATATATATATATATATATACATATATATATATATATATATATATATACATATATATATATATATATATATATATATATATATATATATATATATATACATATATATATATATACATATATATATATATATATATATATATATATATATATATATATACAAGTGCAGTATCCCAAAATAAGTGGAATCATTTTGAAATATTTTATTAGTTTTTACCACGAAGTACACCCTGGAAACATTTGCTGAATATTTCATTGAGGATTTTGTCTGAACCTTCGATTGTTTTTTTGTTTCTGATCGTCAACATCAGAAAAATTTTTTCGTTCGGGTAATGTTTCATAATAAAAAGCAGGTCACAAGTAAAAATTTCGGAGAGTATAGAATTCCAAATAATATGTTTTAGTGAAAAGCCTTTGGACGTGTTTGACGGGAGGTGGGCATTGTCGTGGCTAAAGAAGCAATCCCATTTATATTGTTGTTCAGTATTTCATTCTTTCCGGAATCTTCCCAGTCCTTAACCAAATAAATCCACTGATTCAACGGGGAACACAATCCCATTTACATCAAAGAAGCAAATCAATATTGTTCTGACATCGAATCACGCCAAACGCACCTTTATGGATCTTAGACTTTGGCGCTTTTCTTTGTCTTAATGTTTGTTCCGTTTTCGAATCGTAATTGTAAAACCAAAGCTCATCCCCAGTAACAACTTTGTGAAGAATCTGTCAGTGATTTTGATCTTTTCTCCTCAAATCATGGCACATATTCAAACGATTGTTCTTTTGATCATCTGTGAGAAAACAAGACATGAATTTTGTGGAAACGCATTTTATTTTCGAATTTACTGTTAGAATTAGTTTCTATGAATTCCAAGACAAATAGGTCAATGGAATTACGCCTCAGTGGTCCAGAGACTGCTTTCACAAAGATGCTAGCGTTACTTTTCATGACCTTAAAGTACAATTTTACCACGTTTGAAACAAAAACAATTACACTAGTATTTTATTTACAGTTCCTTTCTTAAATATTTTTCCAGCATTAAAACAGTTTCTGTTCTTTTTTTGCAGCCATTAGGAAAATCGTCAAACGTATTTTTGAAAAAAAATATTCAGATTCATGCCACGTCATCAACTGGGTCAGAATACTGTCGGCGCAGTGGGCAACAGGCATAGAAAAATTATCTCACACAAAAAAGTATCAACAAGTATTAACCATCGCAGATTAACCCCGTAGTTAAAACGTCATTCTAAGACCCTGAGGACTGGAACACTAAACGTGGTCACACCATCGGGTTTAGGTGGCGGCGAACTATTTGGTGTCCGTAGCGAACGATTTGACCGTCGGTTGAAGATGTTATATTAATTGGTGTCCGGATCAAAATGTTCAGCTCAACGTATCCCGGAAGAAACGAAGAAAAAGAGTAGAAAAAAAGACAATTCTTTACGGGAGTAAGAATCAACGGACTTTAGTCAATTGACTATAAGATTCTGTAACTGCATGGACGTATTTTCCTGTTTTATCAAGTCAAGGCCAGCACAAAACAAGTCAAGTAACAGGAGAGAACACTTGGTTTTCCTGTATTTTTTCTATCATAGTGATTTCTTTTGCACCTCGCTAATAGTA
This sequence comes from Acanthosepion lycidas, assembly GCA_963932145.1. NCBI lineage: Eukaryota > Metazoa > Mollusca > Cephalopoda > Sepiida > Sepiidae > Acanthosepion > Acanthosepion lycidas. Next base: position 53,381,263 of record OZ010598.1, on the reverse strand, counting down.
TTTATTTTTGGTTGTAACTAGATTTTGTAGGATTGTATATCTTTTCCCTTGTTGGTTGATTAGATCAGTTGGGATGAGCGAGCACAGGTCTGATGTTGGACCGGAGCGGTCTATAGATGGGGACGAAGTGAAAAATATTCGAGTAACTTCAGAGACCTGCTATGGATCACAGATTACGTAAAGAGGGGGACCCGGAGAAATTTAAAAAATCTGGCTGACGGTGATTGATTAAAAAAAAACAACAAAAAAACGGCTCATCTACGAACAGTCCGAGCTGAAGACGGAGATATTAGCGTATGATGTAGCCGAGGGCCACGTTTCTGATTTTGTGGAAGGTGCGGCACCTATCGAGATACCCAGGTTTAATATGGATGCACTTAGAGAAACTGCTAATAGACGAATATGCAGAAAAGGGAATGACGACAGAAGCTATGAGAAGCCCCATGAGACTGGTCCAGACAAGAGAAGAGACTCCAGGAGAGTTGGGGCCAAGAGTGACATAATTGTCAGCCTTGGTCTTCCATGAAGAAGTAAGAGAAAATATTAGTCAGGCCCAGTTTGCGGATATGTCTGTTGATGTTCTGGAGACATCACACATGATGTAGTTAGGGAAGCCCCAACCAGGTTGTCAGTGGCCAAAGTCAGTGAGAAATTGTGGAAGAAGACGAGAAGAGATAGAGTTCGGTTTAGGAATCCGAAGAGTTGGCAGAGTAAAGAAAAGAAAGCCCCTGCCGTAGAGAATGTGAGGACACGCCCGGATAATTGGAAGATGGGCCGTAATAGGAGGGAGCGATTCCTGAAGCATGGATTCTTTACACCAACACCCGCACGATATGGGCTGGTTTGTTGGACTTGAAAATATAGAGCGATCTATTGTTCAAAATGGTGGGGGTTTCTCCCGAAAGTGCGGTCGGTTTAGTCATGGAACTAAGTGGTATAGGGTTCCTAAAAATGGTCCCTAAAACTCACCTTCAATAGAACGAACGCTTCCAGGAAACAGAACCAGGGAAACACCCAGGGGCCACCCCAGCATAAGAATTAAAAGATAGGGTGGCCCATGTGATAACAAGTAAAAAGAGGGTTATGCGATGTTGGACATGTGGACAGGTTCGTTACTTTTCCGCCGGCTGTCCCCAGAGAAGGTACTGGTTATGTCGTGAAACATTCGATGCGAATTGTTCCCTTAGAAATAGAAAGAAAAACTCAAGCAAATTAGAATAGGCAGTCGAGAAATTCATTCTATGTAGATGACGAGAAGTTTTTGTTGCTGCCACTCATGTCAAGAAGTGGGTGAATGGCAGAGGGAGAATGTTAGAGATAGTCAGGAGGACACTATCTCAGGAAAAAGAGGGCTAGAGTTGTTGACCTAGAAGGAAGTAGGCTCGCATGTAACAGTAATAAAAGGAGAAGCGATGAGGACATTAATAGACACGGTGGCGTCTGTGGCCTTGATTAGGGTAGACCCGTTTAAGAGGTTGAGATTTCGAGCGTGGTTGAGAAAGCCTGGCATTACGATTAGCCAGGTGGACGGGAAAGAAATGACGATAACGGAAATGGTGTGGCTCCCTATAAGGATAGAAGGTTATATATAAGCTATATGTGGCCCCGGATCTCCGATGATCCTGTATACAGATGCTAGTGATCAATGTATTGATGCAGTCCTTACTCAACCTTGCTCGGACAAAGATGGATCGGTATCTGGTATACCAGAAGAGGTACCAGTATACTTCTTGTCTCATAGGTTCTCTGAGACACAACAGAGAGGGTCAGTGATTGAGGAAGAAGCCTTTGCCATATAAGCTGGATTATTATTTAAGCGGAGCTACATTTACTATTAATAGTGACCATAAATCCTTACGGTATTTGTTAGAGGCCGGCTGGATAAATAATATACAGCATTAGGCCTTGCAGCTAAGTGGCTATAATTGCAAAATTGAGTATTTGGAAAGGTAGGACAATACCTGCGCGGATTTACTGTCAAGAATTCCAAAGTAGTTAGAAGCAAAGTCCGTGAGATTGGAACCAGGGGTAGATGACAGAGCTTACCGTGTACAAGTGATCAATTTACATAGACTGAGGGGCCGTCTTGTATTAGAGGCTGAGAGAGAGGAGACACCCAAATGTTATGACTGGTCTTCACTAAAGAGATATGATAAAGGAAAGTCAGGACAACAGTGAAACAGTTGCCCATAGAACAAGAACAGAGGCAAGTAATACTTCCAAGTATATAATGCATGAAGGGAAGATATATTACCTCTCAAGAAGGGATCAAGAAATAAGGCTCAGACTGTACCCTACTGAGTTGAGAGTCGAAGTATTAGAGCAGTGTCATAACAAGATGAACCACGTGGGAATTTTGATAAGAAAGCAGAAATGAGGAACAAAGAAAACCTTTATTGGAATTAATGAAGATTTGGGAATAACCGAATCCCAAGAACCTTTCGGTCCCACGCTTGTTTTGGGCCGAAGTACATATAAGTAGATGAATTTGGGCTGAGAAACTGCATCGGTAGCCTCTTGAATCCACTTCAGCTGCTACAAGATTCCTGATTCCAAGAATTAGAACTTAGCTCCTTCAGAAGTTTAGACAAGACCCTGTATCACTATAAAGATTGATGTGGAAGGGTTAATTTTTGTTGTACCAAGAGCTATATAAACCAATTGAAGATTAATCCTATGAATCTCTCGGTTTAATTTTTTGTCGTGATGATATATTTTCCTTATATAGAATCCGCGACAGCTTGAACTAGCGCTGCGAGACTACGACCTTAGATTTTCCACTGCACTGAGATCAAGAACACAGCGTGGTTAGAGTTGTTGTGATATATATATATATATATATATATATATATATATATATATATATATATATATATATATATATATATGTATAATCAAACCGAATTCATAAATAATTACATCGGTCACGCAACTACATGCTTATCCAGACGTCTTACGTTATACCTATCTGACCATAGCTCTATTAGAACCCATTTAAACACACACACAAACTTACCAGACTCTATTCAAAATACACTAGTAGAAAACATAATAACCTCATCCACCCGTAAAAAGATTAAAAATAAGGGAAACCCTAATAATAAAAAAGAAAAAAGCTAACTCTTAACAATAATAACTACGCACAAGGCCACAACGTGCTAACCGTGTTTGGAAAATAAAACATCTCTATAGCACACTAAAAACATACGCATAATATACACATTCAATTAAACTGAAAAAACAAAATCATCCTTGATAATGGCTAAAAGAATATCCGAAAGCGCTCGGAACTATAGAAATTTGGACAGTTTCTACAAACTCTGTGTCCCAAAAAGAAAGCAATTGTTCGTACACGTGAAAAATTAAATAAAAAGCTTAACTGTAGTACCTTTTCTGTTTTTTTAATGAAACATGCATAAATGAAGGATTGCTGCCTAATTATACAATATATATATATATATATATATATATATATATATATATATATATATATGTTTCAGACGACAGACAAGGTACTGCGATTAAGCTTTTTATTCAATTTTTATTGTGTTCAAACAAGTGTTTTCTTTTCTGGACACAAGTGTCCAGAAAAGAGTGTGTAGAAACTGTCCAAATGTTCTATAATTCCGAGCGTTTTCAGCTATACTTTTAGACATTATCAAGAATTTTCCGAACACGCCACATTGTGGTCGTGTTCGTAGTTAATATTATTGAGTGTTATCTTTTTCCTTTTTATCATTATACCCGTATACCCGCTACGACCAATCATTTCCCAGATCCCACCTCCTATCTATGATCTACCAAAATCCTTAATGACATCATCATCCCATACCTACCCACCAATTATAGCATCACATCCACTCTTGAATTCCTTCAAATTCTAAAATCTACAAAACCAACAAATGTATGATAGCGTCACTTGACACAAACGTCCTCGTCGATCAAACCATTGACATTATCCTCAATTCCGTGTACACAAATAATTCTATCCTACCTCCATCCATCAAACCTATCCTCAAAAAATTACTACATGCATACACAACCAAAGTTCTCTTCTACGACCATAATGGCAACATTTACACCCAAACTCATGGTGTTAGTATCGGAAATCCGTTCTGCCAATGGTTCTCCAATTATGTAGAAAACATAATATTTAAACAGGGCTGTAAACCTAAAATATATCTCTGCTACGTAGACAATATTTTGATTTTAGCGAAAAACACAAATTAAATAATCTCAAGATCACATTTGAAAAAACTTTATCCTTAAGTTTACTTAAGAATTTAGTAAAAAAATTCCCATTCTTAGACATTCCCGTAGAATTCAGTAACAACACTTTTACCACGTCATTGTATAAAAAAACGATCAGCAGAAACTCTTGCAAACTTAACTTTAAGAGTGAATACCCACTCATACAAAAAAAAAAAAAAAAAAACAGCACACCAGATTTCATCCGCTCGTCTACTTTTCCTTAAAAACTTAACAATGCAAAACAGACACTAGTTAAGAATGGCTTCCCTAACCACCTTAACGATCACCAAGTTAGACTATTTTTCCAAAGTAAATAATAATGACAGTGAACACAAAGTCAAAAATAATATATTTTCTACAAAAACCAAATGCACGTCAACTGCAAATAAGATAAATCATAGAAATAACAAAGAAATACACTACACTATTCATCCGAATAAAACAATCAAATTAATTATCTACTACAAAAAATTTAAAACGACTAAGCTTATCCTAAAAAATAACAACAAAATTACAACGAACGAACATTATTTATGAGTTCAAATGCCCGTTAAGGAATTGCGTTCCTGATCGAAACGAACTCATACATAATTACACTGGTCACACTACTATATGCCTATCCAGATGACTTTTGTTACATGTATCCGACCACAGCTCCATTAGGACCAATTTAAACACACACGCACACTTACCAGACGCAATCCGATATATATTAGTAAAATATATAAATATAATAACCTCATTCACATGTAAAAAAGATTAAAAATATTGGAAGCGTTAATAATAAAAAAGTAAAAACCAACACTCAATAATATTAACTACAAACATGGTCACAATGTGCTGACTGTGTTTGGAAAATAAAACATGCCTATAACTCTAGAAACATACACACAACCCATACACCAAGTTAAAAATCAAAAATCAAATCATTTTTGATAATGGTTAAAAGTATAGCCGAAAGCGCTCGGGATTACAGAAGAGTTGTCTACACACTGTGTCCAGAAAAGAAAAATTAACTAAAAAGTTTAATCGTAGTACCTTATCTGTCGTTTATAATTAAACATGTATAAATATGGGATTGTTGCCTAAATACACACACACCGCCCCCCCTATATATATATATATATATATATATATATATATATATATATATATATATATATATATATATATGAGAAGAGCAGGATGTTCCATCAATTGTTTCATCACTGATAGCTAACCTCTGTATTGTATAATTTGATGATTAATGCATGAAAATTGACATCATACTATTTGATCATGCCAGTTCTATCAGAAACTTCCACGTAATTCAACATGGAAAAGAACATGTTAACTTGGTTGTCTCAAACTAGCGAGGTAGTCTTCTATTGGTTGTTCTATCTGTGAAACAACGCATAAACATTTTACTTGAAGAACGTGTTATCAAGAGACTGGAGTTACCGTTGCACAACTACAACTACAACAGCAGCCTCGTCTGTATGAAATTGTTTATCAGATACACATATCGTTTGAAAGGCTAAAGCAGATGGCAGTCTGAAAGAGTCAAATAGCGTGTTATGTGGTGAATGCAGTAAAACTTCCAAACCATATCGCTAGAGCCTCTTTCGTGTCAAGTTGGTTGTGCTGGCAGTAGCGTTGTCGTGCAATAAGATGATATTCTTACGCAAACCTCCTGGTTTCTTTCAGCAAACAGCTTCTTGTCTAATGTTTCACAGTTTCGAATTGCGTCGGCTCATTCTATCGCTCCGGTATCTGATTTATCTTGCCAGGCTTTATAATTACTAGCATAAGATTAGACCAAAAATGGATCATTGTTGCCATATATGGGATGAAACTGTCCAATCCTCCTTTTTAAGTCTTGATAAGAGTTGAGAATCGTTTCCGTGGTCTTGTAGATAATGATTTATTCTTCACTTTGCAGCATCGTTCTCACAGACGCAATGTCGCGAGCTTATCGCTGACCTAACGCCATGAGCGCCATTCTTTAACTCCATCAGTTCAAACCTTTACAGCTAGAGTATGACATGCCACTTCCACCGAATTGAATCACACCATTTCCCCCGTATTCCAAATGTAAGTGGAAAGTCCAACTCAGATCTCTCCTAATATCTGCGACTTTGTGAAACAGATTCCGGTGATTGTGCTTCCTTGAACACTACAATCTTAATCTCGTCAATCGTTATCTATCGTACCTATCTTCATAATCATTATTTAACCATCTGAACAATAAATCTCTACATTGACTGGCTCTCGGGCCTTCTGTTGTGTGCTCATAGTATAAAGAAGAAATAGGGTATGAAATCGATGATTTGTCATCCATTTTTTTGCTGACTTTTGAACTTTGAATTTTGTTTAGTGATGTCGGTGTCAATCAACACTCTCAGGTCATGGAATTAGCCGTAACCTCTTTAGATAATACTTTGGGATCTTTTTGGTTTGCTTAAATATCATATATTCGTGGAAACGTTTCCACACAAATATGGCTGCAATCAATTGACGTCCACCCTGACCCAGAGTGGTAGCACCTGTTAGGGTCCAAACTATGGGCAAATAGTGAACTACGAACAAAAGCAAAAATGAATGCATAAAATACCTTTTTATAGAAAAATTACCAACAATACATTTTATCTGCATGTGAAGGCATACAATTGCGTTCAAAAATTTTCAGTCGTAGAATTGTGTTCAAATTATGTACATTTTGGCATTAAATAACCCATTGAGATGTTGATATGCCGGTAAACAAAATCAACCAACTGACAAGCGCGTCAATCTCGACGCCTTCTACGTGGAAAAGTGGCCAAGTATTGCTGGTAAAATAAGCACAATGTTTTATTTGTATAGTAATAATGGTATTGGATTAAATTGCTGTATCCTTACTTTTCGGACATCCTTCATATTTGTGTTGCGCTAAATATTTGCCCACCGCAAGCAGGTTTATGATTTGGGATTTGCAAACTGACTTGTCCCTCATACTTTGAGAAGAATATATGAAAGAAGAGTGGACTGAGAGTGAGAGTGAGAGAGAAGAGAGTGAGTGAAAGCGTGATTGAGTGAGAAAGTAGGGAGAGAGATAAGGCATGTAAATGTAAGTTGATAAGACGATAGTATTTTGTACCCCCCCCTTCACTCCACTAGTCAGGAGTAAGGAAATTTATTCCATCTATAAAAAGGGTATGGGCGTGACTACCTACCTACAAACTTACCAACAAACCTACCACCCTCATGGCAAGTGAAGAGCACCAATCGTTTGACAATCTTAATCCATTTTTATTTATCCGTTTCCCTCTCTCGTGTAGTTTATTATACTTATTACCATCACTTATTACTATTACTGTTATTTATTTATTTATTTATTTATTCAAATATGTAAGTTGCATTAGTAGTTATGTAGTATTGTTTTATTTTTTTTATTAATTTAAGAAATATTTGCCCACTTCTAGCTGTGCTATTGTTTTGGATTTGCAAACTGACTAGTTCCTCAAGGACACATGGCACAGTGGATAAAGGCGTTGGTTAGATCCAGTGACAGGACCCAAAAGAGTGTGAGTTTAATACCCGGTTAAGGCAGTGGAGAACTTTCAGAGGGAAATTAACAGGAAATAACTGATAACTGACATGCATTAAACATGGCACGTGGAACAGTCTACCCCAGTGAGCGAAATAAAGGCTTCAGTTCGAAATTCCAACCACCTGAAGAAGGCTGGAGCGTACAAAGGCCGAAACGTTGTGATAAATATGGTGACAAAGATGAGGACAATAGTCCGAATAATGTAAATAATGTACATAATACCTCATCTCAGAAATATAGACAGACTCTAGTTACTTATAGTTTTGAACGCATCGGTGAAAAACGTATGGGCTGATTATGTGTGTGTGTGTGTGTGTGAGATAGAGAGAGATAGAGATAGAGAGAGAGAGAGAGAATAAGAACATTTATTCTATCCATAAAAAGGGTATGGCTCTGGTCGTGGCTATCTTATTATTTTTTAGAAAGGCTGTAATGTCCACATACATAGCTTTGGTGTATATGTTCGCAAGCATAGCCCACTAGCATGCGTCTCCATCTTTCTCTATTAAACTCAATCAAATTCTTCTATCTTTTCCATTCCTCTCTCGATTGTCGCGCGTTCGATATAATTTCTGATAATATAGATAAGACCCTATCTCTACACCCGTATGTAAATATCTTTATGTTAAGCAATTTCAATGACCACTACGTCAGATGGCTTGCTCATGTTACTGACCTTACTGGTATCAAGACCTTGAAATTGTCTATTACACAATCTCTCACACAGATATTTGACTTCCCCACGCTTTCGACGGACACGCTTCTCTACTATCTTTCTCACTTCCACCCCGGATTCGTGTCGTGCGTATATTTCGATTAATCTAGTTGTTCCTATTCAAGTCGAATTGAGCGCTTCCAGATCATTTCATGCTAACGCAGAGGTTCTCCAGGGTTCTATCCTTGGATTTAAGCTATTTCTGATTTTCATCAGTTTCCAACTAGGTATTTAAGCAGATGACACAATCATTTATCCCTGTCTTAGCCGCAAGTCCAACAAAGTAAACCTTGTAATTACTCTTGAAAGGGGCCTCAAATCAGTGGTTGATTAGGGCAAGAAATGGCTTGTAAATTTCAACGCCTCGAAAACAAAAGTACTTTTATTTAATCACCACACAGAACCTATTCTGCCTACCGGCAAAAACACTAAACGCCTTCTTGGCCCCACGTATTCCACTGACATAAAATTGAACGACTATACTGAGTCAATGTCTACGTCTGCTACGGAGAAGGTTGGTTCATTGTGTATGCCAAAATATTTTTTCCGTCAGAATCCATCTTGCACATTTATAAATCTACAATTCTTTTGTGCATTGAATACTGTTGCTGTATTTAGTCTGGTGTTTTTACTATGCATATCGAGATTCTTGACAAATTCCATACAAGGATCTGTAATACAATCGATCCTGACCCGGTACTTCATCTCCAGTGACGTTCTCACCGAAGTGACGTGGCTTCCATCTGTCTGTTTTACAAATATTTTCATGGCAAATGAACTTTTTTCCTGGTGCCTCGATTACATAAATTTAAGAGTGCTACGAGATTGACAACTCGGTCTCACCGTTGTACTGTTAAAGTAGCTAAATACAACCGCCACTTCTACTTCAACAGTTTCTTTTCTCACACTTCTGGTTTGTGGATCTCCGTTTCGATTTTTTGATTCCATTATAACTACAATGTTCAGAAATTAAATGCAATGTCAATCGCCATCTTCTCTTTTCGTGAGCCATGTTTTTTTTTGTTTTTTTTTTTAAACTTTCCTCAACCCTCCCCAATTCCATTTCTCATTCTCTTTCACTTTCACTCCGTGGAACCCTCTGCATTCTAGTGGCATTGTCGCCTTGCTTTGGGTTAAACGATAAAAGAAAACTATAAATAATGAACTGACTTTCTTCTATATCCAAGTGACTTGTACACAATGAGGAATTAAGACAGTCGTATACAGTAAACAGACAATCTTCGTATTATGACTTGAAGTCATTTATGAAATGTTTATAAAAAGATAACTTTAAGCTTGTTTCATGTTGTCTATTCAAGTGGGAAAACAAAAAGGTTGAGTAAAGAACATATGAAACGATTTTGAAGCAAGCAGGCTGACCACACAGGACGTTAGATACAAAGCAACAATGGAGGTTTTGTCGCAATCACGTGCTTATTTAGAGATCCACTTAAATGAAGAATAAGTTTTGTACATTAGTCAATAGCATATTTACTGGTATTAATGTAAACAAAGTATCGTAATGGGTTTATGTATGTACACATATACAAGGCTGTGTTGGAAAGTTCTAGAACTGATTAAATGGCTATAAATTCATGAATCATTCATACAAAAAACAAATATAGAGGTTAATGATTTAAATGGCGAGAATACATCGTCACAAACAATATAAATAAGATACATCAACCCCGAACCTGTATGTGAATGATATGATCCCCGTTTATAAATTCCAGTTGCATAAAGTCTTTTTAATTTTTTAATCATAATTTCTGCTCGTTCGAGTCATTTATCTCAAGTTGTATTTATCAGATTTACCATATTTTTTTTGCTTCTGTCAACTTCCCGTCAACATAGGAGAGCTTTCCCATGGACAGAAGAGAAAAACCTACAATAAATAAAAGTATGTACTGGTATATAGTACTAAAATCTTAGTTTAGCCCAGTACTGTACAAGACAAAGATGAACGTTGGATCAGACTAGGTTGCCATATGCTAACAATCTAAGATGATTTGGGAAATTGTAAGTTTACCAAAATGATAAACAAAATATATGACGGCAGCAAAATACAATAAATCAGCTAGAATTTAGTCTTTGAATTGTTGCCAAAGAAAACAGATGCAAACGATCATCATCGAACACTGGCCTTGTTCAAGTGTTTTGGGCAAAAATGCTATGTTTCTGTTCAAGGATGTGCTTTCTTACCGGATTTAACTGATCTGTAAAATGAAATGATTCTATAATGGGTAACGAACCTACTTCGCTTTTTAATAGATTTTGACAACACACGCTACCAAGACGACACTATGTTTTTGGCGGATTTAGAATGAAAATTTTAAGAACTATTAGACGCTGATGGGGAGTTGATTTAAAAACTCAGTGTCGTTATAAAGTCTGGAAAATATGCACCAACATACATGACTATAAAAATGTTAGAAATTAAAAGAAAAAGGTTAAATTCATAAGCTCCTTTTATTTAAAATATATAATTCATATATTAAACCCAAACTAAAATAATATACATATTTACATTATAAAAAATTTCAACAAGATCATTTACTCACTTAGCATCTTCCATAATTTTTCAGTTAGAATATTTGCGAGCATTTCTTAAATTTAAGAATTTTTAAAGATTAACATTTTTACTTTTGTTTATAATTACTTGTTGCTTTGATAAATTCCATCAGGGGACGAAACGCGTCAAAGCTATGTGCAAGTGGTTTTTGTTTTATACGCCTGATCTGCTTAGGTGTAGGCCTTGGTTGATGGACAAATTCGGTTTTATTAATACTTATCCGAATGCATTGCAAACGGTAGGAAAACGATTGAAGAGTACTTGAGCTTCTACGATTGATTTGGCCATGATCACAGCATCATCAGCAAACAAAAGATCATGAATAATGGTTGGTCGAGTCAGCGATTTTGCTTTAAAACGTTGATGGCTAAAGAGGCTGCCACTTGTGCGTAATTCAAATTTCACACTCATGTTAAGATCACTAAATGCATGGTGTAGTTTGACCTAAAAAAAAGAGAGCGAAAAGTACAGAAGACATGACTCAAACTTGTTTTGTGCCATTTGTTACATCGAAGGTTTCTGAAAACTCTTTTTTCTGTGAGCATTTTGCACTTCCCGTTTACAATGTGCTTTTTTGGACAATTTTTGTTGTTTATTAATATTTTATGTTGAAGGTGAGCATCATTTACATTGAACCAGCCCTGATGCTTCCTTATGGGAAGTCCTAGAACTTCAATGGCAACTCTGAGAGATTTCCAGGAGGATTCAATGTCTTCTGAGATCACAACTGATTTAAGCCTCGAATCCACTGTGTCAGAAAGTTCTTTCTTCTTAAGATTAAAAACTCATAGATGGGATATTGATTCGTTTAGGAACCATAGTGATAACAAGAGGTTTCATGCGTACAAGTCGAAAGGATGATTTGCTGCGTAGTAGAGCATGATCTGAAAGATAGAAAGTGTTGTGGAAAGAGCCAATTGCTCAGGATTTTTTGCAAGAACGACATCACCCCATAATCACCATTGTGGGAGCGCCAGCTAGAGACTTCCAGTACTATCTTGTACCTGTCCCCGTCGCCTTAACTCTCTCTCCAGTGGACTTGTTGCTGAGGTGGAATAGCAAAAAAGGAACGCAGAACTGAACTGCAGAATATCCACACAGAAGATTTGTTTATAGTGGTGAAGGCTTGTGTAGAACCAGCCACAATTATCGGAAGTGCTGATAACAAGGGGTTGGTGCAAATATTTGCCAGGAACACAATGAAAAACACTCAGGTTTTATTATCACGGAGTTATACCTCTCCGGTACCTACCAGTGCACAGAAGGGTGCAGCGCCTTTCGATAGTAATTTCACGTGCTTTAGCCTGTCTGCTGAAGCGGTTTTGACGCGTGGAGGTTTAGGGGTACGGGTGAAGATCAGTGTTGCCCGTCCATATTAATAAGATGCAGCAGGCGAGTAACAAAGGTACCACTTCTATCCACTGCTCCTACAAGCATAAAACATATATATATATATATATATATATATATATATATATATATATATATATTACATTGGATGTCGTAGTAAACAGATCGGCAACAATGTGCAATATATTGCTATATATACTAAAGTATAAATTATTATGTATAAGAGAAAATTATTATAAATAATAAATTATAATATTAGTTATGTTATTCATTTTATAGTATTTATATACATATTTTATAATCTTTTGTACAACAAATATTTTGTTTATCTTTAGGCATGTTTTACAACGATTTTTATTTTTTATTTTAAAATAATTGTTATTTCGTAAGTGTAATTTCTCACTAAGAGTTATACATATTAAGAACATTTAATTATGTATTGTATTTGTTAAATTAATTATATAGTAGCATGAATTAATTTCAACTTTTTATATCTAAGCGTAACATTTATTTCTTTGTTGTTGTTTTTACAAAAGTGGTCGTAATTTTCGGAATAAGAGAAAAGCATTTTTGTAATGTTTATTTTGTTTATCTTTGACTTGTAGCTCATTATCGCCGATTTCTTTATTTATTATTATTATTATTATTCAAAGATTCTTTTAACATTTTGGTATGAAATTTATTTTTTTACAAACATTTTCTTATTTATTAATTGTAAAGCAATGTAATTTCAATTTTGTTCCCAGCTATACCGTTATTTTACTTCATTTTTACTACCAGTAAATTTGTTTTATTATTTACCTTTCTAATATTTTAAAACAACAACAATATATATATATATATATATATATATATATATATATATATATATATATATATATATATATATATATATATATATATATATATATATATAATATATATATATAAGATTTTACAACATCGCAAAAATATTGTCTTGCATAATAAAATCTGACTTGGTATAATATCTATCTTGATTTAAAAATATTGATAATCACTTATTTTGGAGATGATATTTTTTATTTTACAAATAAAAATGAATACAACGTAAATTGTTATTCAAAAAATAATTCCAAAAGATATAGGCCTGAAAAACATATTTTCATAAGACAATCTCCCATATGCATTATTCTGCATATTAACATAAGTTTCTTGATATTCTATAACTTTTATCAATCTTTCATACATTGATTTTATTAGATTTTCTACTGTTTCAAAGTTAGCATTAGTGACCCCAGTTTTTTTAATGATAACCCTCAGTTGGATCTCGTGGGGGGGGACATACCATTAATTTAGTGTTTCTGTACAATAACATTTGTTTGCATGAATATAGTAATTAGTTTAATCTTTATTTGTTGTGGCATGGATCATTCAAATAATTTCATATATTTATCTTCATTAACTCTGAAGGGACCTATAAATTTTACTGTTTACAATCTGATACAGAGCATCATTCTGTTTCTGTTAGTCTTTGGTTGACTATTCCTTAAATTATCCAAACTCTCATTCAGTAACCAGGTTCATCCAATGTATCATCATATTCATGAGTAAAAATTACTGTTATAAAATCAACTTTCGTGTACTTTGACCAACTTACATGTTTCTCCTTGTGATGTTTACGCAAATATGGTAGTTTGGTTACTTTCATATATTTAGTCAATGTTCTTGGTATTCTAAATATTTTATGTTTACAGTTTCTTCAAATATTTTCTTGAAGTTGATTTAATTTTATTTCTTAATTCTACTTTCAATTTTCTTCAAATCTCTTATGACATTCTTAAAATCAGTCTCTTATCTTGCCAATGATTTTAATTGTTGTTTTTTATTGTTCTCTTATCTCTTTTGAAATCTTAGAAATTTCCAGTTATTTCAATCATTCAATAACTGGATAATATGTTGTTTCTCTTTGACAATATTTATCTATGTGAAATTAAAAAGTATCAATAGCCATACTATTACGTATATTTATATATAAATATAAAAAACTTCAAGTTACATGACAAAATCATACTCCACCGCATAAGTTATTAAAATATTTCTAATAAAATATGGTACATGCTGATATCCTCATCGTATATCTATCATATAAATATAAGTATATCTAAATAGTTTTATTAACACGGTTGTTTTAAAACAATTTTGTGAAAGTTTGACTTGTATAATCATGTATTGATGGACTTATGATTGCAATTATATTTAATCGCTCTGTCAATTAAATATTCTGTTTGTGTAGAAATATATAAAAAGAACTTTTAGAATAAACAAGTAAATAAGGCTCGGAAGTTTTGATGACGTTGGAATATACGTCACCCGAATAATTTTTATTTCCAACTATCTGTTGCTTTACTATAACCAACGAATTTTAAAGTATAACATTTCAAGCAATTGTATCAAAAGAAGAAAAGATGATTTGATAATTGAATACAAAGGTGTTTAAGTAATAAAACAGTTTCTTTGTACGTAGATAAGATTGTATTTAAAGTTTCAATTTTTTATTGTAACTCTAAAAATGTATCGTGGTACTCCGTGCCTTCTTTTGAACAAACTTTATAATGCATTTCGAAACCTTTGTCTTTAGACAGAACTTTAAAATGTCACGTAAGATTAATAAGAAAACATGACAAGATGGCAGCATCTGACAATAAATAAGGCATTTATTCATCTTCATTAATTCTGGGATTTTCTACAATTCAGTTTTCATTTCAAGCTTACGTTCGATTCACGTTTATTATCAATGTGTTGATTTTTTATCAGTGTGTATATTCGCATTCATTGGATTGACTAATTTTGTTTCATCTTCTTTTTTATTGTTTTCGCTTCAGTCTTTTCATTTTTTTTTAATTGTTTCAATTCACAATTTTAAATGTTTCTTGGTGATTTGAGCAGAATCCTTTATTTTGATCACAAAAGCGGGAAATTACATAATTCTGTTTTTAAGCTTGTAACAAAGCAGGACTCAAATGGCTGCTTTAAGGGTTAACATAATTTCTTTTATTTTGAGATAGTGACAAAATATCATCATCATTATTAAAACATTTTAACCGAAATATCTCGAAGCGTACTCGCAAAATGCCCGGGAAGTGATTGTTCTTCACGTGAAACACAAAACATTATACCTGGCTTGTGTAGACTAGCGGCTAAACTTTGAAATCTTTTAGAATATATATAAATAATCTTGCAAAATATGAAATCAAGATTTAGGAATGAATAACAATTTCAACATTTGCCAATTTCATTATTCACAATTTCGAAATAATTTAAAATTTTGCATTTTTCCTATTTTTTATTCCCTTCGTAAAAACAGTTTTATGAGACAGTAAAATAGTGATTTATTTTATTTATGAAAATTATACGATGACTAAAATGCTGGTCAATATGTTATGTGTCATGCGTGATACACGCTTAGGCGATCATGTATCGAAGATACATGACTGACAAGGCAAATTTTTCCCGCAGTAGTTTGCCAATTCTTTCTGCGATAGACCAATTGCCATCCAAGGCTATAGAACCCGGTCTGTCCTACTATTTACCCATTGCTGGGGGGCGGAGAAGAAGAGGATTCATACGTTTCCCAAAGGTATTAGCACGTAAGTGAATGTAATGGAAAATGCTGATAATTTTCTATAATATTCGAAAGGGCGTAATTAAGACAAACACTTGATGTTGTTAATACAGTATTTCGACCGATCATTGCTTCAGCCCTTGCCAAGTGTATTTCGTGATAAAATAAAAAGAACCCTTTTTCTTCCAGAAAAAAATTCCATCAGAAAATGGTCATTAAAATACCAATCATATTGCATCCGGTACACAGAATACCTCAGTAATTCCATAATATACCCGGGGTGGGGAAGTTATTTACATAAGTGAGAATATGAAATTTAAATAAGGTATTCACTGGATGTTTACTGCAAACGCGACTCATTTTTAAATAACGTTTCCTTAGAGTTGCTAAGTTATCGGCTGCTGAAATTGATAACCCTTTTACAATTTCATGTGGAGATCTCGTTCTTTTATTCAGTTTCAGTAATCTGCGCTGTTTTAATTAAAAAACAAAAACAAAAAAACACAGACACAAAAACCTTAAACGACTTTTCTAATGTTCCGTTGATTCTCTTTATCAACTTTGATCTTTCTAAATAAAGTCTGTTTGTCTTTTTCATCGGATTGTTCTAGATAATGTTTAATTCACAAATACGATGTACTTTCTCCCTCTAGAAAATTATAGCATTCCGAGGACATATATTATTTATGAACTACACGCACAGTGGTATTAAATTAAATGTGTTTCCATTTGAGAGTAGTATATTTGTAACTATTTCAAGTTTTTTTTGCCACGTCTATTAGAGAAGGCGGACAGAATTAAATGTGATTCCGCCTGGGACTATATTTGTATATTTGTAAATATTTAAAATGGAACAAATCCGAAATATGGCGTAAATATTAGCGAACAAAACAACTGAGTTCAATTCGCATGAAGCAAACAGAACATTTATATAACAATGGACAAAGAAAATATTTCTGCGCAAAATAAAGATTTTTGTCTGAAATTCCGTAAAAGTAACTGATTCTCTATATATTTGATATGTTCACACTGATAATGAACTCGCTTACATTGCGAATTCCATAAGTATGGTATTGTAGGAGTAGACATCCTCTGATGTATTTTGTCAAATTAGTCCTTACTTCATATCAAATTAACAAGATGTATTGTGATTTTAAAGGGATATATGAACGGACTTTATAATAAAAATTACATTGTTACTAAGTTGTTGCGTGAGGAGATTTCATAAGAACGAAGTATTTTCAGAATTCATATTTGTTGCTGACTTTTATTACTGTACTGTGAATACCATGGCAGAAATACACAAGATGTAGAATTTACATAGAAATTTCGTTTATGTCTTGAAAACTCGAAGTGACTGATTCACGTGAAAGAGAAAAGCTTTCAAGTCCTAAAGAAATCTGCTGCACGCCAAGTTTGGATTTTAGCGATCTCTTTGGAGTAAGGTATTCAACCCATGCTGCCACATGCAATAAAGTTAAAAATGTATCTCACAGCATACCTTTTTATACTGTGTATCACGATCAGTTTTAATGAAAAAGGATCCGTTGACGAATTCTCTGGCGTGTACCATTTCTAAGTGCAAGTCATTTTAAGAATACAAAACTTTAACCAGTCAAAAATATTGAGCCGACATTTTTTCGGTAAAGTACAAAATCAGATTTATTACATTGCTAATGAGTAAAATCCTTTTACTATATTCCGAAAAACTGTTGACTTATGCCTAATATTTTTAGATCTAAATATATAAAATGTTAACAAAATTTGAAAATCTTTTGTTTCTTAAATCAAACGAATAAAATTTACAATCAAAATTTAATCTGAACAGCATTCATTAGTGTTTTTCAACACCACTCGCACGTAATAAAGCGAGACAAAATTAGAATTTACGTGCAGTCACTGAATTTGAGTACAAAGATAATAAATCATAATTCGCTCAAATGAGTTTTTTTTTTTTACATAGTCCAATTTGGCACCAAAGAGGTTATTGGCTCCAGAGACAGATTCCACCGGAAAACTAAGAGTGCGAGAGTCGAGATTATGAAAGACCAAAATAATAGCAAAAGAAAGTTTGAAAAAAAAATTGAGGAAGGTTTGAGCGTTAAATAAATATGAAGCCAACAACTGACTCAGTTTAGCGTCGTCAATCATTTTCATGGTGATATGATGGAGTGTTTTATAATAAAGTGGAGGGGACAACAATGTGGGTACTTCGTTTCATGATAAAAGGAAGAAGGTTAAAAGGAAGTTTATAAAAACAAAGTAGATGAATGAAGATGAAGATGTTAAAGGAGAGAAATCAAAGAAATAAGGAAGATGGAAAGAGGCCGATCGGGATGATGGTGTTAATGAGCCAAAAGAAAAAAATGAAAGAGAAAATTAATAATTCTGTCAAAACAAAGACGGACAAGTATGAAACATCAAGAAGAAAAAAGTGAAAAAAAAGAAATGAAAAAAATAACAAAATTTAAGTAGCAAATAAGAAATGCAAAAAAGAAACAGTTACAGTTAAAAACAAATTTGTTTACGCGTTTTGCCATTCTAGGCTTCATCAGATCCAAAAGCAAAAGATAGAAATGTGTGTATTTGTGTGTCTGCTTAAATAATAAATCATAGTACTCCCCCACTTAGCTGATGTTTCTCGTGATTAAAGAAGAAAATAAAATGAGAGACTTTTGAAAAATTCGTTAATATTTATTCTGTATTTTTCTTTATAATTCTTAGTCACATGCTGAAAGTTGTTAATACATTTTCCGAGCTTTCTTGTATGGAATTAATGGTAAATCCTGATCTCATTTTCAGAATGGATCTTATAGGCTTTATGAAATGAATTTATATGCAGAATATATGACGAGAAGATGAAATAACCAACTTAGGTAAAAAAAATCAATTTCCTTAATTTTTACTAAGAAGTTTAAAATCTCCGACAATGTACTTTCAGAAATAGTATCTAAGTTATCAGTACGAAGAGAGATACAGACCTGAACGTATTGTGGATTGGAAAATATGGCATGCAAATGTTAAGAGCCACGAGTGAAAAAATAGAATTAATTATTTTTATTGATGCAAGAAAAAGGAATAAATAAATTCATCCATTTATTTATTCATTTTTATGGAGATTAAAAGTCATAATCAGTATTTAGTATAATTCCCATTGGCACGAACTGCTATCTCGACTCGACATGGGATAGAGGAATACAAAAATGGTTTCATCCGGAATGTTCTGCCATTTCTCTGGACAATAAACTCAAAACATCTGCAAGTTCTTTGACTTTCTGTTATGCATCCGAGTTTTCAGCTCTCGTCAAAGAAGTCCGTTTCTGTAATATTATCATCAGGGAGAAAATAACTTTTTTCAAACGATATATGACAAGGTGATTCATCATGTTGGGTTATATCACTTTCTGCTATACTTGGTAATAAGAGGGTCTTTAATAAAGTAATATATTTTTCGCTTTTATTTCAGTGTTCTATCGATTTTATCAACTTTCTTTACATTTTGACGTAATCACGAACCATTATCACTTCAATACCGAAAGTTACTGTCTTTGTATATTTTGGATATAAAAATAATCTTGTACAAAATGATCTTCGGACAAATGTACAAAATGGTCTTAGGATATGTTCTATTGCATTAGAATCCTATTAATATAGTAAAAATTATACATTAGAAAAAGATATCTAAAAACAAAAGCATAAATCTTGCCTGAAAAAAAAAACCTTTATCAAAATCATTGTGCCATTATCCAGAACAAAGATTATAGAAATGTATAAGATTATGCTTATGAGACAGA
The DNA here is from genome assembly GCA_963932145.1 of Acanthosepion lycidas. Classification (NCBI taxonomy): domain Eukaryota; kingdom Metazoa; phylum Mollusca; class Cephalopoda; order Sepiida; family Sepiidae; genus Acanthosepion; species Acanthosepion lycidas. Next base: position 53,361,430 of record OZ010598.1, on the reverse strand, counting down.
ATTCTTTGCAACGAGATATTTTTCATAAATTTGACAATTAAAATATATTTTTTAAAACTCATAGTGATGGACATTGCAACGTCAAATACAAATGCAAAAAAACAAAAAAAAAACAAGTGTATATGCCTATTTCAATATCTATAAATTTAAAATAACCTAACCGAATTCTAAAGGGGAATATTATACTAGTTTAAAAAAAATCAATTTTTTTTAAAGTTAAACGCATAACTCTTACTTCAGATGTACAACTTCCAGGCCTGTTTTGTAAATAGTCTTGGACCGAACTTGACTGAACATCTCCAACTTCACTTTTAACTCTGCATTGATTTATCAAAGAAGTTTGGAATATAAAAGTTTTGTTCTTGACATGAAAGTATCGATTGTGTTAATAAATGCTCTACATTGAGCTAAGCTTTCATTATAAGCTCTGAGTATGCAATTAAATAATTAAATAAATTAACAGTCGTGTGTAATATGGTATGTGTGTTTGCCTAAAAGTTAATAGATTCAAATCTGATATCAGCCTACAAGCGGTGTTAACTTCTATGAGATGAATTCCTCTGGAACGCACATTAATTTAAATATCAAGTCACACATTGATTTAAGTCGAGATAAAAACTTTCATGTCCAGATAAACATACATTTGAATAAACATGTCTGTACACCTAAGCGAAATGAAGAAAATACAAGATTATTTTCTAATATTATTCGCCATATTTTCCTCATTACAGATACAAATGTGTGATTGATCTTTCATCGTTGTCTTGTGATTTCGTCTTTTAAGACTTTTCTAATACCAACATTACTTTCTTTTATTTACTTATGAACATTGTTTCATTCATTCATTGTTCACATCAATAGTAACTGGCGTTTGAAATCAAGTGCCAACAGTACTCCAGCACACTCTTGTTCTTGGTATTCTGTTTCTTTTCAGTAATGGTGCCAGGCTGGATGATCTCCAATTTTTCTATCAGCTCAATGTCTTCAATCCGTTTTGCTTGGTTATTTCAAACAGCTTTTAGTGCTTCAACAACGATTTATCAGGATACAAAATAATGGACTACATTTCCATCTACGATTCTTTGTTCAAACGCAACAAAAGCTACCAATCTTTGAAAACAGATTGTTTACAAAAATGTAGAGTGAAAAAATGAGAAAATAGATTGTTTACAACAATGTATCATGTGAAAAATGAACTGAGACATCGTTAACCACTACAAAATCTGTATACGGAGATGGTGAACTCCTTCCACAGAATCAGACGTTGAATTCAGACAAGTATCAAAATACTGGACTGATTAAAGGCACCAATCGATGAAAAGTGTCCAAAATTGGCCAATCGAAATGGTGTCGTCTTTCATCAACGCTGCACTTCTCGTCCCTTTGCAGACACCTTTAGAAATTGCTACAGGTTGGTTTGGATGTCTTATTACATCCGTTGTACTCGCCTAATTTTGTATCATCAGATGTCTTTCCGGCTTATTTCAAGCCCTACAAAATTATTTTAATGGGAAAAACTTCATTGATATGGAAGTTTTAAACCAGTTCTAGAAAGATGCCAAATCTGGGAGGAAGGAATCCTAAAGATTCCCTCAAAATTGACGAGAGTTAGTGGAACAAATTGAATAAATCTATACACAAATATGTATAAATTGTCATTGAATTTAGCATATAAGATACGATACGAATCTTCGTTCCGACCCAATACAATAACTTCAGGAAGTTTTCTGATTTTAAGTAAATAAATCTATTAT